>CM058040.1:88232370-88829915 GCA_030169165.1 Centaurea solstitialis | reverse complement strand
AGAGAGAGAAAGAAGGAGAAAGAAGCAACGATTTCATCGGACTTGGAATCCCTCGGCCCAACCCGCACCTCGCGTACCACATTACCCGCTTACCCACCTTACTCTCCCCTAACCCATTCCATTCTACGCATGGCCTAAGAAAAAGAGACATGACTCATCGTTTTAGGTAGATTCATATATAGGATAGCGGAGGTGATGCATATATTAGCGGAGGTCGTCGGAAAAGAAGAACTCCTTTATTAGCGGACCGCAAAATAGCGGACTTCATGACTATTTTGGTGAGTTTGAAAAAAAAATGGTTATGAGATTTTAGAAACATTAAATATTTTTAAATGGTTAAAGTAGTTAATTTCTCTAAACAATACTAGCTAATTAACAAAATGAAAACATCAATGATGATGAAAATGTAACTTCAAACTTGAAGAGACCAAATTAGAAACTTTCAACAAACCATATTAGTGTAAAAACGTAATTTGCTCAGAGTTTTTTCCAGTTAAGGCTCAAATATTGAACATATTTTTCTAAGAAACACAATAAAAAAAATCTTAATATCCAAATAAAAGTCATGACCATCAAAATATTTTAACAAAATCGAAATTAAAAGTTTAATTGTCTAACATATATATATTTGAGCCGGAAGGCTTTAAATTATATATGTGTGCGTGTATGTCATGGATAACGAGAAAAAGAAAAAAGAGATATAATATTAATTAAAATTTACGAGATACATAAGAATTATTTGAGTACACTTATTTTTTTAACGGCAAGTTAACACACATACTCCAGTGGTATCGGGCCTCCAATTGGGCAATCCCACTAATCCGCTGCGAACCGGCCCAACCTATGTTTGAACCCGACCGGCAGGGAAGTGGATCCTCCCATACCGGCCCCGAACCCGGCCCAAAGGACCAGATCCAAAGTCTGGATATCTCATAAATGTCACCCATGGGATTCGAACCCTATGGTTTTCACCCCACACCCGCTAGGGATGTTACCTATCCAACTAAGCTAACACCCTTTAATCCAACACTCCATTTAATTCAAGAATTTACACCTGTCTTTCGTCACAAAGAGATACTAATATAAATTCACGAGAAACCCATTCCATTTGGTGAGTCAATTATAAATCAGTTTATCCACATTCTAAGAAAAAAAATAGATAGTATCCCGATTTTAAGGCACGTTCCCTTCACTCACATCACATCCTCAAACCTTTTCCTGTATTGCATACCCCCATCGGGTTATCCCTCAAAATTTAAATACTTATAGGACTCTATTGCATACCTATTAGTCGTGTTCCACCTTAAGGTTACAACCACCCTTTATTAGATACTCGTTAGGAGCTAGATGGAGGGCTACGAGGGTGTTCCTCGATTCTCCGTTTTTGATATTTTTCCTTGAACCTCCATCTATACACACACATATATGTATAAATGGGTTAGTCTGGTCAATTTGGAGTTGATATTTTTGACCCTAACCTTACCCGTTAAACTTTTGTATTATGTCTTGTCTAGGGGTGAGCAAAAAAACCGAAACCCGAAAAACCCGACCCCGAAAAAACCCGACCCCGAATTCCCCGAAAACCGAAATCCCCGATGGTTGATCGGGGTCGGGTCGGATGTGAAAATTTGTGCCCCGAAACCCGAAACCCGAACCCGAAACCCGATTTTTAATGTTTTTAATATATATTTTGTGTATTTATAAAACAACCCTTAATATTTTATTATTTTTTTTGAATATGGTAGCAAATGTTTCTGTTTGGAATGCTTCTAAAGTTGTAATAGACTTAAATTAGAGCCCAAATCAATTCATCAAAATCAAATACGGCTTTTCTCTCTCTCTCTCTCTCTCTCTCTCATTGCTTCGTCGGCGCTGTCACCACCATCAACTTTTAGATGTTGATTTTAATGTTGGTATTTGTTATTTTTTCTTTGTTGGTATCTTAGTTTGTTACTTTTAAATGTTTATTTTTACTCTAAAACTTGAAAGTGTAATAGGGAAAAAAAAAGTCAAAATAAAATCGGGTTCCCCGAAAACCCGCCCCGAAATCCCCGAAACCCGAAAACCCCGACCCCCGAAAAGTTGGGTATCGGGGCCTCCATTTCCCCCCCGACACCCGAAAACCCGAAACCCGAAATCCCCGAAACCCGAAAAACCCGTTCGATGTTCACCCCTAGTCTTGTCAACCCGTTTACTTAAACGAGTTAAAATTTATTACCCAAACTCGTTTATTTTGTGTCGAGTTCATGTCGGCTTAGCGTGCCTTGTTAGTTTTTGCCGAATTTAATTTTAAGCGTCGTATAAACTCAACTTTGTTGTAGTAAGATTAAATAAAAATCCATTTTAAAAGCTATATGAAACTCTCTTCAAAGATTAAAAAAAATAAAAGACACAATTTTTATACTTAGAAAAAAATACAACATATCTATCTGAGATGATAGTATATATTTTTGAAATGAACGGCTTAGGTTAGCATGAGACCAAGCTGTTTTCGTAAGACCAAGATCTAACGTATAAAACTTCATAACAAAACACCATGAATGTAGAATACTCATACTAAAAGACACTTTTGAGATAAAAAAAGTCCAAAACAAAGTAAAAGACGAAACATTCACAGCTCAAAGGTTGTGAATGTAACAAATAAATTTTGCAAACCTTCACAGCGGAAATGCTGTAAAGGTATATAAAAAATCGAACTTTTACATAAAAAAACACCGTAAACGTAACATTGACATTGTTTTTGTTTTGAATGTTTAATTTTTTCAACATTCACAGTGTTTTGATGTAAATTTCATATAAAAGATATTGGTCTCACCGATCTCACGAAAATAGTTTGGTCTCACATAAATCTGACCCTAAAATGAATATTCATAAATTTGTGAAGGTGTTTATTTGATGCGTCGAGTTTGGGTTTGTGTTTGCCACCAGAATTGAGGTCGACAACGTGTCATATAATTCATCACCATCATTTATTGCTTCATATGTTGAATTTAAGGTATTTCTCATTTTTCTTTTCTTTCTAACTATATTATATTCTATTTTGTGTTCATAAAGAAATATATTGACTATTGAGACTTGAGAGGCGTATATATTAAGTAGAAAAATATTATTGTTTGTGTAAATTTTGTAAGTTACGATCGACAATAGAATAAATATATAGAAGAAAATTTTACGACAAATTCTTATAAGATGAGGTTTCGACGACCACTCACGTCTATAAACTCTATTGATCGCTTTCGGCAACGGTCATAGATAAGTCTTATCGCACGACAAACGACCAACGATGGTATAAGTTAAGTTTCAACTTTCGACTAACGACCAAGTCAGCTCAAGTCTCTCGATTGTATTATCTATCAACCGTCGTGAGTTATTTTATGACGCCACTACTGACTAATTGTTATCATGATGTTTAAAGTACATGATCTTCTGCAATTATATAGAAACTGTAACTGATGGACCACGATTAAAGTCATTCAATTGTGCGAGCCGTTACGACCGTTAGAAATGACTTATTTTCTTCTCTAAAATAGAAATAAGTAATAAGCACCTTCAAATAAGCAATCACAAACACCTTTTAGTGACACAAAATTCGAACATGAAGCTTTAAATAAGTTGTACTTATGCAAAATCCTTTACTTAGGCTACACGGACCGGTCTTGCGGGCATGCGCGGATTGAGCCCGCCGGGCAGGCGGGCACCGCTGCGTCATTAAAGAGCCCCGCGGGCTAGGCGTGAAACGGGTGCAGAATGCCGTTGCCAAACGGCTAGCTCGAACGGTACAATTTTTTTTCCTTTCTTTTTCAATTCATTTCTATATATATATATATATACCAATTCTACATATCTCCATTTATTACACACTTTCATCTCAATTTTTCTCCATTTCTACTCTTCTCCATCATAGTTTCATCTCAATATACACCACTATTCTCTTCTCCATACATCCACTATGGCACAACCCGAATACTGGAACGATCCATCATCCACGGATACCGATGAAGAATGGGAACAAGATGCGCAAATGTTTGCTATGTTCGTTCAACAACCAACCGCATCATCATCGATTCCCCGTTCGAGGACCCCTAACATAGACAGGGTTGGGTAGAAGCAAACGCAAGGCAAATCGCGGACTACTTTTGCGATTACCCGACGTACCCGGATGACATGTTTAAGCGACGTTTTAGGATGAGGAAAGATCTATTCATACGAATAGTGAATGATTTAAGCACACGGTACCCATATTTCCGACAACACTACGATGCTGCGGGGTGTCCGGGTTTTTCTCCATTACAAAAGTGTACGGCGGCAATTCGGCAATTGGCGTACGGAAATAACCAACGACGCATTTGACGAGTACGTCCGTATGGGAGCGACAAAGACACGCGATTGTCTAAACAACTTCTGCTCGGGAATTATACAAGTGTATGGAAAATTATATTTACGCAAGCCGACTTACGAAGATATTCAGCAGTTGTACGCCGCGCACGAAGAGCGTCACGGATTTTCCGGCATGCTCGGTAGCCTTGACTGCATGCATTGGGAATGGGCAAATTGCCCGGTTGCATGGCAAGGTCAATACCATCGAGGCGATAAACCGCATCCGTCAGTCCTTATAGAAGTGGCGGCCTTCCAAGACGCATGGATTTGGCACGCATTCTTTGGTTGTGCCGGTGCCATGAACGACCTAAACGTGCTCGGTCAGTCGCCCCTCTTCGAAGATGTGTATGACGGAAAAGCACCCGACTGATATTTCCAAGTAAATGGGGCCACCTACAAGCACAGATATTATCTCGGGGATGGGATATATCCGGAATGGACTACTTTTGTCAAAACGTTTTCGTATCCGGAAGACGCTAAACGAATTAAGTTTAAGGCATAGGCGGATCTATGCCTATCACTATGGTAGCATGTGCAACCATAAAATTTTGGGGCTTAAGTGTAATTTTTTTAAGGTTTATACATGTGAAACCATTAACTTTGGAGGGTGAAACCATAAATTTTTTGGGGATGAAACCATTAACTTTAAAAAATTTCAAGGGCTATATGTGAAATTTTTATGGAGAAAAAAGGTAAGTTTTATTGATAATTGATGATAAATTATGGCTTTCACCCTTTAAAAAGTTTAATGTTTTTAGTTTACATCCTTTCCTTTTACAAATTATACTGTTAGAAAGGTATCGTCGATAGCTTCGAAATGTTTGTCGTTGATTGTTTTTTTCTCATAAATTTTAACTTGTATAAACAAGATGAATTTTCATAAAATTTTATTTGAATACAAAATTTTATTAGCGTCTATTTGGTTAAAGTTGGTTTATTTATACAGTGCCCACAACATAAATTAATAAAACATAAAGAACAGCACCATCACGGACGAATATAGGGGTGCCAACGAGTATCCATGTGATCACAAAAAAAAATTCCTAACATCTTAAGTATGCAAAAAAAATTGGTTCTCTACGAAGGTGCAACTACAAGAATATTTTCTTGGATCCGCCTCTGGTTTAAGGAGGCGCAAGAATCAGCACGTAAAGATATCGAACGAGCTTTCTGTTTTGCATATATTTTTCATCCTTTTTCATGCATTAGATAGGTTCTTTTTCTTTTTAGTTATTTAGTTCATGCATATTTTCCTTCTATTTTGAATTTTTCCGTTTAAAGTGCGAGTGTTTATTATTGGTGCATTAACCGGGTGTTTTGAGCCTATTTGTATAGGAATTTGGTATAGACGGTGGCGATGTGCGCGATGGAGTCGAGGAGGATCGAGAGGAGGCGGTTCGAGATAGGTTGATGGACGAGGATACGGAGATTAGAGGCGATGAAGAGGAGCTCGGGGAAAGGCGAGTGGAGACGGAGGAAAGAAGTGGTGAACCGGAGTTGGAAGCAAAGAAGAAACAAAGGAAGTGAAAGTGCAGCTAGCTAGCGATCGCTAGCTATTCTGGCTAGCGATCGCTAGGAACGTAAACCTCATCCGCGGATTTTTCCTGTTTTGGCAGTTGTTGACTTTTCTTGAAGTATAAATACTGGTTTTTGATTGTTTGGTTGACAGTTTTAGTTTCCACTTTGATAACAACTTTTTGGAGAGTTTTTGGTGGGATTTTGGATCAAAAGAGTTAGGGTTTCACATTTTGAGTTGGAGCTCTACTAAGCTTGGGATGAGTGCTTCATTCTATTCATCAATGGTGGCTTGATCTTCCTTGGTGAATCTTGTACATCCTCAAGCTAGTATCTCCTTCTCTTTCTCTTTTAAGCTTTGTTAGTGTGTAATTGATGAATTGATGTTCTAGATCTATGAATTTGATGTTCAATTGCTTAATTTCTGCATTTGTAGTTTAATTGCTTCAATTCTTGTCTTCAAATTGAGTAGATCTCTTCAATTAGATAGGTTGTGAATTGTTAGTTGATTGCATGTAGTTTTGATATGTTGATAATGGTGTTGATGTTGATTAGTTGTAATTCAATTACCTTGAACTCATTGTTAGTTTTATGCTTAGGTTAATTGATTAATTCATTAGTGTTTTGATGCTTGTTGAGCTAGATCTCATTAGGTTAGAAGTAATATGTGTTAGTATAGATCTAGGTCAAGTGTTTGTGCATGGTTAGGATATCGATATCGAATCACGATCGTCGAGTCTCAATCAATTGATGCATTTTCATAATCAAAAGTGAATCATCGATGGAAAAGAATTCGTTTAACGGAAGTTAGCGATCTATTGACATCGAGGATTTACGATAACTATTTAACAACGGTTAATCGGACGGAAGTTCATTACCGTTTGATGAATTGATTGAGAGTTTACGACCGTATCATGGAGATAGATGCGGTTGTAGATTGGAATGTTTCCGGATGACGTTTTCATAGGAAATGATACGGAACTAATCATATTTCTAAGGAAACGGTCTAGTTATCTCGGAAGAGAATTAGACATTTTCTACGGAATCCACTTAAGCGATCGGGATACGATATCCATATCTCCTACTCGTGTTTGTTCATGTATGTTGTTTTCTTGTTTTCGTATGCTTGTTTACTTGTTCGAGTTTATTCGTTGTTCCTTTTCATGTGGTGAGATGTATATGTCGTAGAATAGTTAAGTAGGTTTTTCCCCTTTTAGTTAGAAACCAATTCCCGAAACTTGAACTTCACATAACTTGTAAATTGGAAATGAAACACTTTGATTTGTCCATTTTCTCCCCGTGTTCGACCCGTATGCTACGTTACTGATAGGGTAACTATTTTACCCTCTTAACTAATAAATTTCGTGCACTTTTTCGCATTTTTTACATTTATCTCGTCAAAAACCACTTTAATTATTGTTATATACATCTTTTTAACATGCAAATTTAGTTATGCAAGTTTTCAACATTTTACTACTTAAACTTACGTTAATTTATATATTTTCAGGGATCGGTGTCATGGGCCAGCTTTTGCGGATTTCTCTTTTTGGTGGGCCGAAGAACCAAGTCTCGAGATTGATTGGAGCACGAAGCCGGGCCGTGGTGATGGGCCAACTGACCTGCTGTTGGGCCGAAGCCCATGAAGACTTGATGATGGCTTGGATTTATTTTTTTGGCCCATGAAGCCCATGAACACCATTATATATATGTGTAGTTATATTACCAAGTGTGTACACCACATATTCTCTAACTCATAGAACACTCCCATCAACCCCTCCCTTGGCTTGGTCACGGTTTCCATCTTGGAACCGAACCCAAGCGTGGTTTAGTCCTCACCCATCTAAACATCGTTGTTACTTTAGCTTTGGTAAGTTCGGGTTTCCTCGTGACGAGGCCGAACGATCTTTTGGGACACTTGGTCTTTTCTTTTGGCTTTCGGGTGTGGTTACATGTTATTGTATACCCGAAAGCATTACCAAGTGTTTGGCTTCCTATTGACTAGTTTAATCTAAGTAACATTTCAGTTATCTCATTGTCTTTTGTTTAATGTTTGCTACCGTATACATATAATCTTATGAGCATGCATACTTAGTTTTGTGACATAAAATGATAAAATATATAAAGTCTTTGTTTAATCAAGGTGTTTACTAATATTTCAAGTTAAGCATATGTTTTAATATCCATGTTATTAACTGGTCATTTCTCCAGTTTACCATATTAACTGTTTTTATTTTCACTGGTCAAATTCCAGTAACTGCACTTTATCAACTGTTTTAATATTCACTGGTCATCTCCAGTAACCGTCCTTTATCATCTGTCTTTACTACTGCAATTTATAACTATCTTCGTTGCACTAACGTTTTCTTGTCCAAACAATTACTTATCTAAAAACTGTCGTAAAACACACTCAAGTATGATAGGTTAATTTCATAGCTTGGGGTGTAAAGTTCAGGTTGGAATGAATCTTTGGTAAAGAAAAAAGTCTTTTATATAAACTCAATTTTTACCAATTCAAGATTAATGCCTCATTAAAGATTGTTCTTGGATTTTTACCGGTTGATCAGATGTACGAAAATGCGGTACCTTTTCAGAAGTTACTAAAATGTTATTTTGGGGATATATGAGTGGGTGACAACACTCGTTGCTATTATCTCACGTCTTTAACATTTCATTAAAGAGTATGTCTATAAGTTAACTAGTAATAATCCAAGGACATGAAAATGTGTTAGTCTCTTAAGGGGCTACAATTGGCACTATTCCTGAAGTTGGTATCAGATTTAGTATCCCATTAAAGATTATAACTAATTATTTAACGATGAGTCAGATGCATGAAAATGTGTTAATCTTTCAGAGGTTACGTAAGTGTTGATTTTTAATATATTTTAACATTTCATTAAAAATTGCATCGAGACTCATCGATAAATAATTGGGCTATATGAAAATGTGATAACTTTTCAGAAGTTACTCGGATATCATTTCTGCATAATTGAGATTATTAAATTACTTTCTATCCAATTTATCTATTTTTATTCCAACTAAAAAACTTTACACCCCTGGCTCCTTTTTATAATTGTTCTCTTACAGTAGCTCATAATCAACCAACCAACCAAAATACTTTTTCATCCAAACCCCATTTGAAGTTAACTCTCACAAAAACTGAATCTCGAAGGATTGTTTTTCACCGCTTCCCTGTGGGATCGATATCTGGTACTTGTACCATTTTATTACTTGTTTCAAGAAAAACGACAGTAATTGGAGGTTTATACTTGGACCAAAGGTTACTTGTTTTATTTCTTTTTGCACACCTGTTTTTGGCACCGCTGCCGTTCAAATAATAATTAAAATCAGCAAAGAACGAAAGGGGGTCCTGAAATCAGGCGAACAGTTACGATACCGTACGCTTGCGGTTTAAAAATAAAGCTTGATTTTCGATTAAAAACACGTACATTTCGAGCGAAACACTTTCGGCATCCTCCGAAAACGTTGGAATATAGTCAAACAATCGGCTCGCGCAATGGAGATACCTACGTTGAGCAACATTATGTACGTGTGTATCATATTACACAATATGATACTCGAAAACAAAAACAAGGCCATTTATGTTGTCCCACATTATATTCCAGCTCCATCGAACCCACAACTCACTGAGGAGCAACGTATGTCGAATGTTCTCGAAGTGAGAAACTCATCGATTCACCATAATCTTCGGGCGGATTTGGTGGAACATATTTGGAATCTCGATATTGATTTGCAATTTTTCATTTTTAATGTTATGTAATTTTTTTTAATATTATGTTTATTTAATTTTTTTAACAATATTATATTTAATTATATTATTTATTTATATAAAATAAATGAAATAAATTAAAAAGTGAGATGGTTGGGTAAAAGTTGTAGAGGGTTGTAGAGGGTTATGGGAGAGTAAATAGAGGGTTGGGAAAAAGCTGATGTGTCAGGCTGATGTGGCATTAAAAGGTAAGAGGGTTGAGAGGATCTGTGTGTAGCCTTATAAGGTTGAACTTTAAGTAATATGCAAAAAATTTCTTTAAAAAAATATAATATACATCAATAAACAATAGACACAAGTGGTTTTTTTTAGATATTTTATAATATAGTATAGATTATTATTATAATATTATATAGTTGATTTTTTTGAATGTTTAATAGATCGATAGTTTTAATGTGTTTTTTTTTTTAAAAGTTGTCTGGTGGTAAAAGATGGTGTTAAACGTAAAAACACTCCAAAAAGTTGGAAGGTCGTTGTATATTAATATTAATAACTTTTAATATCAAAGTTTTCGTTACGTATTTATGGGAAAGTATATATTAGGAGGAATCTTTTTAGAGGAATGAAGTATCAACTTTTTGATATGAGTGGTTGTTTCAAAGCTTTGTACAAAGATACTTTGCCAAGTTTTTCAAGACATGATAATTCTCATAATAGCCTCCACTATAACTTTATGGTTGTGATATGACACCAGTAAGTGTTTGCCATCTATACTTGTAAATATACATATCCCTATCACGTATATGTACACATCTATAGGTTCTTGGTAAGAAATTAAGGTTAATATGAAAAGTGGTTATCAATTAATTACTGGATGAGAAATTGACGTACATTAAAAGATGCATCAAGATGAGATGCACTTAATTAATTATCTTCTAGAGTGTAATTAATGGGAGGACATGAGATTAAAAGAGATAAAGGGTTCAGATACACATGTCATATGTGTGTGTGTATTAGTGTATATGCAAAGAATCGTGTAAGAAGTTGAGGTCAATATGAGAGGCGTGAGAAGTCGATTTGAACCACTGGTCACTTTTAATTTCATTTCCACCTATGAACTCGATTTAAAAAAGAATAAATGTACATCTCGGTGTATCCTACAAATCATGTCTAGCTTAGTTGGTCTTCCTAAGGGCTGTAACATCTTGTGGGGGACTGTGGATGATATCCAGTCTACTCTGGTTTGAATCTAAGGGGAGTCAATTTGAGGGCATGAAGAGTACCCAATCATTGGTATGACTGGGCCCCAGCCCAGTCAAAGACTGTGGTTAGGCTCTAGGTCCAATGTAAGCTAGGCCGGAACAACGGCGGATTAGTGGGCTTCCCTTGGATGCCCGATACTGTCGGAGAGGCGTGCGTACGTGCGTGTGTTCGTGGTAGTCGTTCGTTGGTTCGATGCCGTTATGCCTTCCTAAAAAAAGCATCTCGGTGTATCTTATCTCAATGCATTTTATCCTATTCATTTCTCATCCAATAGTTGATAACCACTTTCTCACGCTATTTATAATCTCAACTTCTTATCGAAACTCAACTCTCTTCCTCTCTTCCTCTCTATATGTGTGTTGCTTGTATGGATGTGTGTGTATATAAAACTAAGCTTTGTGCTTATCCATAACAGCTGTAAGGTTGCTTAAAAGCCATCAATCAAACCCAATTTCATAATGGAAATGATGACCAAGACTTATGATGTAGAGATAGAGATGTATGATTGGTTTTCAAATTCAACTTCTTTTGAATGCTTTGGATTTTATCATCATTAATTTCATCTTAGATAAAAAGGAATTGCATGGGAAAGTATTATATGTTACGACTATATGTGATCTGCCATAGCACAAAGTTTTTTATATAATTTCTCATGTCAAATGTAAATAGCTTATTGGCTTATCAGCTTATCTTATATTTATATTTTCTAATATAGAATTTATTTACTAAAATATCGATTTCAACGGTGAAAATTCAAATTGCAGTTGCCTACAAATAAATACAAAATATGAGATATTTATTGACTTAAAATCCCCAAATTTTTATTTGTTTTCGATTGACTTTGAATCAAAACTTCCTAAATAGGAACAAAGTTGCAACAAAAAAAATCAAAATGCTATAAAAAATATATTATTAAAATCACTAAATTGATGTGTATGGAAGTTTAAGGTTTTATAGGTTGATGAGAGACAAATTAATTTTTTAATACGAAAATTTATTTATTTAGGGCTAGTTACTACTAAACATAGTCTAATTACCAAACCAAACAAATGAAACAAACTTGGTATATTCGATTCGAGAGAGGATGTGAAAATGTGCAATGTATGTAAATCTATAATATTTGTAAAATATAGCTATTATTTTCATGAAGACAAAATATTGTAATTATTCATTCCAAGTCAACATGTCTCACATTTCAACTCGATTGTTCAATTTAACTTATAGCTCGTGCAAATTTTCTGTTAATCATCCAATGCCAAAATTTCTTCAAATACAATGTATTTTCGTTCCATTCATTTCAATAGTTGTGAACCAAGTCTTGATCAATGACGAATGTCCCTTTCATCGTCCTTTTACTCATCTTACCGACTTTTAGTTGTATGATTGAGTTTGATAGTGGATCGATTCCACATTCTTTTATGTACCTTTTTCTTGTCTTTTTTCAATTACTTTAATTGTTTACAAATCATTTGTCTTAATTGATTTAAAAAGATTTTTAAATTTTGTGTCCGGATGTAAATTGTGATTCAACCGATCAACCCAACACAAAATTAACTTGTTGGGTTGAAACTTTTAACCCATTTAAGTAAATAGGTTAATGCATTAAAGTTTTCGACCTCATTTTTTCAACTCATTTAAAGTATTATGATAATTTTATTCTATTTAAAATAAAATATAATTATTTTTTGTAGACAATTTATTGGTATAACTTGGCACACTTTGAAAAACATTTTTTGTAAGTTGATACACTAAACGGTAAGTTTTGAAACTTCGGTACATTAGATAGAAGATTTTTAAGTTTAGTACACACAATAGCAAAAAATGACAACTTGACTACATTTTGGAAAACTAAACCTAAGAGCATCCACAATGGAGGTTCTTCAAGGGGTTCTTATTGGGGTTTTTACAAGAACCTCCACTGTGGGACAGAGGTTCTTGTCCAGTCACAGGTTCTTATTGGAACCCAGGTGCTTGTACAGGAACCCAGGTTCTTGTGATACTTTCCTTTTTTGTAATTATTTTATTTATTATTTTTGTTATTTCTAATCATTTGTTCTTTAATAAATCTATAAAACATATATATTGTAAAATAAAACATATATATTAAACTGAAAAAAAAATATAAAAAGATATCTTTTTGTTTTTTTCTTTCTTATAATCTTTGACAAATATTGTAATTGATTTTTAAATATTTAATTAACTTATTATACAAATATGATTGTTGAACATGAATGTGACATGATGATCAAGTGGATTGATGAAGAGGTAGATAACTCGACACAAATATTTTAAGGTTCCACCCATGAATTCCAAGAATATCTTCAAAGAAAATCGGAGATATGCTCAAATGAAGTTCATCATCAACTCCGTGCCGACTTGGTTGAACATATTTGGTCGAATCGAGATTACGAGTGATCTATATTACTATGAACTATTTTCTCGTACTCTTTTTAAAGAATAATATTTATGTAACGTTGCACATTTTTTTATTCGTAGTATAAAAATTATATGTGTGTTTTAATTGTTTTTCATATATTTTAGTAAAATATATAGATTAAAAAGTGAAAATTAATATAAAAGTAAAAAATAATAAATTATATTTGAATTTTTTAATATATATGTATACATTTAATTTATATAATAATTTATAAATAAGAATAAGGAAAGTGGGGGTTTTTGTAAGAACCTCCATTGTAGGATTTTAAGGAGGTTTTTAGTTTGTTGAGGTGGCAATGATGTGGCAGGAAAAAATATGGCAAGTAATGTTATTAGAGGTTCCACCACTGTCGATGCTCTAATTAAGTTCAAATCTAATCCTAAACCTAAACCTAAACCTAAACCACTATAAAACTAAATGATAATAAATATACTCTAAAAACGATAATTAAAAGGAATGAAATAAAAATAAATAAATGATAATAATCAACAAATAGAGATAAGGGGCATCGTGGTTTCTGGAACTTGGTGGCAAAAGACCATTGGCATTCAACAATGTGTTAGGCTTGTCAACTTTGGTCGTGTGGTACCGGCGTTTGTGGTTGTTTTTTATTTTTTATTTTTTCTTCGATCTTCAATAAAAAATAAGAAAATAAATGTAACTTGTTCAAGATAGTTCGAAACACGTGTGTGACTTTGAGCGTGACATAAGTTGTGTAAGCGATAATTTTTCATCTTGTGATGTAAGATTTCAGCTTCTATAGGAATCATTTTCTTCATCTCTAAATACCCCTAAAAGAACTCATTAGCTCTCAAATCCTCTCTGTATCACTTGTATGTTATTTCATGTTCAAATTTCATAAATGGTTTGATTTGGTACAATAAACTTTGAATGAAATGCATATCCAATTCAAGGTCCCTATCCCTTTTGAGTTTATATTGCAATTTTGTTGATTTTAACACGTGGTTTTTGGTTTCTTTTTCTATAAATTGTGTTTGTAAGTCGAGGAAAAAACAGGACAGGGTGAGAATCAGGATGCCATGAATCCATTGCAAACATGTAGTGGATGGGTTAATAGCGCTTATTTGTTATTGCTTTTCATACTCTCTCAACCAAGACATGTAAGGTTTTCTTTAAAAAATGGATATTAATATCATATGTTGATCGAAAGTATGCAAATCAATACGTTGTTGTTTAATGTAATTACTTTCATGATCTTTTAAATGTATAAAGGTAACAATTTTGCATTGTATTGCGAAAGGTAATATATATTGTTTCTAAAACTCATAGCTCCTTTGAATAAAGATTTATGAAAAATGTATGTTTTTTTAGGAGATCTCTAACCTAATCATAAAAAAACACAAATCTCAAAAAAATCACCAAAAATGATGAGCTCCGTGAATACTTAAAAACACTAATAAATTTCTTTTATTGATATAACAATAAAAATAATATTACTAAACTAAAATAATAATACTAAATGTGTTAAACTATTATCCTACTAGATTTGATCCCGTGTAATACACGGGATAATTTAAAAAAAAAAAACTCATACTAGAAAAACTAATATTACAAATATGATTTGCTTAATTTACATTATTTACTATAATATAATTTATGTTTAATAATACTAAAATATTATGAATATGATACTAAAGATTTTAAAACCTCTAATTATTTACCTCTTCATCCATTAAAATCATCTCGATGGAATATAATTGCTCAGGATCTTTGAAGAGTGGTTGATTCCATAAACGAATGATTCTAACCTTGACAGTAAAATCATCCTTTTGTATATCAAGGTTGTCTATAAGAGTGATATTCTTTTCATCAATTGTTCTGTAATATGGTAAGAATTCAAAAGATTAAAAAAAAAAATAAAAAATTAGAACTATTTTTGTAATACAAAATAACACAAAAAGTGTAATCAATGAGCATAAATACAAAGTCACATACGAGAAATCAACAACTCCAAATTGGACTATAAACATGAATAAAATCATCATAATCATATCATCATGTGTAGGAAAAAATAAAAATTAAAGAGCGTTTGTAATACAAAATAACACAAAAAGTGTAATCAATGACCATAAATACAAAGTCATATACGAGAAATCAACAACGCCAACTTGGACTATAAACATGAATAGAATCATCATAATCATATCATCATGTGTAGAAAAAAATATATTAAAGAGCGTTTGATTAATTACCTTTGTGTGTGTGTGTGTAATTGGTAGTGACTTAATTAAGAGAGTTGCAGCAATTGATTGAGATTGAGAGATTGAAAGGGGTATTTATAGATTGAGATTGAGATATTGAAAGGGGTATTTATAGATTGAGATTGAGAGATTGAAAGGGGTATTTATAGATTGAGATTGAGAGATTGAGATTGAGGTATGTATTTTTGGATTAAAACTGTTTGATATAATTATGTAGAAGATTTTTGAAAGTGGTATTTATCTTTTACATTATTTAATTTATTGTTTTCATATTTATCTATAGTTTGGATTAAAAAATGAAAATTTTTAAAGAGCTTGAGTATATTTTTTGTTCCAAGAAGTTATATGGAATTTTCTTAAGAATTAAGAAAATAGGAAAATTAAGATTTTTCAACTTTGGAAAACTCTTAGAAAATTGTACTTTGAAAATAGAGAGAATATTTTTAATTCTTTATATCACCAATGAAAAATAATAATACGTGTATTGATTATATTAAATATTACACAAATATATGTAGAGGATTTTTTAAACCGTTTGATTTAATTATGTATTTTTGAAAGTGGTATTTATATTTTACATTATTTTATTTATTGTTTTCATATTTATCTGTAAAAGATTTGATTTAATTATGTAGAGGAATTTTTAAACCGTTTGATTTAATTATGGAGAGGATTTTTGAAAGTGATATTTATCTTTTACATTATTTTATTTATTGTTTTGATAACCGACTCACCAGAACGCGACACATGGCAATTTGCCTCACCAGAGCACGACACGTGGGAGATCAGTTACTCTTTTATTATATATAGATAACTGATCTGCCACGTGTCGTGCTTTGGTGAGGCAAATTGCCACGTGTCGCGTTCTGGTGAGTCGGTTATCAAAACAATAAATAAAATAATGTAAAAGATAAATATCACTTTCAAAAATCCTCTCCATAATTAAATCAAACGGTTTAAAAATTCCTCTACATAATTAAATCAAATCTTTTAATCCAAACTACAGATAAATATGAAAACAATAAATAAAATAATGTAAAAGATAAATATCACTTTAAAAAATACATAATTAAATGAAACGGTTTAAAAAATCATCTACATATATTTGTGTAATATTTAATATAATCAATACACGTATTATTATTTTTCATTGGTGATATAAAGAATTAAAAATATTCTCTCTATTTTCAAAGAGTTTTCCAAAGTTGAAAAATCTTACTTTTCATATTTCTTAATTGTTAAGAAAATTCCATATAACTTGTTGGAACAAAAAAATATACTCAAACTCTTTAAAAATTTTCATTTTTTAATCCAAACTATAGATAAATATGAAAACAATAAATAAAATAATGTAAAAGATAAATACCACTTTCAGAAATCTTCTACATAATTAAATCAAACAGTTTTAATCCAAAAATACACACCTCAATCTCAATCTCAATCTCAATCTTTCAATCTCTCAATCTCAATCTATAAATACCCATTTCAATCTCTCAATCTCAATCAATTGCTACAACTCTCTTAATTAAGCCACTACCAATTACACATACACACACAAAGGTAATTAATCAAACGCTCTTTAATTTTTATTTTTTTCCTACACATGATGATATGATTATAATTATTCTATTCATGTTTATAGTCCAAGTTGGAGTTGTTGATTTCTCGTATGTGACTTTGTATTTATGGTCATTTTCATATTTGTAATATAAGGTTTTTGGCATGATTTAATTTTTTGAAATTATCCCGTGTATTACACGGGATCAAAACTAGTATAGTTATAAAAGTTGAGCAAAATATTAATATTTAATTTTATATATTTATTTTATTGACATCCAAGTACAAAAACCTATTTTATTGATGTCTATTTTTTTAGGGGATTGCTATTTCCACCTCTTACTGACTTACTCACATAATAATACTATGTCCCATATATGCATTCACATCACCAACTCTCACCCCCTAATAAGGGGTGAGGATATAATTCACCTTTTTTAATGTTAGGTTGTAGATGGAAAAACCTTTATTTTTTTATGTTTTTAATGTGGAGTTGAAGATTGTTTGAACCTTTATTAGGCTATCCGTAGCATATGCGGCTTTAGCAGCGGCTTTGGTTGTGGGCTCACCGGATCAAGTCCGCATATTCAACAGCGGCAAAGCCATATGTTGTTGTTTAATGTAATTACTTCTATTATCTTCTAAGTGTATAAAAGTAACAATTTTGCATTGTATTGCGGCAAGGTAATATATATTGTTTCTAAGGTCATACGTAGCGGACCATTGGGCTCGGCGGGCTTGTGGCCGGAGGGCTGGCGGGATCAGGCGAGCTTGGCTACGCCACTGGCGTGCTGGGAGGCATCAGGATCATGCGGTCTGGCCACATCGCTGTGTTGTCTGAGTGGTGTGTTTAATTAATTAAATAATTAAAAAGTGAGAGGGTTGAGAGGGTTCAGGTACTAAACAAAGAGGGTTCAAAAAAACTTATTTTGGGTTTATAGAAAAGATGATGTGACAGTGGAGCTCAGAAGGCTCAGGTTCGCATAGCCTAAAACTTACAACTTCTTCTAATAGAGATTTATGAAAAGGTATGGCTCTTTTAAGAGATCTTTAACCTAATCATTAAAAAAACATAAATTGCTAAAAAATCACCAAAAATGTTGAGATCCATCAACACTGAAAAACACTAATAATTTTTTTATTGATATACCAAATAAAAGTAATATTACTAAATGTGTTAATCTCTCTCTATATATGGAGTCTCTTATAAAAGTTGAATAAAATATTAATATTTAATTTTATATATTTATTTTATTGACATCCAAATATAAAAACCAATTTTATTGATGTCTATTTTTTTAATGTTAGGTTGTAGATGGAAAAACCTTTAGTTTTTTTTTATGCTTTTAATGTGGAGTTAAAGATTGTTTGAACCTTTATTAGGTTATTCATAGCACATGCGGCTTTAGCAGTGGCTTCGGTTGCAGGCTAAGTCCGTATGTGTTATTGTTGGGTTTTTCTGTGATCCCCGTATCAAACTGATACGAAGAACATCAATCATGCGGAAGCGATAAAAACCCGGAAAACCACGATCGTCGTTCTAATCTATTCAAACATTAAACTAAGAGGAAATTTACCTAGAAAGCTTGAGTTATAGTCCACCGGTGATCGACCACACGAACTTTCCTCTAGCAGAACTTCAAAAACCCGAACTGGCCGAAAACCGAACTGGTTTGTGAGTGGGGGCGGCGCCGGTTTAGAGAGAGAGAGAGGAGGAAGGGTTTTTTTTTCTGGAAATTGATTACTGAATTAATTGAATGAATCAAAGAATTCTAAAACCTATAAGGCTTTATTTATAAGACTTAAAAAGGCAGTGTTTGTATCTGATTCAGTTTCCATAATTATCTGATCTCTTTCTTTTTTCTAAAGAAAGAATCTCCTAGATAATTATCTTTAATTAACTACTTATATATATATATATATATTCCTAATAAATATATAATTATCTAATTAATTAACAACCCTCAAACCTTGGGATTTCTGACTGAAATTACCCACCTGAAATCCAATCTCTTCATTTCTGGGTTTTATTTAACTTGTTCGTTTTATAGGTCCTTACAGGTGTGACCCTCAAGTGTCTTGTAACATTGGATGTGTAATTATTGGTTTGTCAACTTATGCACATAATCACTAACAGACTCCCACTTGTGCAAGTTGGCAATACCGTCTTGATCACACGGACCTAAGGAGGCCCCTAGACAGGCACTTAGACTAACTAGGTTATAAGCACTCTTATACCCAGATAGGTGATTTAAACTTTTCCATAAGGAAATAATATTTATGAAACAACTGTTCATAAATTGGGTATATCTTGACTTTTCCCTTTGCAACACGATATTTCATCTGTGAGTATGAGCCTGGATTAAGTCAACTCTAAATACTCAAGATTTTGTTTCTCGACTATCCGACCTCTACTCTACTGATAGGTAAACGACAAAGAACTAATCAGTTCGTTTGGGCATGGCCATGCACTTCATCAGTATATTCAGTCAGTCAAGGGCCCAGGTATATCTCTCTTCTGAGAAGAGGTGCAAATCCCATCTTGCATATCTGCATTTAACACCACGGCTTCCGTTGAATCTAGTCATGTCCTTTATAACCACCCTGTTACGGCGTAGCGGTTGAACGCACTAAGTATTCAGCAGTCCTCATGATATCAAACCAGATATCTCAGGTGATAGGGACAACCACTGTGAGATTCTACTTATGACAAAATCCAAGAAGTAGTCTCAACCGCGGATCACGTCCAATATTCGCTACTTTATCGAATATCTGTGCAGTTTTTCGGTCTACAACGCTTGTAGTTGTTATTCAACCTACTGATCATAACTACCCAAAAACTCACAATGACTTTAATACCTTATTGGGTTCCCACCACAATAAGTTGTCACGGACAATTTTCGAATGAAAGACTAGGAACTAGTCTCATTCCTGGATTACAAAACATGCAAAATATAAAAGCGATTTTAAGAGACTAATTTTTGTATAATCCATATTACACTCTGTAATAATACTAAAATTAATAGCATCTCTTAATTACCTTTTACTGTGTCTATTCAACGTTTGTTAAATACTGGTTTAAATGAAGTATCACCTACCTTCAGTTTAAACCATTTGATTAGTGTTTACCAGTTTAATCAAAGTTATAACCAAAAATATTACAAGTTTAACATCTACTGATATTTTATACTTGTATTAGCTAATTTTGTTTTGCAAAACACCATAAAACAAAAATTAGACTTCACTTTACCATATTTCCCTGAACTTAGAGATCTGGACTAACTCTGAGTTCACTGAATATGTAAAGTTAAAATTGCAACTTTCCTTAGTTGCAGTGTATATGATTGTTTTCTATCTGAAAACTGATTTCTATTTACCATACTGGTAAATTTCTAGAAATTTTATTTTAGCCTTTTATAACACTAAAAGCTAATTAATATCTTTCTCCAACACAATTATTGATTAAAGTTAATTATAACTGTTTCAAAGATATGAAACTATATCCTATCTCCTTTTTAACTAAAAGGTAGATTTTAGATCTCATGAATTTATATCCTATCTGGATTATTATTCCGAAACCTTTTAATCAACAATTAGCATATATATATTTTTTATTCTTTATCACGAATCTGGATATAGAATAAATCGGGCTCCCACTAATTTTATGAAAACTAACTATTACTCAAAATTAACTATTGACTTAGTCAAAACTTGACTACTTTGTCAATTCTATTTTAAGTAATCAGAATTTTAGCACTTATATAAAACTTAACTGGATCTTTCAATCCTAATTCCAAAACTTGGAATTATTTCCTAGTTATATATATATATATATATTGATATTATCAACGATCTGTAAGATAATATCCTAAATTCTTTTAAAACACATGAGTGGCTAATCATAAAATACTTCACTCATGATCATTTTATTCAAAAACACATTCCTATAACTGTAGTACTTCGTGTGTTTTTGACAGTTTTCATTAAAGTGGCATAGTGATTATCAACATCTAGGATCCAAACTTGAATCAAGTCAAAACTTGACTTTATTCATAACAAGCACAACAGACATTTCAAGATAATAAATTTTAAAACTTAAAAACTAATCAATTTAAAATATGTAACCAATGTAACCATAAGAACCATGTAGTTATTGAAACTGAAATGTGTAATTGTTTTAAAATGAAGAACTAAAATGAAATGTCTTTGACGATAATCTGATCAACTTTGTGCTTTAGATCCTTGCAATCTTGGGCATTCACTTCTGACCACCTGCAATAAGTGTTTGCACTAGGTGTTAGTATACTTGTTCATCACACAAGTAAAAAGTGACAAACTGAGCAATCATAAATTCCTGAGGTTCACATACCTGCTTCATGACGCCTCGGGCAGTTTTGCCTCCAGTGACCGACTTCATTGCATGTGAAGCAACGATTTTCGGTCCTTGCTTTATTAGGCTTAACCTTCTTGCCCTTGCCCTTGCCTTTGATGTTTTCACGAACCTTGGGTGCACTCTGAGTGGTCTGAACTGGACCTTTTCCTTTGTTGGTGCCTCCATGCCCATGTTTCTTCTTTACTCCTCCGTCCCTCACCATCAGCACATCCTTGGTCTTGTTCTTGGCCCCCATATTCAACTCAGCAGTCTTAAGCATGAAGTGCAATTCGGCTATTGTCTTCTCCATGTTGTTCATGTTGTAGTTGATTACAAAAGGCTTGTAATCTTTTGACAGTGAGTTGAGTATAGTATCTGTTGCTAGCTGCAACGGAACTGGGTGACCGAGTCTCTCTAGGTGATCCATATGCCGTTTCATCTTCATGACATGGTCACTCACTGAGGTCCCCTTGATCATCTTGCACTCGTTAAATGCCTTCGTGGCATCGTAACGTTCTGTGCGGGCTTGCGTTTGGAACATGTCCCTCAACTGGCGGATCATGTCATAAGCATTTGTATTTATGAGCCCTGTTTGTAAATTTGGGCTCATAGTTGCAAGCATGAGACAACCGACATCCAGTAAATCATCTGAATGCTTCTTGTGAGCATTTCTGGCAACAGCCGGGGCATTTGCTGGAAGGGCCTCCCCTAGAGGTTCTTCAAGGACATACCATTTCCTTTCGTGTCTGAGCACAATCATCAGATTGCGCTCCCAGTCAAGGAAATTGGAACCGGTGAGTTTGTCCTTTTCAAGGATGGAGCGGAGGGAAAGATTGTTTGTGTTGGTTACTGTGTTTGCCATCTACATATTAAAAACTTTGGTTTTTAGCAACTGTGAATAGACTAATTTCCAATAAATATCAATAAACCCTTAAATGATCATTTTATTGGACTAGGATCCTTATTTCATACGCCCTGATGTGCGGAATGTTCTTGCTCCACCAGGCCCACGTATTATTTTGGTAGGTAAGGACTTTTACCAATCACATCTAACTGACATGACTCCTAGATCTTTTCGGGACAACGGTAATTATCCGTGCATGTTTCAGTCCATCTAAGTGCTTTTTGGCCCGGTACCACCGGGTGAATCTAAACAGAACCAAAACAGATCTCACCATTTCGGGACTTGGACACTTTACTCTGGCCGGTACCACCCGGAGATAATTCGCAGAGTCTTGTTAATCCCCTTCAGCTTCGGTTTGAACGTGGACGTTCAAGGTGTACTCACTTATAACGCCCACGTACCTTACACCAGAGGTGTCCCTAGATGGGTTGCACTACTGATCTATGATTTAACGGGGTTTTAATTATTTTTTCTGAAAAACCTTTTAATGTCCAGTTATTAGAAAATTTGTAAATTTGGAAAACTGATTGTTTAAACAGAAAAGAAACTGATGTTTAAACTAACTGTTTTAAACACACGCTGTTTTAAAACTAACTGTTTCAAAAGGCTCTTGCTAATTAAAACTAACTGTTTTAAAAGCACACTTGCTAATCAAAACTAGCTTTTTTGATAACATGCTAGTTGACCAAAACTAACTATTTTATCAACTTGCCTTTAAACAATCTTTTTATAATTTTATAGGTTTCAAAATAAAATCTACCGTAAAAGGTTTTGAAAAAAAACTGGTGACCTTAATTTTTAAAACCTACTTGATCTCGCTCGTGATTTAATCTAGTTTATTTTAAAAAAAAAATAACTCTCTCCTATTCTTGATACTATCACGATTAAAATTTAACCACGCAGTTAATAATTATAAACACACACAAATAATTATAACACCCACACAGATTAAAACTAACTAATTATAGGTTTGCCAACCTTTATTCCTAAGGACCAATAATGACCTATTTTTCTAAAGAATCTTTAACACCTTGCGTAGCTCCCACTGGCTCCGGTATCTTCGTTAGGACTCCAGAAGAGAAAAACTGGGTTTTTCTTGCGTAGCTCCCACTGGCCTTTGGCATTCTCGACGGAACTCCCAAAAAGAAAAACAACTATCCTATGGTCATTATTACAAAAGGGGTTGTAAACGGCACGCAGGACTCCCCAGAAAATATTTAAAGGATCTAAGTTGGCAAGCCCTATAATAGGCATATATACGCAATATAATTTAAACAACCATGCATTCATATATAAAGCAATATATATAACACATAAAGCAGTCCTAGATCCGTAAAAATTATTTGTTCCGTTTTATCGCAAACCTTGGTTTTTACTGATTTATAAAACAAACTGTTTTATAAACGAAGACTAATATCTTAATCTGAAAATGTTTCTTGAATTATAAAATACTTAAGATTTATAAGCTATAAACCTATTTTATAAACCAAAATCAATTTTCTAAAAATTTACCCTTTTATTCAAAACTATATCAAACCGGGTTTACCGAACAAATTAGTTGGTATACAAAACACTAACCCGTAAACTGTGTCATGGTTTGAACAACTGGTCAAACACGACACGAGGATTTATTTGATTAAACGGATCAAATAATCAGTTTAATAAATATAAGTTTAATAGAACTTTAAAAACAATTATTTGAATAAAATTAACTGAATAAAATTAATTTGGGTAAAAAGTCTGAAACCTATTAACCCTCTTGGGCCATAAACTTGGTCCAAGATTATTGGGTTTCGGGCCCGGCAACGATTAGGCCCAAAAACATCCGAAAAACCCTAGAGTGATTTGAAGTCCTGTTCGTGCCGCGAAGGCGACGCTCGCGCCACGAGGCTCGTATAACGCCGCCACCACTCCGCTGATGGTGCGGCTGTCGCCATCGCCATTCACCGACGACGACGGCAGTGAAGAGAATGCCACTGCCGCCACCGCTGCGGTCTGGAACCAACGACCACCATCACTCGCCGTTGTCGGCGATTCGATTACTACCACCGCAAACACCGCCGCTCAACGCCATCATCTATGCCGAAACGATGACAACAGTAACGTGAGGCTACCACCGCCACCGTGGCTATCGGTGTGTGTGTGTCAGTCGGAGATTTCGTTAACGGCCAAACGCCGCTACCATTCGCCGGTTTTTGACAGCAACGGTCGCCGCTTAGTAACCAACGCCACCCACACAAACCGTGGAGTGGCATCCGACAACCACAACCGACGCCGCAACCACCAATTTGGGGTGCGGCCGGTTAATCGAAAAGACGGTAGCCGAACGCCGCCACCACTAGGCGCGGTGCGGCCGGCGATTAGGTGTGAAACCACTGCCGTTCATCGCTGCCGTGAACACCACCTTCCACCACCGCGATTGCGATTTTTGGTGGTTGCGGTATACGATCATCGACCACCACCGTTTGCCGCCACCACGAAACTTGTGGTGCGGCCTGGTGGTTGAGAACAACAGCCGCCGCCACCGTTACGTGATCGAAGGCCGGCTGCCACCACCAACTGGTGATGTAGCCTTGGTCGCCGACGACCACAGCCACCACCAATCTTGCGTTGTGGCTACGGTGGTCTTGGCTTGGTGGCAAACGGCCACCAGGCGGTCTGATTGTGTTTGGGTTTTTCGTACGAACATTCGATTGAAAAATTAAGGCTTGATAAAATCAGTTTTTAATTTGAAAACGATAAAATCGAATTTTTATTCAAAAACCAATTAATAATTCATATGCAAGAAACAATTTTTACGGATCCATACAATTAAATAGAACAAAACGATTAAAACATGTGGCTCTGATACCACTGTTGGGTTTTTCTGTGATCCCCGTATCAAACTGATACGAAGAACATCAATCATGCGGAAGCGATAAAAACCCGGAAAACCACGATCGTCGTTCTAATCTATTCAAACATTAAACTAAGAGGAAATTTACCTAGAAAGCTTGAGTTATAGTCCACCGGTGATCGACCACACGAACGTTCCTCTAGCAGAACTTCAAAAACCCGAACTGGCCAAAAACCGAACTGGTTTGTGAGTGGGGGGCGGCGCCGGTTTAGAGTGAGAGAGAGGAGGAAGGTTTTTTTTCCTGGAAACTGATTACTGAATTAATTGAATGAATCAAAGAATTCTAAAACCTATAAGGCTTTATTTATAAGACTTAAAAATGCAGTGTTTGTATCTGATTCAGTTTCCATAATTATCTGATCTCTTTCTTTTTCCTAAAGAAAGAATCTTCTAGATAATTATCTTTAATTAACTAGTTATATATATATATATATATAAATATATTTATTTTTCCTAATAAATATATAATTATCTAATTAATTAACAACCCTCAAACCTTGGGATTTCTGACTGAAATTACCCACCTGAAATCCAATCTCTTCATTTCTGGGTTTTATTTAACTTGTTCGTTTTATAGGTCCTCACAGGTGTGACCCTCAAGTGTCTTGTAACATTGGATGTGTAATTACTGGTTTTTCAACTTATGCACATAATCACTAACAGACTCCCACTTGTGCAAGTTGGCAATACCGTCTTGATCACACGGACCAAAGTGAAAAATTAATGTAGGTTGATATGATAATGAAAATTTCAGGGTTCAAGTTCTTATACTACGAAAGGCCTTAACATTCAAATATAGGAATGTTGGTTTTTGTTTTTTTTTACTATTAGGTTATTTGCATTTTTGGGTTTATGCTTTACAGCTTTAGTATTTTTCTATGTTGTTTTTCATGTTTTACTATTGCCTTTTTTTATTTGTTCTTTGGTGTTTTTTTTAACCTTTGTTGCATAATCGACCATATTTTTGATCTTTGTAAAATTAACGAAATATGATTATCTCGTTACTTCAATGTCTCAAAATAAGTATCTATGTATATATATTTTGCTATAGTTAAACTATAATAAAATATATATATATATATATATTTTAGGATTATCACAAAATAAGTGTAAATCCTAAAAAGCCGTCGGTAAATGTAACAGTCGGAAAATGATTTGTAAAAGTCGCCGGAAAGTCGTCGGTAAATGAAACAGTTGTAAAGCAGTCGGTAAAAGTCTTCGGTAAAACCACAGGTAGCTTTTATCGACTAGGTTTTTAGCGACGTTCGTTTCGTCGGAAATCTGTCAGTAAAGCTGATTCTCGACTGTTTTTT
The DNA here is from genome assembly GCA_030169165.1 of Centaurea solstitialis. Lineage (NCBI taxonomy): Eukaryota > Viridiplantae > Streptophyta > Magnoliopsida > Asterales > Asteraceae > Centaurea > Centaurea solstitialis. The sequence goes on along the minus strand of CM058040.1, from coordinate 88,803,332 downwards.
GACTGTTTCAGCCGTCGGTACTACCTTTTTTTTCTTTCTAATAGTGTATATGTTTTGAAACTAAAAGCACCATGCAACATAGGAACCATGCACTAATTATATATTTTTATATTGATAGAGATTCTTTTTTTTTGTGAACCAACTAAATTGTGTTAACTTTGTTAATCGATCTAAACCGTCCAATAATTAAATCTACGGCTGAGATAAAACTGTTGTAACTGTCTATTTTGGGAAAAAAGAAAAAGAAAATAGAAAAAAAAAACTACCTCCATGAATTAATCTTAACCGTTGATTGCATTTGATCAATGGTGTGCATTAGTTTAAAAAGTTAACACAATTTAGGTGGTTCACAAAAGAAGGTAACCCTATATTGATAAATACTTACATAGTGACGCCGTGAGGGATGAGAACACAGGGAAATTTTAAAGTTGTCATTTTATGAGTCAATTGAATATTGAAACCTTATATTTTGGTGAAGGATGGGAACACAAGGAAATTTCGAAGTAATTGTTATGTGAGTCAATTGTATATTTAAACCTTCTAGTTTGGTCAAATTTTAAATTGACCGTCAATTTAAAAAAATGAATGGTTAGAATTTAAGTCCACTTATATATTTAGATGTATACTTTTATCTAATATTTTTCATCATAGAAAATCATATGATTATTTTGATAATATAATAAACCTAATATTTTGTTACTTACCAAACTTGGGCACCTCTTTTAGACTTCTGTAGTTTGCTCACGACCACCGCTTCGATCTACAAGCATTTGGTCTAGGCTTTAGCTTCACGTTCGGGTTTTGATCTTTGAATCAAGCAATCAACCATCGGCCTCAAGTTTCACTTATGCTCTATTCTTACTTTTTAACTTATAGTTTAGATTTTAGTTTATGTAATATACTGGATTTTAGCGACGTATCATAGGATCAATTTTTGTAGTCTAATACTTTAATTATGATAATTAACCATTTAAAACAAAATAGGAACCCATTTTTATGGAAGTGGGAATCCATTTAAAAAACCTAAAAGTACGTGTTGTAATTTAAATTGGACTGATGTGTAAAACCCATGAAAAAAGAAAGAAAGCATTAATTACATTCATACACACCCACAAACACAAGAGGGGACTACATACTAACAAACACAACCTCAAAACAAAATGCATACCACATCAGTCCAATGTGTATACATCCATGCATTAATTATTACCACTAATCTTTCTAACTCAATAGTTAATGAATTCCATGTATTAATTATCTTTTTTTGTCATGCACTAATTCATCCAACTCAATATAATCCTACAACTAAGGCTATGCGTACCGCGAGCCGGGGCTCAACGGGTTTGAGCCCGTCGGGCTGGCCGGGCTCAGCGGGCTGCGGTACGCGGCCGCTGATGCCGGCGGGCTAGGTGGTGGGAGGGTTGGCCAACCCGCTGCTCTTGTGTGTGTATGTCTCGTGTGTGTGTGTGTAGTGTGTGTTTTATATGAGAGGGTTGGGGTACGGGTTGTAGAGGGTTACGAGAGGATTAAAAGAGGGTTGAAGAAAAGTTGATGTGGCAGTTAGGTTGAGAGGGTTGGGACACTGATAGGCGATAGCCTAATAAATCGCCTTTAGTAGACCACTATGTACACATCCATGCAACTTTATGACCATTTTTTTGGTAGCTAATCATTTCAATGTAATAACCATTACTTTTTGTGACAAAACACAAAGTCATAAAAGTGGTCTAAGTTTATTTTTTGTTACTAAATTTCATGTTAGTGACCAAAATTCAGTGACAGACTTTCGTCCTTGTCACCAAGGTTGCAATTACTGACTAAAATATAAGTAGTCATTCATATTTTGGTTAGTAACTTAGTTTTTTTTTTTCTTGTAGTGGGTGTGATTATGGAGTGTCTATATTACTGCTTTTAAATTACCCCCCCCCCCCCCCCCCCTCTTTATATTTTGATTGCAAAAATACGAAACTATAATTAAGCTTGGACATAAATTGACCACGTGTGGTGTCATAGAGAAGACGACACAACTAAACTTTTCATATATGGGCTAACAGTTTGGGAGAAAGTTCTTCGAAATAGACATCTTTTCAAGGTCAAAAGTCTTTAGTCAACTTGTTAGATAAGATATTGTTCACAACATACGTCAAGAGTATATAAATATTACATGGTTTCGAGGACATTTGAAGTAAGATCCATTGGTTCATTTTGTAGACATATAATATGGTCCAGGTAATTAATAATGTTTCCTTTTTGTTGCATATCTTACTTTATTAATTTACCCCTCAAATCTGATATATACTATGTACATGTGAATGTACAAATGCAGGAGATAAAGCTAAAAGTTAGCATGCATTGTGAAAAATGCAGGATTGAGGTAATGAAGTCTGTCACTGAACTATCTGGTGTGGATGAGATATCTGTCGATTTGGAAAAGGAGATTTTAGTTGTTATTGGGGAGGTTGATCCTGTTTCCGTTGCAATTCGCTTGAGGAAGAAACGAAGGGTAGCTGAAATTTTAAGTGTCAGAAAACACAAAAGGAAGAACAAGGTCTTAAATTATCCAAGAGCATATTGCAACAATTCTTGCCAAAATGGATATGAACAGGTTTATGGGTATCCATCTTTCTATGGAGGTGGAGGTGGAGGTAATTGTCAAAATGGATATCAACATGTTTATTGGTATCCATCTTCCTATGGAGGTGGAGATGGAGGTAATTGCCAAAATGGATATGAACAAGTTTATTGGTATCCATCTTTCTATGGAATTGGAGATGGAGGTAATTGCAACATTCTTTAGAAGATGTTGATAAAAGCTATATATTGTTGTATAAGATAGAGCTTCGAATCATATATCATAGTAGATAATTAATTTTTATATTCATTAATTTCGTATTTTGAACTTATCGTTGTATTTCTAGATAGAGTGTGTTATCTTTTGTTGTTGTGATTGTATTAAATGTATTCAATTCTTTTAACACCAAACCAGAATAGTTAAATAATATTATATCAAATTTGATATGATAATCACCCATTTCGAAGCCAATTTTTTGGTGTGTTTGTTAGAGAATATTTGATGTAGTTATTATGCATTTAGAATAAATGAATAAAGATGTATAATTAAATAAGAAATTGCATTAGACATTCCTTTCTTTTCTTGATTTTTTTTTTCAGTTCAAACACTCCTTATTACTTATTATTGTTTTAAAACGTGATAATAAGATAAAAAGTTTTAATAAGCAATTTCAAACACCTCCTTAAATAATTGAAGATCAAAAGGAAACTAACTAGGTCAACCATCATTACAATTCTTTTACATATATGAAAGCATAATTGTCATAACAATAAAAGGGTTGGGTTCTGATAAAAAAGTTAAGGTTAATATGAGAAGTGTGGGAAGTGGTTTTTGATCATTTGATGCACAATAGGATGATGCACTAAGAGAAGATGCACCGGATCAATTCCTTTCTAAAGCACAATTCATGGAAGGGTATGAGGTTAAACGAGATAAAGGGTTCAATTCACTTCTCACATGATCATTTGCTTACAACCATATTGGTTTTATAGTATGTCTAAAACGTTTATACGTCTTCATGATATATTCTATAGAACATATGTTTAAGTATCGTATAAATTTAAAAGTGATACAATATGATTACAAGATGTTTTTAGGTGTTTTAACAAGTTTTCAAGGACCACTTTAAGATAAATTGTCGTATTATCTAACTTATACAACATTGTTTGAAAAGTTTCCTATAAGAATAGGGTTATAAGACATTTCTCTAAAAATGTCCTATAGGACAATTTGTTGTGTGCCACCATATATATTTTAAAACTACAACAAAATATACAAATTTTTTCTGATAGAATTGCATGGTTCCTTTTTTCAAATATGCGATCTTGTGCTTAAATTTAAGTTTTAAAACCTTATATTTGAAAAGCAATGAACCAACTACCAAAACCAAAACTGGATTCAGATATAGTTATGGGCTGTTTAAGGCCCACTAATTATTGGCCCAGTAAAGCCCTCTTGGATTTAAAAGGCCCACTAATAATGTATTTACATCTGAAAAAGTTGAAACACCGGGTCTACGTCACGACATAATGATCCGGCGTTTTGGTTTTTATGGTTACCAATTAAATTGAATATTGAATATCGAATATTATTAAAAGTGGTATTTATTTGCGTTAACACGTTTCAGGAGGGCATATTCGTAATTCTAAACCATCGTTTATCCGAAAACCGACACAGGGGGGAGGGCAATTACGTAATTACGACCAAATATGATATATCTATCCCTATATTATATAGAGGGGATTGGGGGTTGAAACAATCTTAAGCTAAAACAAAATTCAGAAATTGTAAGTTTTAAGAAATTCAAAATCAGGTTTTCTCAAAGAAGTTATTTGACCTCAAGAATGTCGGCCGAAGAAGGAGTTGTGATCGGTTGCCACACCGTTGACAAGTGGAACGAGCACTTCAACAAGCACAAGGATGCTAACAAATTGGTAAAGTTCTAATCTCCTTATTATTGATTTCCTTTATAACAGATTTTATCTTGTTTTTGTTAATATGGATTTATATGTTAAGTATTCGAATTAGATGTCTGATGGTATTGTTTGGAATTGGTTTTAATGATTTTTTTAACAAATTTCTATTGATTTTGAGAATTTATTGGGGTTGTGAATTAGGGTTGTATACTTGCTTGGGGTTTTGATTTATTGATTTTTTTTTGTATAGGGTTTGTATTGATTTAGGCTTTCTTTTGAATTTTGGAATCATGTGTTCCTTGGGGAAAAAGTAAGAAATTTTGGTCAAAGGCAAAGGAAAAGGAAAATTTGGGGTTGATTAAATTTCAAGCTAGTTTTGTTTACAGAGAGAGAAATTTGGGGATTTTTAGCTCATTGACTTTCTCTATAAGCTGGTTTCACTAAATGGCATCTATTTGGTTTATTTGAGAATTGTATTAGAGAATTGCATGCTGTAGATTCCTATAATACTATTTTGGTTTGAGTTTTTGGTTGCTTTTGTATGTTATTGTTTACTCCTACTCTTTGGGTGTAAGGCCAGATCTATGTACATCTTAGGAAATGTTTGTTTGTTAGCAGCTTAATAAGGTTAATATCATTCATAACTTATTCGGTTAGCTATACATGACTATTTGAAAAGGTGGCTTCATGATGTAGAAAGTGACTTATTCGGTAAGCTTCTAGGGGTCTTACGTAAAAACCCAAGTTTTCTTAAACCTGTCCCACCAAATTAAAAAAAATGCAAAAACTTTTCCAATCCATACCAACATTTTAATTCACACAGACAACTTTAGCGATACAGGACTTGGTGATAACACTAGTTTTCCTAGATGGGTTTGTTCGGTTTAGTTTAAGTTTGATAAATGTTCCGCATTTGTTAATATTTGAAGCAATTTGTGAACAGGTGGTGGTGGATTTCACTGCCTCATGGTGTGGTCCTTGCCGCGTAATCGCACCAATCTTGGCTGAGTTTGCTAAGAAGCATCCCAATGTTGTCTTCCTGAAGGTTGATGTGGATGAATTGGAGGTAAATGAGGTTTTGTTTATATATATAGTTATTTATATTTATACTTGTTATTAGAGATAAGTTGACAATTCTTATCTGTTCATACATCTACAGAGCATTGCTCAGCAGCACAATGTGGAGGCAATGCCAACATTCATCTTCTTCAAGAATGGAACTGAAATCGACAAGGTTGTGGGTGCTAAGAAAGACGAACTTCTTTCCCGCATCGTTAAGCATGCCGAAGGAACTGCCTAAATATGTGATTATCAGCAACTTATGTCTATTCTATTTAGATATTATGTACATTGTGTTAAACTTTTGAATGCTGGTTTTCAAACTTGTATTGCATAAATTGAAGTTGCTGTATTAATATGCGTGGTATTTTAACTTTTTGGTTGTCGCTAGCCTGATTTTGATGATGATCGTTGTTTAAGTTATCGTTCGTGGCAAATGACGAACAACACTTTTGGGAAACGTGAAGATGATGTGTACTAATACTTGTTTCTACTTGGATAAATCTTTTTGAAAATAAGAAGTTATGATAACTCGCTAAATCGGCTTTAAAAGCAAACCCTACCCGAGTCGAAGACCTATGGAACTGTCACTTTATCATTTTTGACGATGGAATTGTCACTTTATCATTTTTGATGATGTTTAGTTTGTGAAATTTAGGATCGAAGACCTATGAATAGGTCGCTTTATCATTTCTGGATGATGTTTAGTTTGTGTGGGGGGTAATTTTTGTAACCATTTATGGTGATGCACCTTTTTTTGTAACTAGATCAAAGCACCAAATTTTAACAATATTAAGATATAGCTGATAAGCTCGACCAAGGGGCGGGAGGGCGGGAGGGGGAGTGTGAAGACGTACTTCTTGACCATCAATTAATATGTCTCGAGCTTACGCCATACTCATAGAGCTGCTCAACGGTTCAGTTAGCCTCCTTGCAAAGGGGGTCCTTGTGAAGGTTGTTTTAATGATAAAAAAATCTTTGGGAAAACTACTAAAAAAGATTGAATATGGTCACTTGTCCATTTAGCTAGTTGAGCATGGACTTCTTTATAGATCATTGTGTGTTTCCTAATAAAGGTTTATAAAGGAATACAAAACAAAAACTCATTGTGTTTTTTTCCTTTTCTTTCTTTTCTCCCCAAATTCGAGAACACAACGTTAGGCAGGTTGACATCGAAACCTAGTACCTATATTTGGAATCGAAACCACTTTGGAACTGTCGTTTTCGAAATTGGAGCCAATGTTATTGGTTTTGGTTTTGGTTCTGGATCCTAAATATGAAACCGATTAGGACTAGTTCAGCTCTCATACTTAGAAACTGTTAACCGCTAGGTATCCGTCGGGACCGGTTTTAAGATTGAATCGGGTATTCAGAATCGGAACTGACGAGCATCCGCTATTTCTTTCAGGAAAAGTTAATTTATATGCTTATTATATTTAGTGTACTAAAAATGAAATTATTGTTTACTTGCAGTTATACATTTATACTCATGACTACTTTTTCACTTGATTTATTTACTGTCTTTTCTTTTTTGATATTTTATATCATATTTAACATTGTAATTCTTGTTTTCTTTCTTTTCTTTTCAAAAATTGGTCATAATTGTTTATACAAGTATTACTTTTAGTTTTTATTGAATTAGTTTTTTCACCGTCTGTTGTATTATCTCTTCATCTTGGGACTTTGTAATAACTAATATATAATTTTTTATAGCATTAAATGATAAAAAGAAACCGCCGATTCCGGTTCCATGAATTTTGGCTAGGTTTCCACATTTAAGTTCAAAAAACACGCCATCTCACATTTTCTTACTTTCAACCCTTGGCCTTCCCCTCTTCCCCCGCACTATCACCTATTGATCGAACTCACCCTTGACCATCATCCCTCCTTGAGTACACAGTGACTCTCAAGCTTTATTTAGGCTTTCCATTGATTGACTTTTACAAAACTATCAACCTTTCATATGCAAGATATATATTTAGAGTGTATATTTATAAAATTGACATATTTTTTTTTCTCTTGTATATGAACATAAATAAAAGTTCTGGTGGGTACTTGAAGCATACTTCGTATCTGAAATACGGGTATTTTGAACTTATATGAAAATTATGTATTTTTCTCCAAGGATTGAAAAGAGAGAATATGTTTTGTATATGGGACGAATTGAGCATAAAAACTCGATTTTATTTTGAATAATGAAACCAATTCCATTCCTTTGAATTCTGAAAAGCATATAAAATCTTGTAAACCTTTTTATTTTATATAAACAACGTTTAAAAACAAAAAGGAAACCAAATTGCTACCAAAATACATATAGCAAACATTATTGTGTGTGTCCAAATTACATCTTCAATGGGTTTCTATTTCACTCAATTGGCAAGTTTTCTACTTCATTCCTCACCGAATCAAATAGCACGGTCGATAAATAACGTTCCCCAAAGCTCGGAAAAACCACCTGTTCACATATATATATTCGAAACAAAGATATCACCAACCGATAAAAGGTGTTAACCGAATTACAAATATGAAAAAATATCAGAATCACAATCCCAATTTATTTAAGCAAAGCGAATATGGTAACCGGAAAACGGGTTAAAACGGTAGGTCGAGGGAGATGATCTTACGACGATGAGTTTTCCAGCGTATTCCGGTCGTTTTGCTATTCTGATTGCAGCAGCTGCTGCTGCCCCAGATGAAATCCCTACCTATGGATGTTAAATATGTTTTACAATTAACAAAAACAACCAAAAGATTCTAGAAATCTCCTACTACACTTTAACAAATAGGCTTTATAGGACGCGAAAAAGGTCTAAGTATCCTAATAAACTGCTTTATTGGAATTAAGTTTATAGAAGCAAACAATCGTGTGTCATAACGTATATGGCCATATGGGTATCCTAACAAGATTTTTAAGACATTTTGAAATAAATAATTCAATTAGTTTTTGTTTTTAATGAACACAATGTTTTTTTATAGGACGCTTTTTCAAACAAGGTTATATAAAAAGATAAATAAGACGCTTTATTTCAAAATTGTCCTTGAAAATTTTTAGGGCGTCCAAAAACTTCCTTAACTTATTGTAAATAGTATCACATGCACAAATGTGATCCTATAAACTTAATCCTATATTTAAACATTTTTTGTAGTCAAAATGGCTTTGTAATAGTCTGAATGAACATACCAGCAACCCTTCTTTGAGTGCAAGAAGCTTAGCAGTTTCAATGGCTTCTTCGCTAGTTATCTGAAGAGATTTGAAACAAATAGCATCAAAAGACTACGAATATGTATTACGTGAAAAGATTTGCAATTTGATGCTCACCGTAACAACTTCATCAAGAAGGCTGACATCCAAAACATCAGGAATAACACCGGCTCCAATACCTTGGATCTTATGAGGTCCTTCATCCGTCAATGCAAATTAAAGAAACAATGAAGCGCAATTCATCACTAAATAAGAAGAAACCTTGAGAGAATATAACATAGAAACACTCGTTCAAGTTCACAAAAAACGACAAGTGAATCTAGATGCAAAACGATTGGAACAAAAGAGACACACCAAGAGAATGTAACCTTTCAAGAAAATAGACGGGACTGTTGATCATAAATCTTGATGAAATTAAGCATATAGTTCTATGAGGGAGGTTCAGGAGAAAACCTCAAAAAAAAGGAAAATTGAGGAACACCTTGGTAGCCCTTCATCTGGACGGTATGCACCTGTGCATACAAGTAAATTAAGTTGTTTTTGGTTTTTATGCACGTGTCATGTTACAAATTACTTGTAAGTACAAATGCATACTGTCCAAATGAAAAGGGCTACCAGGGTGTTCCTTAATTTTCCATTTTTTGAGGTTATCCCCTGAACCTCCCTCTAGTCCTCTAACTCCATACATACTTGGCTTTTCTAATAAATGTCCAAGATCAATAAAGTTTAATCGAGTTAAAGCACCAAATATAAGCCAATAACGTAACAATTAACAAATATGCTTACCGGGGTCTCCTCCATTTAGAACAGCACTTTCAGCTGGCTCTACACCATATACCTATATTCGAACCATGTCAGACCAACGAAATAACAAATAAACTAAATTTGTTCTCTGTGTGAGAATATGAGAAACTTCAGTAGATTACTCTCCAAAAGCTGATTTAATTTGAAATCAAGAACAAAGACCACCTTTATGTCTGCATTTTTCTCCTTAAGATACCTCCCGACACCAGTCACGGTGCCACCTGTCCCAATCCCAGAAACGAAAGCATCGACTTTCCCTTTAGAACCATTCCATATCTCTGGTCCCGTTGTTTCATAATGAATCTGCAACATTACCATTATTCATAAATCTTTTCCCCTTTTAACATCCCATGATTAGCATTTGTGCAAAAATACACACCTTCGGGTTAGCGGGATTTTCAAACTGTTTAAGGAAATAACTATTGGGCGTTTTCGCTACTATTTCATCAACTTTCTGAAAAACGCCATCAATTCCCTTGGCGACATCTGTGAGGCACAAATCCGCTCCAAAAGCACGCATAACAATCCTTCTTTCCATGCTATAACTAGATGGCATAACTAGAATAAGTTTGTAACCTCTAGTTGCTGCAATGAAAGCCAATCCGATCCCAGTATTCCCGCTCGTGGCCTCAACCAGCACCGTCTTCAAGAAACACATTAATCCATCGATCAAATACTTGCATCAAGATCAAGTTCTATTGTATAAAAAGGTGGAAACCATCTAACCTTCCCAGGGGTAATCAGACCCTTGTCTTCTGCATCTTTAATCATACTTAACGCGATCCTATTTGTTCAAATTTATTTTAAAAAATATATATACGTTTTGTTAACGGGTTAATTAGAGATACACTCATGCATGCATAATGTGTCAAAACAGAAGGGATTTCTTTTTAGTTTTTACCTGTCTTTTACGCTGGAGCAGGGTTCCATAGTTTCTAATTTGGCGGCGATACGAGCAACACAACCATCGACGATCTTTTTAAGATAAACCATAGGGGTATTTCCTATTAGCTGCATATTTAAAAGGGAAAGAAGATAAGGATATAAGTAATTCAAAGGTTTAACGGTTTCAAGATTCTAAAAAGAAATGAATTTACTTGGGTAATATCTTCTGCGATTCCATTGTTGGCTTCCATGTTTTCTTCGAGGTTACTGAATGGTGGTTACGAGGAACACGTTAGCACATTGAAGATGAGATGCTACTGATCTAGAGTAATAAGCTAGTTAGCTTGTTAACTGATAAACTAGATTACAATGTAAAATGATGGAAAAGAAAACTAGATTTCATGCTACTTTGTTTATAACATTTAACATTTCATCATTTTTATGTTGTTTTGCATGAACTGAAGTGAAACTTAACAGGAGAATCTCACAAAATAAGGCAAACCCAAGTGGGAATTCAAATTTCTAACTGCAGAACAATAGGCTTCACATATCCATTCAATTGCCAAACCAAAAGTCAAATACAGAAAGCAAAAGTCAAAATCAAGAAGCCAAGGTAAACGACAAACTCAGCTGCAAAACCTCAAACAAATCGAAAATTGAATCCCCATCATTAATCAACACATGAACTTGATAGGGAATCGAATAGCTAAAACATGGAAGTCCTAAAATTTATATCCAATTTGAGAAAGAAGGAAAAACACACAAAAACAAAATTATATCAAAAAACCCACAATCATCATTAGCTACAACATCAAAAAACATAAGAATAATCCCAAAATCCCCAGAAATTCTTTGGGTAATCAAACACAAAGGAGTCAAACAATTCAATTCCTCGTTAAAACCCATAAGAAAACCACTTAATTGGCATTCAATAACATATGAAATACACAGTAGCAAAGTAAGTGAAACAGTTGTACCTTAAATTTTACGACAATTTTTTTTTGGGATAGAGACAGAGATTGCACATCCACAGGCGGAAGGAAAGGGGGATTGTCTGTTTTCTTTTATTAAACGTATGCGCGCCTAATAATCTAGACCGAATCTTTGAATTTTCATCGTTGACAAATCCTGGCGGTTAAACTACGCCCAGTTGCCGGTTCGATCGGGGTTCTTTGGACCGGTCTCAAAGAAAGAATAAATTGAACCGGGTTAAGAAAACCAAACCACCAAAAGGATGGATATGCCGATGATTTGAAGACAAACGGACAAAGTAGGCAAAACAAAAACCTTTGACCTAAAAATCATTGTGACACCTCTTCTATGTATGCAAGATGCAAGCTAAATACACCTGTTGATTTGTATCCACACCCAAAAAGTAAATTGCTCTATACACACACATCAACATCAAATGATACTTTTTACATTCCTAATGCATTCATTCCAATTTTCAGTACGTTCATACCCTTAGTAAATTAGTGTAAATAGCAACCCCTGTATGCAAATGATACAAAAACATATTGATTCCATACTAGATAAAGTTTTATCTATCATTACACAACAACTTTATCTATCATCACACAACAATTTGAAAGATAAAATTATCAAAATTGATAAAGTTGTTGTGTGATGATAGATAAATTATAAACCTTATTTTCGAATTTCAGTTTTGATAATTTAAAAAGCATCTCTTAGTATTAATGAGTTTATCTAATATTCTAAATTGCATCATCGTTAACTTTGAATTATTTGGGATCTCTTAAGCCGACCTTGAAAATACTAAACACGAAGACACTTTCGATGGAACATATTAACTTGGCACTTTATGAAAACAAGTGTAAATGATTTACGTTTTTTGAATAAATTATGTATTGCCAAGCTTTTTAAGCTAAAATGTTATGGATAGACTAATTCTTTTTTAACAGCATGGATAGACTAATTTAAAAGGAAATCTAAAAACTTATTGTGTGAAGTTCAAGGAAAACGAACTATTTTTAAAAAAACAAGTTTGGATGTCCTTAAGGTTCAGCATGAACTTCTAGATATTTTCCTCCCAAATTTTTTTGTTCGTTTTTCGCTACAAATAGTTATTAAACAAATCAAAAAGATCTATTCTATACATTCTTAGTGTCCATCAGGACTTTCAACAAGAAGCGAACATGGTTTTTATTGTTTGGCTATAAAAAATATGTTTCTTTTAATAAACAACATATTACGGATGTCGTATTATTTATATGGACTTCTACACTTGGTCTAGACAACCTTTTGCCTTTGGCTACAAAAAGATGTTTAAACATAACTTTTTGAAGTTAGAAAACTGGAAAAAGTAATATTTTGTGTAAGAGAAGGTAGCAAATCCAAAGTTTTTGTGAAAAGTTATTTTGGTAATTGATACCTATTCGTTAAAAAAGTTGATAATCACTTGAAACACTAAGGCTATGTTTACTTGTGGAAAAGTGTTTTCATTTTCATAGAAAACGTTTTCAAAAAATGGAGTGGAGTTTTCATTTTCAGTTTTCTATAAAAATTTTAGAAAACTTGTTTACTTGTGGAAAAGTGTTTTCATTTTCATAGAAAACGTTTTCAAAAAATGGAGTGGAGTTTTCATTTTCAGTTTTCTATAAAAAAATTTAGAAAACTTGTTTACTTGAAATGATGGGGTTTTCATTTTCCATTTTTAGAAAATTAGAAAACTCGTTTAGTTGAGCATTTTTCATCACTTTTCATTTTTCATTTTTTCAATAATTCAATCCTTGGCGTCGGTGGCGGTGGTGGTGGGGGGGGGGGGGGGGTTGGCGGCGACGGCGGTGGTCATGGCGGTGGTGGCGGCGATGGGGGCAGTGGCCTCTTACACGACGGCGGTGGCGGCGGTGGCCTTGACGGCTACGACGGTGGCGTCGGCAGCATCGGCGGCGACAACGGTGGCCTCGACGGTGACGACGGTGTTGACGGTAGTGGTGGCGACGATGGCGACAACGGTGTTCCGGTGGCGACGATGGGGTGGCGATGGTGACGGTAACAGTGGTGGCGGCGGTGGGGCAATGGTGGCAGCGGTGGTGGGAGGGTGGTTGCAGCGGCGGTGTAGTGGGCGGCGACGGTGGTCGCGACAACAAGAAGGGGACGATGGTCGCAACGGCAAGCAGCGACTGCGGGCGACGGCGGCAGCGGTGGTGACCGGCGGCGACGGGGGTGGCGACGGTGGTGAGGATGGTAGCGGTGGCCGGTGACGAGAAGGGGATGGCAATTGAAAGTGAAAATGGTAAATGAAAATGAAAATGAAAATTAGAAAACTATAAAAAGTAGTTTTCTAATTCAACTGTATATTTTGAAAATGAAAATTTTGTTTTCTTGGAAAAAATTTCTAAATTGAATCAAGTTAACAAGTTTTCTAAATTTTCATTTTTCGTGGAAATTTTTCTAGAAAACAGAAAATTTTTCTACAAGTAAACACACCCTAAGTTTTTTTCTTCTTAAGGGAATTGACTAGTTATACCGGTGATCACAAATCACCGATTTTAGTAAAATGTGAAGGAATAATGACTTATTTTGTATCGGTTTGTGTATTAGCCATTAAGGATCCATTTATATTGAAAGAGCCTCGGGAAAAATGTTGCAATATAAGGAGTTCAAACTCTTTATTATTATCGAATTGAATTGTGTTTCAAGAATCAAGAGTTATTTTATACTATTGTTTTAAGGGAAAATTGCCGAAAAAGGTAACGTAAATACCCAAAAAATCCAATCAAGGTAACGTACATTTTTTTTTTTGCCAAGAAAGGATTATGAATTCAATTTTGTTAAAAATAGGGGAAGGTGACCTGATTAACCTGATAACCCGCTTAGTCAGCAGGTAACTTGCTGATGTGTCTGTCCAAGTGACAGTCCAGTCAACGTTACCTGTTGACGTGTCTGTCTAGGTGGCAGTCTAGTCAACACTATCTCACCGTTGACCGGTGTTGACCGGCGTTGACTGGCCACCCACTGCCACCAATATCACCACCATTTACTACCACCACTATCACCACCACCTACTGCCACCACTACCAACAACACCACAACCACCTCCAAACCACCACCTCAGCCACCTCCAAACCACTGCCTACCACCACCACACACCTGCACATACACACACAGATCTGCACACAACACACACAACGTCGCACACACACACCCACCGCCGCACATACCCACCGTCGCACACCCACCGTCCCACATAGATTTGCACACACACACACACACACGTAGATTGATTTGGGGTTTGGGGGAAATGGGAAGGAGTTCGATTTAGGGTTTGGGGAAAGGGGGAAGATTATTGGCCGCCGATGGTTGCAGATCTGAGATGGTGGCTGTGGTGATGAAGAAGATGATCGGTGGTGGTGGTTGGGGGCAGGTGCTGATGATCTGGTGGTGGGGGCTGGTGGTGGTGGTGGTGATGGTGTTGGTGGGGGCTGGTGGTGGTGGTGATGGTGTTGGTGGGGGGTGGTGGTGGTGGTGATGATGGTGGTGGGGGTGGTGATGGTGGTGGTGGAGATAGAGAGAGATGGTGGTGGAAATCTAAAAAAGAAAGAGAGAGTGAGAGTGAGAGGGTGAGGGTGAGAGAAAAGGGAAGGGGTAACCTGTTGGACAGGTTACCGGTTTTTCTTACCTCATTTTTAACAAAATTGAATTCATAATCCTTTTCTTGGCAAAAAAAAATGTACGTTACCTTGATTGGATTTTTTGGGTATTTACGTTACCTTTTTCGGCAATTTCCCTTGTTTTAAAGCTATATTTAAATTTATATTATCATACCTAATTTTCATTAAGGAGATGCATATATCTTGTCAAGTCGCAAATTGTTTCCATGCTTAATTAGGGTTCCCATGGTCCATGGAATTCTCCATCTGAGTTCATCACACATCATTCGGATAGTTGTTATTCATGGCTTAATTAATGCCATGATCATATGGAAATAAGATTTAGTTACAATTTGACATAGATTTTTATTAACATCTCTTACTATCAACTCTTTATTTTCGTGGCTTCTCTTCGTTTGGTGTTATACCTAACAAATATTTAAGTTTATGATTAAAGTATTTGAATTAATCAGTTTAAAGACCTATTTAAATAGCAATTATTAGTCTTAATTATGTTCAGCTTAGGTTAGAGCAGGGGCGGCAACCAGGTCGTGTTCGGGTTGACGGATCAAAAACATCTACCCGTGGCACGACCCGTTTAGCTTCGTGTCACGGGTTGACGGGTCATAAACGGGTTTGTCGGACCATAAATGAGTTATTCACTTATTTGAGCGCTCAAAAGTCAAAGAGTTAAAGTAAAAATGTTAATTATATATATATATATATATATATATATATATTTTTAATTAAAGATAAACGGGTTCGCGGGTCAACTCGTCAACCTGACAAATCGACCCAAACACGACCTGCAAAATTGGCGGGTTGGCGGGTCAAAAACCTCAACTCAAACCCGTTTATCTTCGTGTCGTGTTGTGTCGGGTTGGCGGGTCATGTCGAAAATTGCCACCCCTAGGTTAGAGTTAGTGATTTAAGTTCTAGGATTTCTTAGCACAATTCTTGCTACAGAGTTAGGATTTGTATCAATTGATGATGGTTATGGTTATTTGATAAGGTTATGGACTTATGAAGTACTCGCCAGGTTTGAGGCTTGACTGTTGGGTTTTTGAAGCATTATCGGATGTTAGTGTTGCTGAAGAAATACTGTTGCTGAGCGTTTTGAAGTAGTATTGTTACTACTGCTATATATTCATGAAGTTAATGTTGCTGACAAAGAACCAGAAGTAGTATTGGATACTACTGCTAATGAGTTATTACTGCTACTATTACTACTGTTAGTTAGTTCATTAATATTGTTGGTTATTACTGCTTTGGTTTTGCGATAAGGAAAGGATTCAGTTGGAGCGATAAGGATTAGTTGTATATTTGTTTCCTTATTCCTTATCATGTAATCTGTATATATAGATGATAGATGGTTTAGCAGATTACGAGTTGATTAGTTTTCGAATTGATAGAAAAGTTTAGCCTCAAGATAGTCTAGGTCCTTGCAATAGAGAAGTGTTGCACGTATATTGAATCTATTCAATAGATTGGGGCTTTTTGTTTGTAATCATTCGATTTCTAGTTAATATACAAGTGATTTTCAGTCTAGTGTGATTTTTCATTAAATTGTTAAAGTGTTTTTCCGCAACTTCTTTAGCAATATATCTGAGTGTGTTGAAATTCTTGTTTGAATTTCGATCCTGACAAGTGGTCAGAGCCATAAACTCAGATATCGAAAGAATCATAATGGAAGGACAAGATAGCGTGTTGGTTTCAAAAGTTCCAATGCTCAAACCCAATGAGCTTGACATGTGGAAGATCAGGATCAGACAATACATTCTTCATATAGACTATGCCATATGGAATGTGATTGAGAATGGTCCTGAAAGAGAAGGAGAAATTGGAGAAGATGGATAAATACCACCTCCCAAAACGGATTCACATAGAAAGATGAGACAAACAAACTAACAAAGATGAAAGCCTTGAGTACTTTATGGGTCTTTTATGTTGTATTTGGATTCATTGAGATGTAATTGGTTTTATTGGGATATGATGGGTTCTATTAGGTTCTATTTGATTTTTGGGCTTTAATACATTATATTTGATTTTACTCGATCTAATTGACCTTAAAACAGATTAGTGACGTCTGATAGGATCAATTTTTGTAGTGCAATTATGATAATTAACCAAAAAAATAAAATAGAAACCCACTTTTATTGAAGTGGGAATTCATTTAAAAAACTTAAGAGTGCGTGTTGTATTATATATTGGATTGATGTGTACAGTCCACCAAGAAAAGGAAAGCATTAATTACTTTCATACACAGCCACAACCACAAGGAGACTACATGCATTAATTATTACCACTATTTCTTCCAACTCTATAAGTATTGAATACCATATATTAACTATATTTTGTTCTATGTTACCACTTTCATTTTCATAATCACCTTTTTTTGTCATGCATTAATTCATCCAACTGTATATAATCCTACAACTAGTGAATGGCCTTTTACAAACCGCTATGTACACATTCAATTTCATGACCATCTTTTTTGGTAACTAATCATTTCAATATAATGACCATTACTTTTTTTTTGACAAAACATAAAGTCATTCAAATATTCCTTGAGAATTAGTGACTACGTAGTAATCAAGTTTATATTTTATTACTAAATTTCATGTTAGTGACTAAAATTTAATAACAGCCTTTGTCATCGTTGAGGTTGCAGTTAACGGCTAAAATAGAAGTAGTCATTCATATTTTGGTCATTAACTTGGTCTTTTTCTCCTTGTAGTTGGTGTGATTAAAGAGGGGCTACATCACTACTTTTAAATTACAAACACCCCTCCCCATTTTTATATTTTTTGCTTGCAAAAACACGAAATTATGATTAAGCTTGGACATAAATTGACCATGTGTTATAGAGAAGACGACACAACTAACCTTTTCACATAGGGGATAACAATTTGGAAGAAAGTTCTTGGAAATTGACATCTTACAAGGTCAAGTCTTTGGTCAACTTGTTAGATAAGATATTGTTCACAACATAGATCAAGAGTATATAAATGTTACATGGTTTTAAGGACATTTGAAGTACGATCCATTGATTCATTTTATATACATATAATATGGTCCAGGTAATTAATAATGTTTCCTTTTTGATGCATATCTCACTTTATTTATTTACCCCTCAATTCTAATTATATACTATAGTTTTGTATATATGTACATGTGCAGGAGATAAAGCTAAAAGTTAGCATGCATTGTGAAAAATGCAAGATTGAGGTAATGAAGGTTGTCACTGAACTATCTGGTGTGGATGAGATATATGTCGATTTGGAGAAGGAGATTTTAGTTGTTATTGGGGAGGTTGATCCTGTTTCCGTTGCAATTCGCTTGAGGAAGAAACGAAGGGTAGCTGAAATTTTAAGTGTCAGGAAACACAAAAGTAAGAACAAGGTCTTAAGTTATCCAAGAGCATATTACAACAATTCTTGCCAAAATGGATATAAACAGGTTTATTGGTATCCATCTTCCTATGGAGGTGGAGATGGAGGTAATTGCCAAAATGGATATGAACATGTTTATTGGTATCCATCTTCCTATGGAGGTGGAGATGGAGTTAGTTGCCAAAATGGATATGAACAAGTTTATTGGTATCCATCTTCCTATGGAGGTGGAGATGGAGGTATTTGCAACATTCTTTAGAATGATGTTGATGAAAGCTAATTGCAACATTCTTCATAATGATGTTGACGAAAGCTATATATTGTTGTATAAGATAGAGCTTTGAACGTATATCATAATAGATCACTAATTTTCATATTCATTAATTTTAAATTTTGAACTTATTGTTATATATCTAGATAGAAGTTCTATCTTTTGTTGTTGTAATTGTATTAAATATATTCAATTCTTTTAATACCAAACGAGAATAGTTAAATAATATTACATCAAATTTGATATGATAATCACCCATTTCGAAGCCAAAATTTTGGTGTGTTTGTTAGAGAATATTTGATACAGTTACTAGAGATGCATTTAGAATGAATGAATAAAGATGTATAATTAAATAAGAATTTGCATTAGACATTCCTTTCTATCTTATCTTTTTATTTTTCAAATTCAAGCACTCCTTATTACTTATTTAGTGTTTCAAATTGTGATAATAAAATAAAAGGTTTTAATAAGCAATCCCAAATACCTCCTTAAATAATTAAAAATCGAAAGGAGGCTAACTAGGTCAACCATCACTACAACACTTTTACATATATGAAAGCATAATTGTCATAACAATAAAAGGTTAATATGAGAAGTGTGAGAAGTGGTTTTCGACCATTTGATGCGCAATAGGATGATGCACCAAGAGAAGATGTACCGGGTCGATTCCCTTCTAAAGCACAATTCATGGAAGGCATGAGGTTAAACGAGATCAAGGGTTCAATTCACTTCTCACATGATCATTTGCTTACAACCAAATTGGTTTTATAGCATGTCTAAAACGTTTTATACGTCTTCATGATATATTCTATAGAACATATGTTTATAGGATTAAACAAAAAAGTATCGTATTAATTTAAAAGTGATACAATATGATTACAAGATGCTTTTAGGTGTTTTAACAAGTTTTCAAGGACCATTTTAAGATAAATTGTCGTATTATCTAACTTATACAACCTTGTTTGAAAAGTTTCCTATAAAAATAGGTTTATAAGACATTTCTCAAAAAATGTCCTATAAACTAGCTAATAAAAAACTTAAAAAAACATCATAAAAGACTTGTTAAAACGTTCAAAAACATTCTTTAAAACACTTTATGGTTGGTCATATAAGCTTAAGGGTGTGTTTACTAACGACTTAATGAGCTTAATGGCTGGATCAGCTTATTCGCTCAGACATTTTGGGATGTTTACTTGCGGCTTAATGAGAAAATAGCTGGCTTATTCGCACAGCCAACATTGCTATGTTGTCCAGATTCAGACATTAAAATGACATCCCCTACCCTTGTTGAAAATACAACCTGATTATCCCTTTTCACATTATTCTCCGGTAGTCAATCACTCTCCATCTGTTGATTTAAAATAAAACGAAACCACCTATTATCGATTTAAAAGTCTGATCTAACCTCAGATCTGGATATTTGTTCATGAGATTTAAGTACCAAAAAACTCTCCTTGAAGAAAAGAAGAAAGAAAGGGAGAAAGAAACGAAACATGAGAAGAAAGAAAGTAAAAGAGGAAGTAAGAGGGGAAGAAGAAGCAAAAGAGGAAGAAATGGAGGAGAAGAAATGTGATAACTGTGTACTGGTAGCTTCGTTCTTGGGAAAAGATGAAGAAGATAAGGGCTTGTAATTTTAACTCTTTGATTTTACTATATAATAATTAAATATAATATTTTAGTTGTTTACTGTACATTAGTTTGTACGTGTATTATTATTAGAATGCAATTTTTATTTAAAGTTTAAAGTTGTTAATTTCTTTTCTCTTTTCTGTTAATATACATATATAGAATGCATTATTAGGTACGTATGCTAGGAAATGTGTACATGACAAGAATAAACACTTGGGGGTAAATTGGTCATTTCTGACATTCAGATGGTTGATTCAGCTAAAAAAGTAAACGCCAGTATCAACTTACCTAGACAGACAAGTTTATCCAAAAAGACAAATTTATCCATACAGACAGACAGACAGGATTTGGTAAATAGCCCTAAATTTTATAAAACATTCTTTAATATATAGTAGTAGTAATTCAGGAATAAAAAAAATACTAAACAAAGAAAACACAATCTTTTAGTACCTAATACAAGACAAATATAATTTGTATGGGCACGTGCCACTATATAGGGTTAAGGATAAAATGTGGTTCACCATATTTGACACGTGGCGTTGTATCGTTGCTATGTGTAGTGTAAAAACTTATAAGATCGTAAAAAAAATGCTACCGTATCTATTTGTTGTGTTATTTGTACTATATATTTTAAAACTACAACGAAAGATACAAGTAAAACCTGAACTGGATTCAGATATAAGTTTATGGGCTGTTTAAGGCCCACTAATTATTGGCCCAGTAAAGCCCTCTTGGACTAAAAAGGCTTCTCATTCGTCCATCTAGTAATAGCAAACCCTAGCAACTGTAAACCCTATTTAATCTGCACGCCTCCTTGTTCAAAAACACAACGATCGATTGCTTTTTACGATCGAGTTACAAAAATTTGATTTTTTTAATCCAGTTTTGTTAATATCAGTTACGATAAGGTAAGATCAATAATCGCCAAGCAATTAGGTTTTTTGTTTTTTTTTTTAGTGTTGAAATTAGGAATTTGCATCTGTTTTACCCTCTCCTGTGATAAAATGATGGTTATCCAAGGAGATATAACTGGTGCATATAGCTAATTACAGGATGGCTTACCAACGCATTGCATATATTCAAATTGCTTTAGTGTCAAATGGTCCTTCCTATATTCTATTTTTCATTTTTTTTTGTTTAGATTGAAAATGGCAGATGATGAAATTTCAGTTTCTATGCTTAACACACTGATTAAACCGTGGTGACTACAAACTCCGCTTATTATCTGATGCCATTAATTTTGTTTTTTTTTTTTGTTGTAATTTTTGAACTTTTGTTTTGGAAAAGTTGGATGAGGGAAGGCAAATGATGCTACACAAAAATCTTATACTACACACTGAATATATTCGTGTAGAAAACTAATCTCAATAATTTTCTGATGCTTCACCTCTTTCAAATATAAGCATTGACTTATGCAATAGTCGGTGATTTTTGTTATTTTAGCTATGAGTTTAATACAATTCAGTGATGAGAATAAGCAGACGGGCGGTCTGAAATGATGCCATGTTGATTGTCTGCGTGATATCCAATATTTTGGATTCAGCTCTGAGATTTTCATGTTTTTGATGTATTGTTTTTGATTAATTTTGAAGTCTGGAGTTCACATTAGGTGTTTTTTCTAGAACTGGTGTTATGATGATTATGCCAAATTTATGTCTGGACTTATGAGACATTTGTCTTTGAAATGGAGTGCATACTTCTGAGCACAAAAATATTAGTAGTTATTAAAGCATTTAAAACAGATTGCTAGTTTAATGGAATAACTGTTCAATTGAGTGGCAGTAAAACACCTAAGTTGGAATGTCTGATTGTTGAAAAATTTAGCAACTAATCTTGTGATTGTATGATTTTCATTTTTGTTTGATCATGTAAATCCTAATAGGTTATACAAGATTTCAATTGAAAACAAAATAGGGTTTATGTTACAATGGCTAACTTGGCTCCAATGGTTCTTGAGATTAACTGACAAAATAGATTACTCAAGGTCAATTGGAATTATCTTATAAATCAAAAGGAAGGTAATGGAAACAGTTGAGAATGAGTAATGTCTATTGGACTGTTCCCTAGACATTTGCTTTTTTTGCTGACTGTTTAAATTAGACAGATAGAACTTTAGTAACCAAATCATATTATAAGATGGAATGAAAAATATGATCACATTTTAGGCTGGTAAGTAGCAGAACACCAGAGTTGATCAACATTTGCTCCCAAAAAAATGGGTAAGTCAAGACGGTAAAAGAATAAAGCTTGATGGTGGATTGTCAATGAGTGTTTAAGTACTATGCAACGACAATACCTTGAAAGTTTATTTATAACAACCAAAATGATGGTAAGACCATCTCCGATGGGGTCACTAAATGTTATATTAAACACCAAATTTAGTGTAAATGTTTATAGTCACATCTTCAATGGGGGTCATTACTTTTCACACTAAATTTAGTGTGATGAATAGTGTAACACTAAATTTGGGGTAACACTATTTTTTACACTATTTTTTTACATTATTTTTAATATAAAAAGAATTTGGTGTAAAAACTAGTGTTACCCATTGTAGAAGATCTAATAATAACACTAAATCTTACACTATTTTTGACATTTAGTGTAAAAAATAGTGTTACCCATTGGAGATGCTCTAAGACATTGTTCTGTAAAAATAAGCTAACTTATAACTAGCTGTTGAAGTTTTCCTTCCTTACACGGGATGGGGCAACATGAACCACCTTTGATCGTAGTGTTTTGCTTGTTTACCTCCCTTATACAAGACAAGGCGTTTGATGTTATTCTTTTTTTTTTTTTTCCAGATTTGTAATGTATAGAGAAATGGTAACCCTTGAACTTAGAATTTTGTTGGTCAATCGTTGTTATACATTGCTCGAGTAAGTGGTGAATGGCACCCCAACATGCCCTGAATGGTGTATGGCGAGAACAAGAGCCACAATCTTCTTTTCATAGGCAAATTTAGTAAGGTTTTTATTGGAGAAATCTATTGGTTGGTTGGACTACGTAAGACGACACCTGGTCTCGCGTCACATTCAATTTCAAATGATCCATAACAGCTATGTAAAGAGAATCAATGTTGTAATCGAAGTCTATTTCAACTCTTTGAAGGCAACCCCCAAACAACTATGATTCAACTGAGTGGTGACCAAAGTTGCTCTTCTTTTGGTCAACAACTAACTGATTTACTTGTATAAGCGGAAAGAACAATGTTTAGGGCCTTATTAGAGCATCTTCAAAAGCTTCTCTCTCTATATATATTTTTTAAAATAAGGATTTAAATGCTAAATTCTCTAAAAAAAACCTATATTTAGCTTCAATTGATTTTTTTATTTTAGAGATTTCTACATCAACAATATTATTAAAATATTCTATAAATTTATCATTCTAATACACTTTTTACAATTGTATAAAATAATAATAATACAATTTCACTGGTGGAATTGAATAAAAATTAATCTATCTTTCCATACATCTAGTTTTAAATAGTTCTCTAAGCTTGGAGGCTTTTTTCTCTATTTTAGAGAACCTTTTAAAAATCTTGAAGCAATTTAAAGAACAAAAGTTTTATTTTCTTTATTTTAGAGAAGCTGTTGGAATGCTCTTCTTAAAAAGGTTTAGAACGATGAGGAAACCCTAACCCTGTAGTCCTTTGGACCCAACTGACCCTCCACCAAGGACCAGCCTTATTTTTCTGCCAAATAAGATTCACCTTTTAATGATTTAAAGATTGCCTCTAAATGGAACTGTTAAGAGGTAAACAAACACCACCTAACTGAATTCATATCCACCTTACAACAAATCCTTTGAATCTTCTCCTCACATAAAAAGGCTTACTATTGATGATATAAACCATCTGGTACTCCATTGGGTTGTTTGCTTGATATTGAGTTGCTTTCTTCGCTATCAGCTCTGCTTTTGTTAGATTGGTTCCAAACCTTGGATTGTTCCATGTGTGAGAAGAAGAATTAATTGAACTTGAACATATATGTTGATAGTTTAGAGCAACTAGATGTACCGGTTCTAAGCATAACTAACAAGTTGCAGATAAATAACATTGCATCGTGGTGTTGCTAGATTTAAAAGTCTCCTTTGCTTAGAGTTTTGAAGTATTGCTTTTAAATGATTAAGAATAAACTTGCTATAAAGTTAAAAAGGTTGTACTTTGGTAAGTATAAAAAAACCTGAAAGAGGGCTTTTGTAAATGTGTTTGAGCTCCATGAACGTTTTTCTTATATTTGAAATATATTATGTATTACCTTTATGGAGCTAAAACAAGTTAATTAAATTGAGCTTTACTAATATGACAACATGCTTCATAAATTGATAACGAACAAGAAAAACCACATAAAATAAAACAATAAATCGAAAGATAAAGAATAGATGTATGTATTATTTGACATTATATGAATATACGTCTAGTAAATTTATAATCCATTTACATTTTACATAATCCTTAACAAGTCAACTAGTCAAAGTGTCAAACGGATACTTTTTAGTTGTATACTTAAAAACTTGAAGATAAAAAATATAAACAAATAGCGATATAAATCTACATCATTGCGTCATGATTTACCAGAGAGGAATTGTGGATCTTCAATTGTCTCTAATGAGCATAAATACCAACTATATTAATCCTACTTAAAGCTAAAAATATCACAGTGTAAATCTGAAATGTTCATAAAGAAACAAATTCAGAACCCTCAACATCTCACTATCTAATTTGTAAACCTTAAATATCTTCAAGAATGTAATGTGCTAGAAGCTTCCTTCTTCTATCGACTTCTAGACACATCTTTGAAATATTATGGGTGATTATTATTTGATAAACTTCATAAATTCTATAACTGTCAAGATAGTCACCAAAGCGGATTGTTTTGTCATCTAACCAAAAGATCAATACAAAAAATAGTCAACTAGTAGTTTGAAAAATAATATAATTGACAAGCCAAATTTAGAAATACAAACTTGGACAAGTTTGGTTAAACAACTCTCCCAAACTCTCATCCTAGTATGGGAACATGAAAAAACATGTCAGCCGGAGTATTCTATAACGTTATTCAATTACTATTATTTGTACTTTATTGTTCCCTCTGCATACAAAGGATGCAAAGGCTTAACAAATGTCTACATCAACTACAAAAGCTAAAGTGAAAAGTGCAAGCAGTGGCAAAGATAACATGGGGAAGGTTGGTGTTGAGCTCTCCCTAATCAAAATAATTTGTTAATTGATGTTGCTATTGAACAAGTTAAAGGGTTGATTACTTTTTTTACTGGATACAGAGAAATGAGATATTTAAATGTTATAGAATCAACAAAGAAAATTGTGATTGAATTGGATATTGATTCGTTATTTCCTCGAAAATGTGGAATTCGAAAGAAAAGACACTTTTTGATGAAAACCTAGTGACGCATTCGAAATTACTTTACAATTTGTAGAAGAGTCATTTAGAGTTAATTATTTCTTATGTGTTGTTGATCATCCAATTGCTTCATTAAGAAGAAGATTTGAACAATACCAAGAACATGAAAATGTGTTTGGGTTTTTGTTACTACCAATAAGTTGCGCTCTTTGGATAATGCATGTTTAAAGTCATTTTGTTTAGATTTTGAAGTTGCGCTTAAGAATCATAATCAATTAGAAATGACTTATATGTGGAATTGAAATTGCTTCAAGAGTTTTTACCACATGAAAAGATGACGCCTCATGATATTAGAGTGTATGAAGCATTTAAATTGCTTTCCTAATGCTATTATTGCTTATAGAGTCTTGTTGACGATTCCAATAATTGTTGCTGTAACACCCTAGAAATCAGGGCGAACAAAAACTTTCAATTACACAAAAGGTGGTATACAAAATACGCCAAGGCGTGAGCTCATCCCAAAAACAGGGGTATAAATAGTGTATGATTTACAATGTTTGTAATTCTAATTAAAGAATACGACAACCGTCTAGTCTAATCCTATCTGGGAAAAAGACTACAAAAGGGTTGTCGGATCTATCAATGTACGCGCGGTCAACAGACCGGACTCTTCACCCATCCCCCAAAGCTCACTCTAGCTCCGGCTCCTACTTGGGAACCGCGTCCCTAGTACCTGAGAGACACATCGACACCAAGCAAGTGTTAGGCTAAAGGAGCCTAGTGAGTTGTACAAATAATATCATACATGAAGAACGTAATAACACATGCGAGATATGCAAGATTATGCTAGCAATACAAAATAGCATGTTAAACCGGTTCATTATTTTCTTCGGAAACAATGGGAGCGACCCATTTCCACCAACCAATGCCCCTACATTCGTTGCTTCCCAATACCTCGATGCCATTTCAACTATGACACCTTCCGAGGCCCGCGCATCTCAGAGCCACCCGAGAGCCGGCGACATAGGTGCGCCCCTATTTCAGGACCTCCCAAGACTATTGGGTGTGGACACATTGCGTTGGATCGTCCATGTTATTTACATTCAATCAACCTCGATGCCATTTCTATCATGACACCTTCGAAGGCATATTTGTACTGTCTAAAAAGACTCATACATTCATTTCAACCTATCATAGGCATTAAACGAGGGTCTCAAGCCCTTTGTATAATTTCATGGCATATTTCAATACACGTATTTCTCATAATTGCATTCCTCATGTAATCCTACGGATTTAACACATACCATCGTAATACGCGATAATTTACTTCACATATACAATACAATAGTGCAAGCCATTCATACAAGCATAGTTCTCATACGTTCCATGGAAACCCTCACACTTGACAAATAGGGCATTTCATCCAAAATCACATTTACCACAATAATCAAGTAAGGTATGTAAGATCATCGAGATGATGTGCTCTCAGTTTTCACAAAATAGTTTTAGCAACTCACCTTAGGGTTTTGTGATAAAACCCCCCAAATCCCAAGATTAGGTCAAATACGAGCACAAACCTAAATCAAGTAAATCGAACCCTAGATTAGTTCATAACCTTTATTATACACATAGATCCAACCTATAAGGGTTTATTTGAAGCTTACCAAGTGAGATCCAAGCTAGAACCTTAAGTCTTGAGCTTCCCTCCTTTCAAGCAACAATGGTGTAGAAGGGATGAGTGGAGAAGATGAAGTAGTGAAATGTGGTTTCCACCCGAGCTAGCTCCAAGTGTGGATTTTACCTCAAGATCTTGTAGGGTTTTGGATTTGGAGAAGATAGAGAGAAAATTCAGGAGAAATGGATGAGAAATGAAAGTGTTGTGAATAAATGAAGTTTGGAAGGGTTTAAAACCCGTTTCCCTTTTTGACAGCTACCTAGCGATCGCTAGGCCTGAAGGCTAGCGATCGCTAGCTGCCTTATTCTCAGGGTCGCTAGCCTGATCGCGAGCAAAGTCAGCAACCAAGGAAATCTTGCCTAGCGATCGCTAGGATTGAGGGCTAGCGATCGCTAGCATCTGATTGTTTTTGGTGGAATTCCGTTTCGGCCATAACTTCTTTGTTATAGCTCCGTTTTCGATTCCGAAAGAACCGTTGGACTCGTAATTGAATTCCCTAACATATAAGACCATAGAATGCATAATTTGATCTAAAATTCTAAATTCCATATTTCATTAAAGAGTCGTTATTACACCGAATTTACGGGTGTTACAATCCTCCCCTCCTAATTAAAATTTCGTCCTCGAAATTTGTTACACCTATGTGAACAAGTGTGGGTATCTCCGCTTCATGTCCTCCTCGACCTCCCACGTGACATTAGCACCTCGGTGGTGCTTCCATCGGACTTTGACCATTGTTACCTCTTTATGGCGTAATTTCTTCGTTTTACTTTCTAGGATCGCCTCCGGTTCTTCGACACATCGGTTACCGTTGTTAACTCGAATCTCCGATAGAGGGATGACGCTCTCCTCCTCGGCTAGACACTTCCGCAAATAACATACGTGAAAGGTGGGATGTATCCCATCCATTTCGGGCGGTAGTTCTAACCGATAGGCTTGTAGTCCAACCTTTTCTAAAATGGTAAACGGTCCTAGGAAACGTGGGCTAAGTTTCCCCGTTTCCCGAACCGTATGATACCCTTCCAAGGAGACACTTTCAACATCACGCGTTCTCCTACTTGGAAGTCTACGGGGCGACGTTTCTTGTCGGCATAGCTCTTTTGTGGGTCTTGGGCGGCTTTCAAGCGTTCGCGGATACCCTTAACTTTGTCCGCCGTCTCTTGTATGATTTCGGGTCCCGCAAATTGCTTTTCACCCGCCTCCAACCAACACGTCGGTGTTCTACATTTCCGTCCGTATAGTGCCTCGAACGGTGCCATCCCGATGCTAGAATGGTAACTGTTGTTGTAGGCAAATTCCACCAATGGTAGGTGTGTATCCCAATTTCCCCCGAAGTCGATCACGCACGACCGCAACATATCCTCTAGCGTCTGAATCGTCCGTTCGCTTTGTCCGTCGGTTTGAGGGTGGTAAGCGGTGCTCAACTTGAGTTTTGTACCCAAGCCCTCTTGTAATCCATGCCAAAACTGGGAAGTAAATCGGCTATCTCTATCCGAGACAATCGATAAGGGTACACCGTGTCTTCTCACGATCTCCTTTATGTAGAGTTTGGCCAATTTATCCATGGGTAGAGTTTCACGCATCTCGAGAAAGTGAGCACTCTTCGTGAGTCGGTCCACGATCACCCAAATAGTGTCGTGACCCCTCAAGGTCCTCGGTAGTTTGGTCACGAAGTCCATGGTAATATGCTCCCACTTCCATTCCGGGATGTCTAGGGGTTGCAAACTTCCATAGGGCTTTTGGTGTTCCGCCTTGACTTGAAGGCATGTGACACACTTCTCGACATAACTAGCCACGTCAAGTTTCATGACCGGCCACCAATAGTTCATCTTCAAGTCTCGGTACATCTTGGTGCTCCCGGGATGTATGGAATACTTGGATTTGTGGGCATCATTCAAGAGCAATTCCCGGTTGCCACCAAGCTTCGGCACCCAAACTCGGCCTTGAAACAGTTTGAGCCCGCGGCTATCCTCGGTCAACAACTCTTTTTGCTTCACCATCACTTCATCCTTGAGGTTTTCTTCTCGGAGGGCTTCCGCTTGACTCGCCCTGATCCTTTCCATCAAACTCGACACTACGCTAATCCGGTTAAGGGTCACACCAACGCCATCACCATAGTTCTTACGGCTCAAGGCGTCGGCGACTACGTTCGCCTTACCGGGGTGGTACAATAAATCGCAGTCATAATCTTTTAGTAGCTCGAGCCATCTCCTTTGCCGCATGTTGAGCTCCTTTTGGTCGAAAATGTGTTGGAGACTCTTGTGATCGGTGTATAGTGTACACTTGGTTCCGTAAAGGTAGTGTCGCCACAACTTCAAAGCAAACACCACCGTCGCTAACTCCAAATCGTGCACCGGATAATTCCTTTCGTGATCCTTCAACTGTCGAGAGGCGTAGGAGATCACCTTGCCTCGTTGCATGAGCACGCACCCGAGTCCCATCTTGGACGCGTCGCTATAGACCACGAAGTCTTCCGTCCCGTCCGGCAATGATAAAATCGGCGCTTGACATAATTTCTTCTTGAGTGTCTGAAAGGCCTCTTCTTGTTTGTCGGTCCATAGAAACTTGGCGTTCTTCTTCGTTAGCACCGTGAGCGATGAAGCAATCTTCGAGAAGTCTTGGATAAACCTCCGGTAGTAACCCGCTAAGCCCAAGAAGCTTCTTATTTCTGATGGGTTCGTTGGCGACTTCCAACTCATCATGGCCTCGATCTTCGCCGGATCCACTTTGATCCCGTCTTGCGACACCACATGGCCTAGAAATTGTACCTCGTGGAGCCAAAATTCGCACTTGGAGAATTTGGCGTACAATTTCTCGTCTCTAAGTACGCTCAACACCTCCCGTAAGTGTCGTTCATGTTCGGCCTCATCTTTGGAGTAGACTAAGATATCGTCGATAAAGACTATAACCGACTTATCTAAGAATGGTCTACACACTCGGTTCATCAAGTCCATGAATACCGCCGGTGCGTTGGTCAAACCAAACGGCATCACTAAGAACTCATAGTGCCCATATCTCGTTCGGAAGGCTGTCTTAGGCACGTCGTCCTCCTTCACCCTAACTTGGTGATATCCGGATCGTAGATCAATCTTCGAGAAGCACCCGGCACCTTGTAGTTGATCGAAGAGATCGTCGATCCGAGGTAAAGGGTACTTGTTCTTTACCGTCCTCTTGTTTAGTTCCCGGTAGTCGATGCACATCCTCATGGAGCCGTCCTTCTTTTTGACGAAAAGAACCGGCGCTCCCCATGGCGACGAACTCGGTCGGATGAACCCCTTCTCGGAGAGTTCTTGCAATTGCGTCATCATTTCCTTCATCTCGGTCGGAGCCAAACGGTACGGAGCGCTCGCGATTGGAGTCGCTCCGGGTGTAAGGTCAATGTGGAACTCCACTTGGCGTTCCGGTGGTAATCCGGGCAAATCTTCCGGAAAGACGTCCGGAAAGTCCCGCACAACATTCACATCGGCGGGCTCTTTCTTCTCTAGCTTAGTATCGATGACGTAAGCTAAAAAGGAGGTGCATCCCTTGGCTAGGCACTTCCTTGCCTTAACCATTGAGATGGTCGTGTAGGCGCCCTTCTTCTTATCCCCATACACGGTAATCGGTTTTCCGTTAGGCGTCGGTAACGTTACCATCTTTTTGCCGCAACTTATGTTGGCGTCGTGTGCGCGCAACCAATCGATCCCTAACACTACGTCGAAACTACCGACGTTCATGGGTATGAGGGTAGCGGAGAATGGTTCTCCATCTAACTCTATAGTGCACCCCTCAAAACAATCTCGAACGGTCACAAGAAATCCGCCCGCTACTTCTACTACTAACGCATCAGATAAGGGAGTGGTAGGCATAGTGAATTTCCTAACTAGCGTATCATGCACAAAGGAGCGTTCGGCGCCCGTATCGAAAAGAATAAGAGCAGGTATGGAGTTAACGAGAAACGTACCCGATACAAGATCGGATGCCTCTCTCGCCTCCGTAGCCGTCATCTGAAAGGCTCGGCTAGTCACCTTCGGCGGGACTTCACCTCTTGCTACGGACCCGCTCGAACCCCCGGTAGACGCCTTCTTGAATTTCGGGCATGCATCCCGATAGTGACCCGGCTCCTTACACTCATAACAAACCGCCACCCGGGGCATACAATCCCGAGTCATATGGCCGCGCTTCCCGCACTTTCCATAAGTGGGGGTACTCATCGGGGAGTCGCTACGACACGGTCCGTAGTGCTTGCTTCGACATTTGTTGCACCACTTTGCCTCGACTCGGTTCCCGCCTCGCTTCCCGTCTTGGAAAGTTTTGCTCGGTCGGGCCGACATGGCGGCCTCTTCAAACTTCCTCTTTTGCCCGGCTTGATATCCCTCTACCCGGGCTTGGGTGATGTCGTCCTCAATCCTCAACGATTCTTCGATCGCCTCGTGGAGGGTGGTGACCCTTGCGATCCTCACCGCCGATCTCATCTCGGCCGGTAAACCACGGGAATAGGCCTTGATCCTTGCCTTCTCATCGGGGGCCAAGTGCTCCACCATCCCAAGCTTCTCCATAAAATCCTTTGCGTAAAAGGAAATGGGGTTGTTGCCTTTCTTCAATCCCCGGAATTCGTCCTCGATCTTGTCGAGGGCTCGCTCGCTACAATACTTCTCGAGCGTCTTCTTCTTGAATTCGGCCCAAGAGAGCCTAGCGTACACCTCCGGAGTGAGGGAAGAGCGGGTCAAGTTCCACCACGTGAGGGCCTCGCCCTTAAGAAGGTGGGATGCGAACTTGACTCGTTGGGAAGAGTCGCACTCACTAGCCTCGAAGGCCATCTCCATCTCGCGGAGCCAATTCAAGCACACGACCGGGTCGGTACATCCCCGGAACTCCGGCGGTTTACACCCCAAGAAGTTCTTGTAGGAGCAACCCTTAGTTTTTCCCTTCTCTTTGTCCCCGGTGATTCGGGTCTCCTCGGTGACCACCACCACCTCCGCATCCCCCGATGCCGTAGCGGCGTTCTCTCCCACCGTCTCGTTGCGTCGGTGGCTAGCGTCACGGTCCTCCAACATCTTCATGAAGGACTCTTGTTGTTTGCTCATGGCCTCGTTCACGGCCTTCATCACGCTATCGAGCATTCTCATCTCCGGGGTCATCTCGGTTAGGACCGGGTTTGGATCCTCGAGATTGACCCTTGGCACGTGCTCCGTTCCCCCTCCGAGAACGGGAAGCCTCGGTGGACTCTCAACCGTCTCGACCCGAACGTGTTGGTCGGCGGTCGAAGCGGTTTGGTCGGGTAGTTCTCTTGCGGCGCCCGTTCGACTACGGGTGTTCGCCATACCAATCTGTCACACACAAATGCACGAGAATGGATAAGAATAGACTACTTACGAACTCCAACATTTATCATTATCATAATAACAGTTACTCAAATACTCGCGAAACAACGCATTCATAGATCAGTAGCTAGGTGATTTATGAACTAATCATACATAAGCATCCTCGTTACCATCACCACAACTTTGAGTAAACGTGAATTCGTAAACCTATGGCTCTCCCCACCTAAGATTCTACCCAAGGTATGTATCGTGTTTACTAGTTTGCTAAGTTTAAGTCTAGGCATACTACAGTGATTACCTAGTTCGCTTAAACTAAAGCTCTGATACCAACTTGTAACACCCTAGAAATCAGGGCGAACAAAAACTTTCAATTACACAAAAGGTGGTATACAAAATACGCCAAGGCGTGAGCTCATCCCAAAAACAGGGGTATAAATAGTGTATGATTTACAATGTTTGTAATTCTAATTAAAGAATACGACAACCGTCTAGTCTAATCCTATCTGGGAAAAAGACTACAAAAGGGTTGTCGGATCTATCAATGTACGCGCGGTCAACAGACCGGACTCTTCACCCATCCCCCAAAGCTCACTCTAGCTCCGGCTCCTACTTGGGAACCGCGTCCCTAGTACCTGAGAGACACATCGACACCAAGCAAGTGTTAGGCTAAAGGAGCCTAGTGAGTTGTACAAATAATATCATACATGAAGAACGTAATAACACATGCGAGATATGCAAGATTATGCTAGCAATACAAAATAGCATGTTAAACCGGTTCATTATTTTCTTCGGAAACAATGGGAGCGACCCATTTCCACCAACCAATGCCCCTACATTCGTTGCTTCCCAATACCTCGATGCCATTTCAACTATGACACCTTCCGAGGCCCGCGCATCTCAGAGCCACCCGAGAGCCGGCGACATAGGTGCGCCCCTATTTCAGGACCTCCCAAGACTATTGGGTGTGGACACATTGCGTTGGATCGTCCATGTTATTTACATTCAATCAACCTCGATGCCATTTCTATCATGACACCTTTGAAGGCATATTTGTACTGTCTAAAAAGACTCATACATTCATTTCAACCTATCATAGGCATTAAACGAGGGTCTCAAGCCCTTTGTATAATTTCATGGCATATTTCAATACACGTATTTCTCATAATTGCATTCCTCATGTAATCCTACGGATTTAACACATACCATCGTAATACGCGATAATTTACTTCACATATACAATACAATAGTGCAAGCCATTCATACAAGCATAGTTCTCATACGTTCCATGGAAACCCTCACACTTGACAAATAGGGCATTTCATCCAAAATCACATTTACCACAATAATCAAGTAAGGTATGTAAGATCATCGAGATGATGTGCTCTCAGTTTTCACAAAATAGTTTTAGCAACTCACCTTAGGGTTTTGTGATAAAACCCCCCAAATCCCAAGATTAGGTCAAATACGAGCACAAACCTAAATCAAGTAAATCGAACCCTAGATTAGTTCATAACCTTTATTATACACATAGATCCAACCTATAAGGGTTTATTTGAAGCTTACCAAGTGAGATCCAAGCTAGAACCTTAAGTCTTGAGCTTCCCTCCTTTCAAGCAACAATGGTGTAGAAGGGATGAGTGGAGAAGATGAAGTAGTGAAATGTGGTTTCCACCCGAGCTAGCTCCAAGTGTGGATTTGACCTCAAGATCTTGTAGGGTTTTGGATTTGGAGAAGATAGAGAGAAAATTCAGGAGAAATGGATGAGAAATGAAAGTGTTGTGAAGAAATGAAGTTTGGAAGGGTTTAAAACCCGTTTCCCTTTTTGACAGCTACCTAGCGATCGCTAGGCCTGAAGGCTAGCGATCGCTAGCTGCCTTATTCTCAGGGTCGCTAGCCTGATCGCGAGCAAAGTCAGCAACCAAGGAAATCTTGCCTAGCGATCGCTAGGATTGAGGGCTAGCGATCGCTAGCATCTGATTGTTTTTGGTGGAATTCCGTTTCGGCCATAACTTCTTCGTTATAGCTCCGTTTTCGATTCCGAAAGAACCGTTGGACTCGTAATTGAATTCCCTAACATATAAGACCATAGAATGCATAATTTGATCTAAAATTCTAAATTCCATATTTCATTAAAGAGTCGTTATTACACCGAATTTACGGGTGTTACAGTTGCATCTGCAGAAAGAAGTTTCTCAAAGTTGAAATTTGCTCTCAACAATAACACAAGAAAGAGTAAACAAGCTAGCTTTAATAGCTATTGACAATGCTACCTCGTGGATATGAAGAAAGTTGATTATGAAGATTTGATAAAAGATTTTCTTTTGAAAAATGGTAGAACACTAATTTTTATTTAAACGAATTTCGTATGTTACTTCACATTTGTTATTTTAATTTGTAGTATTTTTATTCATTCAAAAGAAATTCAGAGACTTGATCATTCCAATAAAAAAATTATGTTTGCTTTCTTTTTTGAACTTCTCCTATATGATTGTTAAATAAGCATATACATTTTAACATTCTCCTCATGCATATCAACATTAAAAATTCCTTTTCACGTTTTCAACATATGATTTAACATGTTTTGGTGTAAATTGATGTACACAACACCGTTTGACAGTAAA
Organism: Centaurea solstitialis; assembly: GCA_030169165.1. Classification (NCBI taxonomy): domain Eukaryota; kingdom Viridiplantae; phylum Streptophyta; class Magnoliopsida; order Asterales; family Asteraceae; genus Centaurea; species Centaurea solstitialis. The sequence continues at coordinate 88,768,030 of CM058040.1, read as the reverse complement.
CTTGGTATGTACAAGGTGGAGGAATGGGTCTCCGTTGAAAAAGTAATTTTCCTTGGTTATTATTATTTTTATTTTTTTTTGAACTTTCTACCATAGCTCAGTCTAATAATTTATTGTGTGTGCCTCCATTAATTAAAAGACCAAAAATTACAAGTACTTGGAAATCAATCAAAAAACTTTAAAAAGCCTTAAAAATGTTATAATTAAACTAAACACACATCGGACAACTTGGTTCACCTTGACAAACGACAACTATGAAACAAATAAAATATTGTTTTTGATGATAACTGATGTCATAATAAGAATAAAGGGGGTGAGTTCAAAACACATCGTCCTATTTTCTCATTCATATTCTACCTAACTCAACTGATACAAGTTTAATTTTGATTGAAAAGACAAAAGAGACCTTTGACAAGGTTCTGTAAATAGCATTTTTACTAAGGTTCTAGATAGAATGACATAGCGATATGATGAAGCCTTAGGAGCTACAATGACGAGATTTATAGTCGTCAAGTTTTATATCACATAACACATATATAAGTATATGGATACATATACATTTTCCACTATTACTTTGAGTTAATGATATTAGACCATTTAAATTAAGTCATAGAGTATAAACTAGACAAAACACTGTAAAAGGTTAGAAAAATCAGTATCACATTACAAAAAAGATTGCATCAGACCTGAAGACCATAACATGCCACATTCAAAAACATCACCAGCCTTGAGTCACAGTGGCTGGTAGTGGTTAATCTTTTAAAACACTGCTCTTTGCATTAAGCAACTAGAGCGAAAATCCTATTGCATTGCAGCCCTAGTAGCTAGAGTGTTGATGTACTTGGGACCTAGACCGGTTATCCGGGTATGGCGGTTGATAGCCATTCAATTATAAGATGAGATCCTCACTAACTGCCCCAAGTTACAATTATACAACTAAATTTAAGCACAATTATTTCATAAATATAGATAGAATACTATTTCATGATAACCCAAAAAACATGTTTAGATAGTTTAGGGTCAAGTTGCTACAAATAAAGCAAGAAAGTAGGATATGGATTCTTGGTGCCAAAAAAAGAGAGCATACTTCTTCTAGTAAGTGTTGAAACAAGTAATTGCACAAAATTGGTGGAGCAGTTTTTGAATTGTAGTATAGCAGCTGCTCCTATAACCCACCCAACAAAAACAAAACCCTAAACTTCAAAATTAACATCATCATCATCTCATGTACACACATCCCTCTCTCTTTCTTTCTTTCTCTCCCTATCTTCTTTTGGGACAAAAGTATTTACAACTACAATTAAGACAAAACCAACCGTAACCTTACCTTAACTTACCTTAAAGTCAGTCAGTCTTCCACAGTATCAATCTCTCCCATCATAATCCTGTTGCTCACCACATTGAAACCTAATACTGCTGGGCTCACCTTCTTTCCTTTTTTCCCTTTCTTCTTCCCTCCTCCTCCTCCTCCTACCTTGGCTGAACCGCCATCTGCCGCCACTGGTTTACTCTCCGAGTCCCAAAACCCATCATTCGTGTCTCCTCTCACCACCTTTTCGTCATTCCCACTTTGAAACGCAATCTCAAGAACATCCGTCGGTAAAAAGTCTTTGTAGTTAAGGAACTTCTCGATGAACTCATGGTCAGGATCATAAGACCCAAGATTCTCCTTCAGTAGTAACTCTGCTTCTGATCTAGACTGCTTCAAGCAGAACTCCAGAAAACTTGTATCTGGTAAAAAGAAAATACCAATTATATCCTCACTAATTTCCTCCAAAAACATCATTATGACATTATGCAATCGATGCAAGTTGCGAATCAAATTCAAAAATATTTCAAAGCTACAATTTCTATTTCTGTAATACCTTTTGTTCCTAGAAGCCTCACACATTCACTCTTGCACCAATCTCTGAAGTCCATTGCCTCTGAAAAATCAAAAGTACAATAATTATATTGAAGCTCGGTATGGCTGGGCTGGCAGGATTATCTCAAGTCAAGTCTCTTTACCTGAATGTTTACCCAGCACGTCTCTTTTCCCTTTCATAGCAGGAGATGAGGAAAGGGGCACTTCAGCAGATCTGCCACCAACGGACTTCTGTCGGCTTATAGACCCACTGGAAATTCCTTTTCCAGAAGCGTTCTTAGACCAACCGCCTTGATTTTCAGCTTGAAGAAAATCTGGCCTGGAATCATAAAAAATGCTCACAGCCCGTTAACTAAAAATCATGGCAGCAACTAAAGATATGTCTCAGCATTTACGCTTCAGGGAACAACTGCCCAAGAATCAAAGTGACATTCTTTTTAGTTTTACTTGATTTATAAATTTCCCTTGGTACAAATAATGGAATTGTCTTTCCTTTGAAAAGTTGTCTCATTATCTGTTTTACAAACAAAAATGCTTTGCTTCTTTATTTGTAATTTTTTTTTATTACATACTATGTTATTGACACAACCGCAAATTCTTAAGGCAAAACTAATTGGTATTCTAACAACGGCATGCAATCCATTATATAGAACATTCTCTAGTAACTCTAAATTAATGTGTACAATTTTAAGAAGAAAGATAAACCAGATAGTAGAAGAAATTAACACAATCACCCATAAATGAAAGATATAGACATATAGAAATATTAAGAAGTGGAGGATGAAAGAACATACCGTTTTGCTTCTTGCTTTGTGTGATCTACTGGACCCCAAAACAGATCATCATCAACTTTGTTTCTTGATTGAGAAGAACCATGGGGCATAATTTGGATAGGAGATGCAGCCTTGGCAGGAGATGATGCAGAAGAAGACCATGAAGGCCCATTACCACGGTTGGACTGAGCAGGTGTAGCTTTTTGAGCAGGCATTGGCATTTGATGCTGCCCAGAAGACCCCTTTTTCTCTTGTTCCTTTAGGACATCCCTCAACGAGGTGTGTCTTGCCAACTTTCCAGGATCGGTGGACCAAGCTGGGGTGGGTGAAGGAGCCGCAGTCTCCCCTTTCTAGACCACAAAATCTCCCAGTGAAGGACCAGAAGGGACAGCTGGCAATATATCCTTCTCCTGCAGCAACTGATGTGAACTTTTGCCTTTCTCATTTGGGCTTGAAACGATAGGGGTCTCAGCAACAGCAGGCACGGAAAGCTTGGCTCCTGCAGCCTTAGCCTTTGCTGATTTTCTCCGACTCTTTTTCGTTTCTTTAGCGTCGATAAAATTACCGTCCTCAACTGAATCTGACTGGGAACTTATTGGTGCGGTGGGCAGATGAAAGATATTGTCTGAAGGTACAGAATTCTTTTCACTTGATTTCACAGGCACTTCTCCAGCCATGAGATCATGCAACTGGCTCCTGCCCTTCTGATTTTGGGAACCCTCTGCAACACGTAAGTCGTAACCGGCCGAATCTTTCTTATTTTCCACAAACGTGTGGTCCGAATTTCCAACAACACCAGCCCAAGGGTTGGATATATTCATTGACCCTAGAGATGTTGAAATATCAGAAACAGCCATCTCTGCCTGAGCTTGTGCCTGGGCTTGAGCCCTTCGCTGCTCTTCCTGCTGAATTTCTAACAATGACTTTGGCTTGAATCCAGGAGCAGGCTTCCATGCTCGTTGACCAGTAGGAACTTGTGTGTTACCTTGTGAGATAGCTCCTGCCTGTCCAACTTCATTCTGCTTAACATCAGCAATCATACTTGCAGGTTCTTCTCTGACTACACTAGGTTTGCTCTCTCCCACTTCTATCGAAGATGCTACCTGTTTGGGTTCAGACTCGTTGATCCTGGTCGTCTCAGCTTCAGATTGCTTTGGCTGCTGTGATTTAGACGCTGCCTTGGCCACATCAGAGGATTGTGCCTTGGACGACTTATTCTTCTTCAACTTCTTTTCGGTGGCTTTTTTAACCTCACGAACTTCAACATCTTTTGTTTCTTTCTGACCGTAGGTTTCAGTAGATGGTTTGCTCTGAACCTTTGCCACCTCGACATCAGCAGCTGGCAGCACCTCCAAATTATCATGACGTGCAAGCCCTAAAACATCATTATCAACAGCTCCCATGGAGGGAATAACCAAAGGTTTTTCGGCCTGGTTTGCAGGCTCAGAAATTAAAGCAGCATTTGAGGTAGCCAATTTAACATTTTCATCTGTTCTCAAATCAGTCGTCACTGCCTGATCCTGTACATCAGGTTCCTTCTGGCGATCAGTCTCGTCACTTCGTTCCAGAACAGTAGCAACCTCACCCTTTTGTTGCATCGTATTCCCCATCAACTGATGTGGTAAATGTATAGAATCTTCAGAACCAGCAGAATGATTGTCAACCGGGGTAACAACTGGAGGCATATGACCAATGTTAGCAGCGTTGACGTCCTGCATATTAGGAACTTGATTCTGTAATCCCATATGCAACATCTCGTGTGGGGGGAATCCAAGATGATCTACCAAAGTGTTCCCAACAGGCGGCAGACCCGGCGACATCATTGGTCCACAAGACTGTTCGCTAAAACGTTGCAGAGATTGTTGCTCTGTGAGCACATGGGAGAGCAGTTGCTCCCGCATTATCTGCTGCTGCTTTTGCTGCAGCTGCTCCTGTTTCTGTTGCTGCTGCTTAAGCAACAAGTACTCATCCAATACCGACAACTGTGGGGTAGGTACCGGAGCTTGAGGTTTTATCTGCGACATATATTGCTGCTGCAATATACTTAAGATTTGATCTTGAGGAAGGCCAGAAGAAAGAAGGCTTTCCGGGGTTAGTGGACCAGAAAGACTATCGAAACCTTGGGAGCGTAAATTTGACAGTGGAGGCATGTTCTGTGGGTGCAACCTCTGTTGGACTGCAAATGCCGTCTGAAGAGGGAAATGCTTACCGTGAAGCATGTCTAGCTTATCCTGACGTGGGTCCAACCCTTGAACAGGAAAATTTGACCAGCTACTAACTCCACTGTTTGCGGCAGGGGTAGATCTATCGGATAAGCCTTGTAGGATGGACATGAATTCAGGATTTGGAGCATTTGGGGGTAGAGGTTGCTGACGAAGATTCTCGGCAACAGCTGATAATATGTTTGCTTGTGAAATGGTAGGATCCTGAAGAATATCGGATTTAGGGCCAATAGCGGCATCCCTTCCAGACCAAAGAGAGTAAGGATTAGACATAGATTTTTGTCTTTCAAGTTGCATCAGCTTGGCCAATTGGTAAAGGTTATCCCCAGTCTCTGTTCCTACAGATGGAATTGAGCTAGAGTTCCCAAAAAATCCCTGCATGCCTGTAAAGCAAACAAATTCAGTCATAAAGCAAATAGCAAACGGAACATTTGTCACAAGCATAATCACATATTTCAAAATCCAAATCAACATCAAGACAACCTTCAGAAAGACCAAACTTCTCCAGTGGACCACCACTCATGTTACTGGACATGAGCGACTCGATAAACCTATTCTCAGCTTCTTTGGTTGAGCCATGTTGAAATCTAGGGTCATTTTTCATCACAGGTGCTTCACCCAAGCCTGGTTGAACCTTACTACTAATGAAATTGGATGGCATACTGGATTCATCGTTGATTTCACTTTGTTTTGCAGCACTAAATCCAGGTGGCGGCCTGGCCTTTGCACGCAGATGAGGCATAACATCACCAAGTAAAGCAAATGGCGAGTCTTGTGGTGCATTTGCAAGACGCACTAGTAGATCTATCCCAAAGTATCCAGCCTCAAACCATCCAATGATATCACTGCCAGTGAAAGGACCTTGAATTGCACCTTGAGGATCTTTGTAAAAAAGGACTAGGTCTTCAGGTGATGGCTGAGAAAGCAGCCTTGTTTCTTGTTCCCTGTCTATAATTCCAGGTGGTTGCCTTTTAATAACGGGATCCTCACTGACCTTCCATTTCAGTCCATCTTTGGCATGTGATGGACTTGTTAAACTGCTGCTCCATTCATTGGATGTATCCTTCTGGGGCTGTGACCAGCCTACCTCAGAGACTCGTGACCTGATGTCAGCGGGCATGTCCCTTAAATCAAGCGAGTTTGGCTGTGCATGATGTCCAATGGATGATGATCGCCAAGTTGCCCCAGGGTGACCTAAAGTTCCTTGCACTCTTGATTCTCTAGTATTTCCTGTGTCATCTGCAAACAAAAATGGTTTACGCTCATTGTTTCACAACTTTAAGCCTCTAAGAATGACCATCCAGTGTCAAATCAAAACAAGAATACAGTCTATTAGAAGTAGAAAGCCCCAGATACAGCCATTATTTATCTCCTTTGGTGGAAGATCGTGGAAATAGAAGCACACACCATGTCCTGAACTACCAAACTCTATTATTTAGGAATTTTATGCAATTGTAGAAACCATGTCACCTAGTAGGGATGTGAATTTGTCATATGGATCAAGATCAAATGCATAGCAAAAAAATGTATACCTTCAGATCTTGATTTGTAATCAATAAATGACTGGCGATCTTCTACCACATCGGCTTTGAAGTTAGTCTCATACGAGTGCACCTGCTTCTCATGAGGCAACCCCTCAAAATAATCAGAATAACTACCTTTAAAACCATCAGCAGTATCATCTTCCCTACTCCTTGCTCAAAAATCCACAATCAACAACAATCATGTCCTGAACGCACTATCATAATCACATAATTGTGATGAAAATTCTCAGTACCAGGCTTGGTTCTTCTAGACTGCACATCACCCGTGTTGTGCCCAAATGATCCTTCTTTAGTAATTTGGGGAGCACCACTACTTAGGATGTCCCCTTTGTCAATCCCCTTCAATATAAACTGCCAAAGAAAAACATATTAGAATTTACTCTTTACGAATTTTAAAAAAGAGCCATTAAAATTTGAAGCTACCAATTCTTCAGGGGTTGGTGAAATGAGTGCAAAAGGCTCCAATACTTCCTCCTGTGTCAGTGAAGGCACTAGCATCGAACCATCCAACACCATTCCACTGGCTTTCAAATCAGTTGTCCTGTACACGTCAAGCAACTTTGTCCTGCTATATCTTGTAGGAGAAGTCACATCTTGGCGTCCGTCACCCACGTCAGAAAAGGATCCCAAGGACTGCAAATGAGGGCGCTATTATTCATAGGGCTCCCTCCAGGGACACCCCTTCCACGACCAAGAGAAAACGTTGAACTAAGATTTTCACCACGCCCCCGGCCATGCACAAACATAGAAGTCTGCTTGTTTGAACCTGGGCTCGGGTGATGAGGTGGCTCAACTCTCCCTCGGTTGAGGGCAGAATTGGATCTCCATGGGCGAGGATGGTCACCCTCCCGCTCATCCTTTGCATAATGAATCGGATGTGATATCCCTTTGTCATGAGGAGCTTCATGATCTTTTCCGGACTCTGTCCACTTGTCACGCATGCCATCGGTTTCCTTGTCGTCAGGGCCCCAACGTGTGTTCCATTTACTCTCACGACGCTGATCGGTGTTGGCATCCTTGTTGTTCCCTGAATCAACCCACCTCGGGAGGCGTCAAAATCAACGCCTCACACAACTTCGCTGCAAACACCTAATCCCGACAGCCCCTACTTGACCCCTTGAAGCCTACGAGTGTAACCACCAGTGCATGAAACACAAGCGTCAAGTAGGACTAGTCTGGACCACAACTCGACATCCACAAATCCCCCGTACCTAAACTTCCTCCAACCTCAAATATTGTAACAAACAATAACTTCGCACGAACAAACGTCCGTTCCATGCTTTACTACAATAACATTCAAAAACTATCATCGATCTATCCAGCATCGGCCTATATACCCGGTTCATAAATCCACCAATACAGCTGGGCAGTAGTGAGGCCGAAAGGCCTCGCTAAGAACTCACAGTGCCCGCATCTGGCTCTGAACGCTGTCTTGTGGATGTCTTCCTCCTTCACCTCAAGCTGGTGCTAACCCGGAGAAAATCAAACTCGAAACCACGCCGCTTCCTGCAAATGCTCAAACAAGTCACCAATTCTAGGTAAGGGATACCTACTCCTGATGGTAACCTTGTTGAGTTTCTGCTAGCCACTACGCATGCGATGACTCATGTCCTTATTCTTCACGACCCGCAGATGGCGCACCCTAATGCTAGCTACTCAGGCGGATAACCCTTTTCTCTGAGAGCTTATGCAAACCCGATAGCTCTTAGAGCTCAAGTGACGCCAAACGACTGGGGTCCTCGCAACTGGTGCTGATCCGAGTATCACGTCAAACCCAAACTCAACCTGTCTATCAGCCGGAAATCCCCATAGATCTTCCGAAGGCACATCCGGAAATTCACTGAGTACCGGTACTTCCTCTCAAACTAATCGACTGAGGCGCAAGCCAAAATAACCCATGCACCTACGCGGCAAGTACTTTTTCATCATCGCAACCGAACAGATCGCCGTCTTGGTTCGCTCTCTTTCGCCGTACACGACCAACTATCCCCCACTTGGGCCTTGGATACGAACCAACCGGCATGCACAATCCACAATTGCTTAGTTCCGACTCAACCAATCCATGTTAATCATCACACAAATTTCTTTCATGGGGATTGGTATGAGATTGATCCGAAACTCGACTTCAAAGATTTCTATGATATACTCCTTGTAGACATTCCCTACCTTCTGGATCTTCTTGGCTATAAGCTCTATAAACGACAAGCACTACTCTCTAAGAGACCACTTAGAGTAACCTTAGGTTGAGGATGCCAACCCATCCAAAACACGACTCTAAGCTCCTTTATCTTTATCTATTCTTCCAAGAAGAATCCACAACTACATTCAAATCCACTACCAACGTAGGGAACATCTTCCGCTCCTGATATCCACCACGTAAACAATCACCGACTCTTCTTTCCTTTAAGTATGGCATTTGGAAATGCTTCGACGCCCATATAGATGCGTCATCGATCCCGCCTCTGCTGTAGACTTTGGCTTCAAGATTCCTAGCTGCTAGAGCTGTCTCGATCTTCGGTTCCATCATCCGACTAACATCTCTCTTCAACTAGAGAGACTATCCTAACCACGACCGCTGGAGTGTCTCTCCAACCTTAAACATGAACATCCATTCTTAAGTCAGGGTTTACTATCTCTAGGAAACCCCCCCCCCTCTATCGACCACCAAAAACTGAATCCAACAATATATACACCTAGTACCATGTCCTACGACATGCACTAACGCATTCTCAACCGTACTGCTCTAGGATCATCGTCAACCGACTGAGTGTTCTAACGAGCCAACTGCTCTCCAAACTGACTCTACAGGTTAAAGTAACATATAGCGCAAACCCAACTCTAAACTAACTCTATAGGCCAAACTCAACTTATAGTGAACCCATACCACACAACCAACCCTTTCCAGATCCTCAGGATGCCTCATAATCCTGACAAAAATCAAATCCGTACAGGTGCTCATAATGGTACGGAGCCCATACTATTATAAACAAGCTAGATGTAAGAATCGTGTTTCGAACCCCAAAGCAACAATCAAACAAGAACATGCCAGAGAGTTCTCCACAAGATTCCCACCCACAATACGGATTTGATCTCAACATCACCACTAGACATCCTAATTCACAGAAGAGTCAACTAAATCCAGTGAGTGTAAATAAGCAGTCTATTTACACAATCTTATTAGTTCCTATCAGTCGAACGATTTCCTAAGGTCACTACTCTGAACACCCAAACAAGGGCCACTTTAAAAACATGCCTAACACGAGGCAATACTAGTATTTACAACTAGAGTGTCCATCAACACTCACTACTTATCACTAAAGTTCATGCAAATACCTGCTACCAGTCATTAGTGCGCATGCAACTCTATTGACTAGATCTTTACTCTACTCATGTAGGTACAACAAGCATCAAATAACCTCATTCAGTCATATCAACAAGTCAAACACACATCAAATCCCTAACTATCGTCAAATAAATTGAGATTCCCAAGACTTAATCAAATCCAAATCCACACCAGTGTTTATAATAGTACTATTATTTGGGCCCGTACTACTATAACCGAACCAAGGATGATAGTCGGGTTAGGATTACTAGGCAACAATCAAACAAGAACATGCCCAATAACCCTTTACCGATGTCTCAAAGTGTATAAATTTGGGCTTGATACCGTCCTAAATCAATCTCAACCCACTGACTAAGTAGGTATTCAACAAGCAACAACTACCAACAACAAACCACAAGAATATAACTCTACATCACACTCATCAGTTAAGTATATAACCTAACATGCAATTCTGGTGCTTTCATAATTAAGCATCTCGTCTAGCTTAGTGTATCAGTATATAGTAGTATTGCTCACCCCCATCTTGAAGCTCCAGCTGACAGTTCCAAACCTTGATCATATCATTTTCTCAAAATCTCCCGGTTTAAGTCCAACCACACACACACTCGCAAGCATGTGTGTTGATTCTCTTAAACCTAGGCTCTGATACCAAGTTGAAACACCCATATTCCAAAATACCGATAATCTTAAATAAAACCATTTTAAGTGCCAAAACTCATAAGTCATTAATTAAAATTTTGAGTAAGGTTCGTAAACACAAAATATCATTTGACTAAATGCCTCAAATAAAACGAATTAAACGGTTTTAGGTCAGATGTCACTAAGATTCGGTTGGAACTGCCTTCAGCCTTGGAGTCAAGTCGGGGCCTCGCCCTAATCTGTACTCGAACCGGTACCTGAGAAAAAAAAAGGGGAAACAACAACGGGTAAGCGAAACGCTTAGTGAGCAGACACTATATATAACTTACACTAGCACACGCATACGTACCCGTAATAGGTACCACACACACTCACATCATCATACATCACATACATGCATATCCATGATAGGTACATAATCACATCGATGGGTCAACCACCACACCATATCAACGTAAACATATCACACGACACGTAACCAACACTCGACTCTCATGAGATCGATATTTAATCTCCCGTCAGTTTGGACACGGGTCGGCCCCCACAACTCATCAAGGGCATGTGGTTCCCTCTCTCCCGTCAATTAGGACACGGGTTGGCCCCCATAACTCACCAAGGGCATGTGGTTCCCTTTAATCGCTCGCCAAACTTAGGACGCGAGTTCGCCTCCGCAACTCATCAAGGGCATGCGGTTCCCTTTACACGACATTATCACGCATACATACACACTTGGTAGTATAAATCATATATAGTGAAAAACTCACCTGAATCGTCCGGCAATAGAAAAAGACTGAAACTTGAAACTTGATAAACTGAACGACTATCAGTCAACCTACACAAAGGTAACAACTAATTACATGCCTATAAAATAACTACTATGCATGCCAACCCATCTCTTGAACTAACCGTGTGTCACTAAAGGTCCTACACCCTCTTATTTATTTATTTTTCTTTCTTTTTATGACAACAAAAACCATGCATATACATTTGTACCCGTCGCTTATACCATCCACCTTCATACATAAACTGTCGTTAAAAGTCCCATGCACTCACATATGACTTTTAGCGACAAGTATAACCTTAGATGTCTAATTAATGAAAGAATAACCTACTGCCCTTTTTTCTTCTTTTTTTTTCTTTTCGTGAGCCACACACAATCTGATACTACTTACCAAAACCTTGCTTGCTATATACATAAATGTCACACACACACACACACACACACACACACACACACACACACACACACACACACATATATATATATATATATATATATATGTTCCCACCATCTTTTAAACAAAATAACATGCACCTTAAATACCTAATCAACTATTGTTCTTAAGCCTACGACGGGAATTTAGCCGACTAACTTAATGAGACGAACAACTTTAGAAAAACTCTACAAGGACTTATTTACTAACGATTTAATTAAATGGATAGCGTCGATGGTTGTACCTACTGAAAGTTTGCGAAACTCCAACCCAGATTCTGACTGGTAGTTCACGCCGGCGCTGGTTGGGTCACGGTGCAACAACAACGACACGAACAACCTTTACTCGGTGATCGGACAACAACTATAGCAACCGCCGCCGACAATCGATCAGGAAACTGTAGCAGTGGCTGCGGACGTTAACGTTCTGGTGATTGCGATTGGGTCGGTATCAATGGCAAAAACAACAACAGCCGATGGTGGTGATGGCGGCAAGTTTTGGGCGATAAAAGGTGGTGTCAACGAAACGGCGCGGGTAAGGGTTTTGCAGGAGATAATTCAAGAATAGGGTTCTATGTATATATTTATTTATTTTTAATAAAGAGGCTAATAAGTCAATACATATAACTCCATTAACCTTATCAACATATTTCATTTAATCTTATTGATATATATCTCATTTAAATCTTAATTGGTTGCCAACTCGACTGATTCAACAACTTAGATAAGCAAGCTATAATCTTCATAACTAGTCCTTATATTTCATTTAAATAACTAAAAAAATCTCAAACTTCCAAATAATGTTAAAACAAATTAGAACTACCAAAATCCTTTAATTAACTCTAAGTATAATGGGGTGTTACACAAGGACCCATACCTCCTTCCCTGATCCATTTTCGACAATCCTCTGCAACAACTCGCACCTCATTCCCCAATCTATCATTTCTAGCTACCCTGTAACACCACTATCTTTTTATCTCCCTTATCCCTACACACTTTTGCATGTGCTTTGGAATCGATGAGTTGTAACCTCAATGTTGTGCTTTGAATTGACTGGGTGTGCTTTGAATCTAATCAGTGAAAGATGTGGTGGTTTTCCAAAGTTTCATTGGGGGACGGAGGGATGATAGAGGAACGGGTGGCGATGAAGCTTCGATTGGTGTTAATTGAATCAATGAAAACCGAAAACATGATTAGAAGGGGAATAGGAAAAGATTATATGGAGTTTCATGGTCGGTTGAGAGGAGGGGATTCGAGAATATATTTACATATATGGGCACATTCAAATACAAACTTCTCAATTGTTGCATACCTTACAAACCAATCTCAACCATCCATTATAGTCTAATGTATATTCGGTTTCATAAATATATTGATTGTTTCTTAAAGATGTTGGTCATAATTAATGATCTCCAATCAATTTTCATAAGTAACTAAATCATAATAAATGAACCTTAATCATTCTCATAAAATATACCAATTAATTGGTTTGTAAGGTTTGCAACAATTGTAAGGTTTGTATTTGATCCCCCTCTCTCGGGGAGATTCATTTATTAACCAATGATATTGTGTTAACCCTACACACACACACACGTCAGTTGTTGCTCTCAACCATCGCTCCAAAACCAAAACCAAAATCAACACCACTACTCTTAACCATTGTCCACCACCACCACCACCACCCGACATTCACTACAAGAAAAATCACCATTAGTGACAAAAAAAATTTGGTCACTAACAACACAAAATTGGTCACTAAAGTCATTTAGTGACAAAAACTAAGGTGGTCACTTTTCGTCACTAAAGGTCCGTCACTAATTTGTGTTAGTGACCAAATATAAAAATGGTCACTAATTAGTGACCAAACTAAAGTGGTCACTATCTTTGTGACGACAAAACTGGTCACTAGATTTCGTCACTAAATCATCAAAAGTCGTCACTAACTATTCAAATAAGAAACTCTCTTAAATTCGATTAGTGACCAAAAAAAGTGGTCACTATTTAAAAAAATGAAAAAAATAAAAAAAATCTTTAATATATACTATAATTGTTATTACGATAAAAATAAAACCTTAAAATCTATAAACATAGAAATAAAACCTTAAAAACTACTATTCTTGATCCAAACATGTCCATCTCATATCCACATATTATCATTAAAAACATGTAATGACTAGCAAAGGTAACACATAGAATTCTTAGTTTCAAGATCCTAATGCGGATAACTTTGACATTTATACCATCATGAAGTCCATTTGCCTTTTTTCATTTGGTTCTGCTCCTGTTGAAATTTCCCATGTTCTTCTTTAATTCTCTTAACTTCTTCCTCTAAAGCCTTTGATTTGTTCTTTTCCAATTCCAACTCCATTTGCAAATTTTCCGTGGCTAAAACTTGTTTTGTCGGTGCAGCACGTCCCTTAACGTATCCAGGAATACGATGCAACTTTTTAAGACAAATTTCAGCCGCTGAACAAGAAGAAACAGCTTCCTCACTTAATAATTCATTCTGCATAAAAAACAAAAAAAAAAAACCCATGTTCAAACATTTCCAATAACCATTGCAATAAAAGTAGAACATTTGTAAAACATTGTAAGTTACAAAATAGAGACTTTGTAGGCAGAAATGAACCCAGAACCTTCCTTTCTCTAGTTATTTCAATAACAAATAATATATTATTAAATGAAAACATACTACATTTCTCCGAATAAAAAACATGAATAAACTGTATCTTATTGTGATATAAATTTCCAGAAGATTTGATTACTTAATCCATGGAACATAATTAAAAAAAATTAGAAGCATATTTGCCAAACAAAACACCTTGTTCAATTCCAGGGTGTGTGGGGGTTAAAATGGTCATTTAGTTCCATTTCCAGACACGAAGCTTTCAAAAAAATGAAAGAAGTGGGTCGAAAGAGAAGGCGCTGAGCTGAGAGATGTCCAGATAATGAACTGAAAATGAGTATGATTACTTGTTCAAATCAGTTCTAATCAACTATTCGGATGTGGGTAAATCCAATCTTCTTTCAAGGTTCACTAGAAATGGAGGTCAATTTGATCCATAACATAAGTCTAAATGGAGGTCAATTTGATCCATACCATTTGGAAATAAATCTGAGCAGAAGCCAAATGGAAAACACAACAACTTTGAACTTGACAAGAGCTATTGAGAGCAAATGGCAAAAAAACACAGCAAGCAGAAAGTGCCTAAAATTGAACCAATACCATCTCCTTTTAGACGAATACCAGCCATAAAAAGAACAACACAAACACTCTAAAGCCCCCCACCCAAAGGAACAAAACCAAATTCCAAGAAAAACTAAAAAGCCATTTTCTTTAACTAACACTTCCTAGGGGGAATTTAGAAGTTAAATATTCATTCTTATAAAAAAATCATATTAAATGCAAAGTCAATAGTAGTGGAAATACCCAAATTTCATCGGCTTTCTAATTGACCATCTTATTTTTCTTTGTTGAAAAATGACCGATCTTGTATTGTTCAATTGCCGATACTTGTTCTCCTTCTCTTCTTCTCTGTTCCAAATAAAAATGAAAACACAAAAACATAAATACACGAAGAGAAATGAAAGATTTTAAGTTCTAATAAGCTACTCACCTTATCAACTATCCTTGCTATGGAAACTGTGCCAACAGCGGGTGGAACTTCATTCATTGATCGATTTTTCTTATTTTTAGCGCTTATCTTCTGCAAAGTTAAATAAGAAGTGTTGGAATAGAAATTGGTAACGTATAAAAGCATGAATGTGCTTCTGCAGAGTTCATGCACAAATATATATATATATATATATATATATATAGAGAGAGAGAGAGGAAAGTTCAAATGTGAACCACTTTTTGGTTGTGAACGTGAGGACAACCGAGAGCGCGACACGTGGCGTCTTTGAGTGTGGTGCCCCTCTTTAATTCAATGCCCTCCCATGAATCGCGCCTAGTCATCCGCCGTGGACATGACGTGGCGCCTAGTCATCCGCCACGTGTCGCGCTCTCGGTTGTACTCACGTTCACAACCAAAAAGTGGTTCACATTTGAACCTACCCCTATATATATATACATACATATATATATATAGGGGGAAATAGATTCTTAAAGAAACCATCTAAAACAGCCCCTGAAATCATGATATCAGATAATATTCCAATAGAATATCAGCAATTGTAGACAACACTCTAAACAGGCAAGTCATTTAACATGATACAAGAAGAAGACTAAAACCCAAAGCATGCACATGAATATGATGAATATGAGTAGAGAGATTGAATAAGAAGAGAAGCAAATTCAATCTAAGGTTACAACCATGCACTTTGCAACCCACAACCACAGCAGAAACCAAAACCAATGAAACCACAGACAACACAGGAATTACAAACGAAGATATGCACAAAAAGTTAAGAGATTAAAACCTCGAGCTCGAGCTACTCTGCAATCAAGGAATAGTAGTTATATTGTACCAAAAATCCTCCTCTTACTAGCTTTTAAAGTAGTCGATTGATCTTAAACCACATGACTATTGAACCTAAATCACTTACAACCTACACAAAGATATCAAGTTACCATAAACAGATGGGAAACAAAGAATCTCCCTGAAAATCAAACCAGGATAATTTAAAAAGACAACTTATAATTCTAAAATTTAATTATAACCTGCAATTGTATTCATAAGTTTTAGACAACTGAATAGCATATTACTCCATGAATGAGATACCATTGTTAATAGACTAGCATCTTCTCCAAAATAAAAAGAGTACGTCACATTATTAATATACAACTTGAAGAAAACTAAAGTAGAATTGATGTGATTTGATAGCAGATTTGAACTTCAAACTTCATTAGATCGAACTAGCTAATTCTTATAGCTAATTGTTTTTATTTGTTAATCGACTTCATTCTAGTCGATAGATCGAACAATTAGTAGAATTAGCGCACATCGTAGTGTGATTTGATAGCAGATTAGCAACTTCTTCTAGCAAATCCTTCAAATCAATCATCTATTTGAACTTCAAACTTCATCATCAATTTGATTGCTAACTGTTTCGATTCATTAACCAATTAAACATAAAATCAAGATCATTAAGCAATTAAACATACAATCAAGAACATAAAATCACTACCTTAGATAGCAGAGAGATCGAGAGAATCGTCGATTTGATCGAGAGATGGCAGAGAGAGAGATCGAGAGATGGCAGAGAGTTTCACGATGGACGATCCTAGGGTTTCCTTCGGGTTGGAATTGGTATTTATACTCGGGTCATAAATCGGATCGGATCTAATGAAATGATCCGCGTGTATTTAAATTAAAAATAGTTGGTTGTCAGTTTTACCCCCTACACTTCAAATTTCACATTTATGTTATAAATTTAATGACCATTTTTTTTTGTCACTAACCTATTCAATTTAATTACAAGTAAATTATCCTAATTAGTGACTACCTATTATGTGGTCACTAACAATCTTAATTTAATGACCACCTATTTTTGGTCATTAAATTATTCAATTTAATTACAATCAAATTATCCAAATTAGTGACCACTTATTTTGTGGTCATTAAAACTCTTAATTTAGTGACCACATTTTTTTGGTCACTAAGACTTTCAACTAGCTATAGTTAACTAACGATATTTAGTAACGACCTTTTTTGTCATTAGCAATTTTAATTAGTGACGAAATTTTTTGGTTACTAAACCATCCAATTTAATATGAACCACACTTAGTGACCACTATATTTTCGTCACTAATATATTCAATGTAATAACCCCTAATTAGTGACTACTTAGTGACCAAATTTATTTTTTGTCACTAAGAATAATATTAGTGACCGAAAGTTAATGACGACCTTTTTTATCGTCACTAAAATTATAGTTAGTGACCAAAATATAAGTAGTCACTAAAATTTTGGTCACTAACACTTTTTCTTGTAGTGATTTACCACCATCGTCCATTTCAAACATAGAGTATATAAAATTAAAATATGAAGTTAATCACAACATCGATATCGCAAAAACATCAATTATCTCAAGAACATTATTTTAAAAGACATTAACAACAATACCCCAGCGTTAAATCTCAATTTCCTATGTTAGGTGCAAAATGTTGTATTCAAGATTAATGGGCATATTTGTAATTATACATACATGCTTTAATAGTGGAGGTATACATAGTATCAGTTGCTTTGAGTTATAATTGAGAGTGTGTGCTAATTGTATGAGAGCTTCATTGTATGTAAAATACTCTTTGATCATACAAGCTCACCGACATATTAAATATCATCTTGATCCGTCGACTGTTGTGATTTGAATTTTTAAGATTTTATAGTGTTCTCGTTATGATTATTGGTTTATAACGATCGATTTACATACAAGAATGGATCTGAATCAGTTTGGTTGATTAAGCTGATGATTTGAGTGGTTATTTTGGAACATGGGGTTTTAAAAAACTTATTAATACATTTAAAATTTATAAAAGTAACTCGTAATCAACTGATAAGCAAATTCAAATACAATATAACAGTTGAGCTCTTCTAATACAACAAAATATTTTAAAAAATGATATCCAACAAGAGAGTCTTTCGTGTTGTGAAAACCACACGAATTCATAAAAATAAGATTGACAGATGAAATAAAGATTATGTTATACTATATTGGACAATCACACTTACAATATAAAGGGTAGCACTGTACATAACTAAGCTCCTACTTCAAGTTCGAACATATTGTTGTCCATTTATGGCAGGAGCAAATTCAAAGATTAATAGGTTATCGTATGGACCGATGGGAGAAAAGAAGTGGAGTCGAAAAAAGCTCAAATTTCGTAAAGAAATTAGGGTTTATATGGTATATGTTATCCTAGGATTACTTTGTTTGCTCCTAGGTGAATTAGGATTTACATTTATCTGCGTTTCTAGGGATACATTATATTTTAAGATTAATTTAGTTAATTTAAGATTCTTATTTAATTTTCTATTTAGAGTAGGATCGGGTTTAAATCCCAACTTGATATCTAAGTTTCTTAGCCTCTAAAATAGGATCAACTAAATCTTTAGAGGCGAGTTTTAAGTTTTCATATATTAAATAAATCAAATTTTAGTTCTGAATGATCAAACTTTCGAGTTCGCTCGTATTCCTTCCTGTATCATTCAAGAATACTTTCAAGTTAATTCATGTGTGCAAAGCACAAGAAATTTGAAACCATGATGTTATATATTAATTGTTAGAAAAAAATGTAAATAGAAGTTGAAATGTGAAAGTAATTAATTGTATCATTCATTTATAACTAAATTGTCATTGAATTTCTTAATTGAATTTTTTTTTAATTTAAATATATCATCTCTTGTATGCAACTCTACTTTGTAGCTATAAATAAGGTGTTAATCTTTTTTTACATGGTTTTAATGTGATACTGTTTGTGAAAAGCTTTCCCCTAGTTTTCAATGTTTTATCCTTGTTTCTTATAATATAGATAAATGAGAAGGGACATTCTGTTCATCATGATAATCCATTTGTTTGGATATATGGGGTTATATTCTTTGTATCTTAGCAAGATAGACATTTAGAAGTTTCTAGCACATAAAAGAACAATAATATGTCTTTTACGAAAACTGTATTTGTCACATGGTTAATATTTTCTTCCATTTTCTCATTTCTCATTTTCAAGGTTGATAAGCACTTGTTCATTATATTTTAGAAGTTTATTTCTGTTACTTTAGCTATTAAAAATGCTTCACCTCTTGTAGCAAATATTTTCCAACATAAAGGATGTATTAAATTTGTTAATTATATAGGCAGTCCTATCATATCTTTTATATTAAATGTAGGTTTATATTTGTATTGATGGTATGACATTCTTAAAGGATGTTTGCTTCGTTTTAGATAACGTGCATGAAGAGATTCTTAATGGGTGTTCTCATCTGATGCTTGTATAACAAAAAATTTGATATATTCACCCAAATTTAACATTCTATGGAATCATGTTGTTTTTGTTTATTTGGCATATGATGACTTATGCAATAGTCAAAACATACAAATTGCACATTATGAACCCTAATAATACATAAAAAAACCTAAAGTAGCAGAATATCCATGCTAGTACGTAAACAGAAAGAATGGTTATTCATCGAAATCATTTGTAGCCACATACATATTATAACCACTTGCATTCACGATGTCAATTCACTCTTATCAATTGACTCATCTTGTATTCTTAAAATCTAAGTTTCATGTGCACATGGACTTTTTAGCATATATCTCTCATACGGTTAAAAAGATCCAACGATTTTGCGGTCTCCAAAAGTTTTCGACTTGGGATTAAACCACCTCCGCTTTCAAACAAACAGCGGGTTAACAATATATCAGTAACTGAATATTAATATCATGCAATCTCACACATGCTCATATTAATGGTCATCATTTTTGTCCATGTCAAACATGTGCACCATAATGAAAGGGTTAAATAATGACCATCTTCTCTTCGTTTTTTAGCAAACATTATGTGCCACCCCAATTTGATAAAAAAAAATGATATATCTATTTTTGATAAACCTCCGTTAACTTTTCAATTTAAGCATGAAATTTCTCTTGTTTAACAATAAATCAAAATAAAGCTTATTTCTAAACCCTTTATGGTTAAAATTCTTTTAGGCTATGTTTGGCAAATTAGTTAGTAAGCTAGCTAATCACATAATCTAGTTTATGAACAAATTATGTTTGGCAAAAACTAGCATACAAATAATGTTTGGCAAAAGCTAGCTAATCCATTGATGTTTTTGGGATGTTATTGTATCATGTTTCAAATAATATAATAGATGATGATGGTGGTGCATTGTAGTGGTTGAATGAATAATTAATAAAATATTTTTAGGTCATGTCATTAACTATTTCCAAATCTCACGGGTAAATAATTAAAATATTTTTATCTAGGGGGACTTATGTTGTGTTCCTAAAATCGGAGAGAAAATAAAATAAAAGAAATAGATTGAAAGGAAAAAGGACACAAAGAAAGGATAGAAAAATATTTTTTCTGTTTCCGAAATAAAAGGAAATGAAAGGAGATAATTTTCATTTTTACAAATATATCTTTTACAAACATATCTTTTGTAATGAAAGGTTGTATACTTTTGTAATTTTAATAATTTCAGTAATTCTTTTAATTAGTTTTAATTTATGTTTTTATGGGAGAAAAGTTTTGGAAGGGAATTTAACATTATTTTTCTTCCGTTTCTCTCATTTTTTGCCTAAAAAAGTTTTGAAAGCATGAGTATTTTTCACTTTCCTCTTTCCTTCCATTTTCTTTTCTTTCTTTTATAAACGAGTTTCAAAAACACAGTGTTAAAATAAAAGGATTAATAGTCATTAATGGAACTATAGAAGGGATAAGATCGGAAAAATAAAATTGAAAACGAGAGAAATAAATTAAGAATAATAAGTTTATGGATGATTTTTGATAAAATGAAAATTGCTTAAGGATGAAAAATGTAACTTAGTCAACTTTTTTAATGATATCTCACGTGGGGGGTGTTATCAGTTGACATCCAATGGATGTGAGGGAATTGATCCGATTCAATCCGATTTGATCATCCATGGGATGTTGGATTTTTCCAACCGATTCGATTCAATCATCCATTGGATGTTGAAATTTTCAAATCCAACGAATGATTAGATCGGTTTCATCCATTATTGAATCCAACCAATTAATATTAATCGGATCGTATCATATTAGATCCATCCAACATCCAATCAATGATCGGATTGGATCCTCCAATGTTTTAAATCCAATCTACAAGAATTCGTATAATTATCATTGATGTTTAATTCCATAATTCATATATTAATTGTTTATATTTTATTAGATGGTATTTGGATGAGTATTGGATGACAAATGGATGAGTACTGGATGATAACTGGATGGATGTGCATTGGATGATAACTTGATGGGTATTGGATGAGTCGGGAAGTTTTTGATTGGATGATGAATTGGATCAGTTTGGTCGATTCCTGTCGGTTTTAGACTGTCATTCAAGAACCAAACCGATCCATATGAATGTTGAACTTTCCATCAAATCCGATCCAATTACAACTGGATATCTAATCATTGTCGATCGGTTATAATTGGATCGGGTGGTTGTGATTGAATTTGTTGACTTTCTACATACTCCTAATCTCACTTATGTCACGATGGTAAAACTTGTTTCTCAAAATATTTAAAAGGAGATAAAAAAGTGGCGTGCTCCAGATATAACCTTATTTAGGGCTTGTTTGAGATTGCTTATTTAAAATAATTTATGCTTATCTGCTTATTTGCTTATAGTTGGTTGGAAAAGTCAAAACCATTTAACTTCTTTAAAAACTCCTTATTTGCTGGTTGGTGCCATGATTAGCAGTTTATCCAAACAATCAAAATTGCTTATTTGCTGTTTCAACCCGCAATAAGCAAATAAGCAATTTTAATAAGCAATCCCAAACACCCCCTTAATATGCAAGTAACTCTTTCTTTTAATATGTTAAAGAGTATCTTCAAGACCTGTTTTAAGACAAAGTAAAGAAATTTGTGTTTTTGTTTTTTTTTTTTTGTTTAAATAAATTCTTTAAAACCTTAAAAGAAAATAGAAGAGAGAAACACTTCTTTAAATATGAGGAATTCTCTAAAATTGATTATATATAACTAAAAAAATAATATTTTATTGTCAGTTTAGATTAAATTCTTTAAATTTAAATCCTTAGAAGAGCTTCTCGAGCATTCAACGTATCTCCGACTTGGGGATTGCTTTTAGATCGCCAAAGGTTAGCTTGGATCTGAATAGTTGGATTAACTCACTTGTCCAAACGATGGGTATTTTTTAGGCTATGTGATTTCCTCTTTGGTGCTTGTTTTGGGTGTTTCCCTTTGTGGGGTTTGTTTTTTGGCTTTAATTTGTATTATTTTGCTAGCGCGTAAGTTTTTTCTTAATAAAATTTGCAATCGTTTGGCGGTGATGATGTTTTTGCCGAAACCTTTGTCTTGTAGTCCTTTTGCCTTTCAAAAAAAATTCTTAGAAAAAAATAATAATATTTTATTTTATATATTATGAAAAATTACTATTATATTTATATCTGAAATGAAGGATTTGTTAGAGATAAAATAAAAAAGTGTTTTTTTTAGATTTTAATATTTCATTCTTTATTTCGTAGAAAATGTTAGGAATTATGTGCAGAGTTGACAAACCAAGTGATTATACAATCCAATGTTACAAGACACTTGAGGGTCACACCTGTGAGAACCTATAAGTCGAACAAGTTGGATGAAATCCCGAAATGGAGAGTTAAGATTTATAATAGTGTATTATAAATCAGTTGGGTAATTTCAGTCAGATTTACCAAAGTTGGAGGGTTATTAATTAATTAGGATATTATATATTTATTGGATAAATAAATATATAATAGTTAATTAATAAGGTTTATATATATATTAAATAAATATATATAAATCATAATTATCATAGGCAAATTCTTTTCCAGTTTATAAAAGGAATGAATTTGAGATAATTATTATATGGAAGCTGAATCTCATTCAAACTGTTGTATTTATCCATATAAATAAAGGTCTATGGGTTGAGAAACAAAAAAGCCCTTTTCAGTTGAAAAATCAGTTTTCTTTCTCCTCCTCCTCTCTCCCAAAACCGGCGCACACAAACCCCCCCCCCCCG
Source organism: Centaurea solstitialis (assembly GCA_030169165.1). Classification (NCBI taxonomy): domain Eukaryota; kingdom Viridiplantae; phylum Streptophyta; class Magnoliopsida; order Asterales; family Asteraceae; genus Centaurea; species Centaurea solstitialis. Next base: position 88,744,739 of record CM058040.1, on the reverse strand, counting down.
GGTCGTTTTTGTTCGGATTTCACGGTTCTGCTAGAGGAACGTTCGTTGGTTGATTACGGGTGGACTAAATTTCAAGCAATCCAGGTAAATTAATCTAACCTAATCCTTTAGGTTTAGAGCTACAAACGATTAAGATCATTAGGCTTTTACGGGTTTTTAGCTTTTATCGCTTCCGCATGTTTGGATCAGAAACAGCGTGTTTCTGATCACGTGGGTTTCAACAGTTTGTTTTAAACCTACGAGATATATCGAACCAGCGAGGTTTTTGATAGATCTGAGATAATCCTCGAATCAGTTTGATCCGAGGATACCCATGAAAAACCCAACAGTGGTATCAGAGCCATTGTTAATAAATCGTTTAGTTTTATCTGCTTATCAATTTATCAGTTCTTGCGCAATCCGTTAAAATTAAATTGTTTCTAGCAAAAATTCTGATCTTTATATGTTTTATAAAAACCTTGTTTATCGTTTTCAAAAACCCTAATCGACATCACCATCATCACACCGCCATGTGCGGTGGAGGACCGATCTGAACGTCACCGGAATAGCAACCGGGCCGCACCACAGCTGGTGGTGGCGGCACCGGTTCCCCGCGCATAGAACCAACAAACCACAACCACCCAGACGGTGGTGGATGCGGCGGCGCATAACCCAAAACCGCAACCACCAGGCGGTGGTAGCGGTATCATGAACCACTAATTCGGTGATAACGGTGGCTGATGGTGGCGTTGGCTGTTTAGGACGACCACCAAACCGCACCCCAGATCGGCGGTCGCGGTGGTGTAGTGGTGGCCGTGGGTGAAACACCACCAGATCGGTGGATGGCGGTGGTCTGTTAATCGCCGGCCAGTGACGATGGTGGCGTCATTTACGCTGCTGTCGTCGCCGGCCAGTGGCGATGGCAACGGTGGTCGAACGGTGGCGTGTGGTGGAAGGCGGCGGCTGATTGAACCATCGCTAGCCAAAAACCACCGTGATGGTGGTAACCGATGGCGTTGTAAGACGGTATCTGCGATGGTGGTGGTTCTCGGCCAAAAACATCATCGCCGGCCAAACCGCAGCTAGCGGTGGCGGCGGACGCCCAGCACCACCACCAGATTGGTGGTGGCAGACGGCAATAGGTGATGGTGTTGCTATCATCGCCGTCGTCTCCGGCTAATGATGGTGATGATTGGCGACGGTAGCGACAAAAGGCGGCGGTGGCAACTGGTTGTCGTTGCCGCTACGGACCGAAGCTTGAAAGCGGAGGCAGTGCTCACGCGTCGTCGCCGGAGTAACGATAGACGTTCAATTGCAAAACATCGATCATCGCCTGTGGGTGGTGATCGGTGGCGATATTTACACACCGGTGGCCGGACCACACACAACCACCGAGGGCAAACCACCCGTTTGGTGATGGCCGACGTTCTTTTTCCATTAAACGGATTGGTATTGGTTGTTTTTGAAATCCCAAAGCGATAAGACGAGATTAGGATTTTTTGATCCTCGATAGTTTTTCGAACAAATCGCAAAAACCCTGATGAACAGTTTGGTAATGGGCTTGTAAGCCCAGTTCTTTGGACCAAGTTATGGCCCAAAAGGAGTTCGTTTGGTTTTAGGCTTAATTACCCAAGATTATTATTTTTATTTGATAAAATTTATTCAAACCAGTTTTTAGTTAATTTTTATGGAAACTAAAATTTTATCTGTTTTTTGAATAAACCAATATTTTATGGTTGGGTCGATAAAACCCCCTTTTTGAAATAATTTTTGGGTAAAAGGATTAAATGGTTTTTATTTTAAGATTTATTATCTCAGTTTTAAGTTAAAACCATTCTTCAGTCTAAAGATTTTCTTTTAAGATTCATAAAACAGTTTATTTTTCGAATCAGTTATAAAACCAAGTTTTTGCTATAATTGAGACAAGATAATTTTAACGGATCCAGGTTTATTTTTCTCGTAATTATAATATTGCTTTTGTTGCATATATACACATAATTGCGTGATTGCTTGAGCTCGATATATACTTCTCAGTTTGAGTTTATATATATCTATTATAGTGTTTTGCCAACCTAGACCCTTGACATATTTGCGGGGAGGCCTGCGTGCCATTTACAACCCCTTATGTAATAATGACCCTAGGATAGAATTTTCTTTCTTTTGGGATGACGAGGCCAGTGGGAGCTATTAAAATTCTTCATCTTACCGGAGTACTGACAAGCATGGTGAAGCCAGCGGGAGCTACGCGAAGTTTTGAAGTGGTAGAAAAACTAGGTCATTATTGGTCCCTAGGAACAAAATTGGCAAATCCTATAATTATCTGTTTTTACAATTGCGTAGTTGTTATAATTATCTGTGTGCATGATTAACTACGGAGTTGATGCTAATAACTGTTAGTTTATTAGATATGTTTTAAAAAAAAAATTTTAAAACAAGAAAAAAATTAGGTTTTATTAACTTTTCAATCGAAAACCTTTAAAGTGAAGTTTTTTAATAAAACCTAGTGTATTGTTATAAAAGAGCAAAGTTGACAGAACAGTTAGCTTTTGTCAGACGGAAAAGGTTATTGAAACAGGTAGTTTCAATCAACCAGTACACTTTAAATCAGTTGATTTCAATTAGCCGATATTTTAAACAGTTGGTTTAAAATAACATGAATATTTAAAACAGTTAGTTTAGAACATCAATTGCTCTTTATAACAATCAGTGGATGATTGTTTTATATAAAAGGCTAAGTTGACAAAAACAGTTAATTTTAATCAACTAGGTATGCTATTAAAACAGTTAGTTTTAATTAGCAAGTAATTTTAAAAGAACAGTTGGTTTTAAAATTACGTGTATGTTTGAAACAGTTAGTTTAAAACATAAGTAGCCTTTATAACAATCAGTTTTTCAAAATCCTGGAAATAAAGTTTTTCAAAACCCCGAAAATCATAGATCAGTAGTGCAACCCATCTAGGGGCACCTTTGGCGTAAAGTACATAGGCGTTGTAAGTGATCACACATTCAACGTCTGTGTTCAAACTGAAGCTGAAGGGGTTACATAACTCTGCGAATTATCTCCGGGTGGTACCGGCCAGAGTATAGTAATCAGGTCCCCAAAATGGTGAGATCTGTTTTGGTTCTATAATGTTCACCGGGTGGTACCGGGCCAAAAAGCACTAAGAGGGACTAAAACATGCACAGGTAGTTGCCATGGTCCCGAAAAGATCTAGGAGTCATGTCAGTTAGATATGATTGGTAAAAGTCCTTACCTACCGAAATAAATACGGGTCTGGTGGAGCAAGAACATTACGCACATCAGGACGTATGAAATAAGGATCCTAGTCCAATAAATTGATCATTTAAGGGTTTATTGATATTTTATTGGAATTTAGTCTATTTACAGTTGCTAAGACCAAAAATTTTATTTTGTGTAGATGGCAAGCACTGTTACCAGCACTAACAATCTTTCCCTCCGCTCTATCCTAGAGAAGGATAAGTTGACCGGCTCTAACTTTCTTGACTGGGAGCGCAATCTGATGATTGTGCTCAGACATGAAAGAAAGTGGTATGTGCTTGAAGAGCCACTTGGGGAGGCACCTCCGGCAAACGCTCCGGCCGCTGCCAGAAATGCCCACAAAAAGCACTCAGATGATCTCCTTGATGTTGCCTGTCTGATGTTAGCAACTATGAGCCCAGATCTGCAAACAGGGCTCATAAATACAAATGCTTACGACATGATCCGCCAGATGAGGGACATGTTTCAGACTCAGGCTCGTACAGAGCGCTACGATGCCACCAAAGCATTCAATGAGTGCAAAATGGTAAAAGGAACATCAGTAAGTGACCATGTCATGAAAATGAAGCGGCACTTAGATCATCTGGAGAGGCTGGGTCATCCTGTTCCGTTGCAGCTAGCAACTGACACCATACTTAATTCACTGTCAGAAGACTACAGGCCCTTTGTAGTCAACTACAACATGAACAACATGGAGAAAACAATAGCAGAATTGCACTCCATGCTTAAGACAGCTGAATTAAATATGGGGAACAAGAACAAGACAAAGGATGTCTTGATGGTAAAAGACGGAGGGGTTAAAAAGAAAAATGGGCATGCTAGCACCAGCAAGGGAAAAGGACCAGTTCAGGCCATCCAGAGTGCACCCAAGAAAGGCAAGGGCAAAGGCAAGGGCAAGAAGGTTAAGCCGAACAAAGCTAGGACCGAGAATCGCTGCTTCATATGCAATGAAATCGGTCATTGGAGGCAAAACTGCCCTAAGCGTCATGAAGCAGGTATGAAAACCTCAGAAAATTTATGATTGCTTTGATTTGTCACTTCTTACTTGTTAGCTTACAAGTATACTGATACCTAGAGCAAATGATTATTGCAGGAGGTCAGAAGTGAAATGCCCAGAGGATTGCTGAGGATCAAAGCACGAGATAATTTAAGTCGAGACATTTTTTGAATTTATAGTTTTAAAACAGTTATTTTGGGGGTTTATGTTTTAAACAGTTCTTGGATAATTATGATTTATAATTTCATGGTTTTATTTTTCAAAAGTTATTGTCTTGACATAGAAATATCTGTTTGTGCTTGATATTCTTATATCTGATCCTAGTTAATGCCTATTATAATTACTTTAATGAAATTGAAGTAATTTGTATAAAAACTATCAAAAACACACGAGATTCTATAGGAATGTGTTTTGAGAATAAAACATTTATGAATAATAAGTTTTGTGATCAAAAAGGAGAATTTAAGATATTAACTCAGATAGCGTTAATAACAGCATTTATAAAACTAGAAAGATTCCAAGTTCTGGAATTAGGATTTTAACAAATCCAGTTAAGTTTTATAAAAGGAAATTCTCAGAATTAAGTAATCAAGTTTGATCAAGTTTTATTCAAATGTTTTGAAAGGAGAATTTAGGATATTAACTTAGATGGCGTTAATAACAGTATTTATGAAACTAGAAAGATTCCAAAATCTGGAATTAGGATTTGACCAAATCCAGTTAAGTTTCATAAAGGGAAATTCTCAAAGTTCATTACTTGAAATTAGGATTGACTAATCAAAGTTTTGACTAAGTCAATAGTAAATTTTGAGTAATAGTTAGTTTTTATGCAAGTAAGTGGGAGCCCAATTTATTCTCTATCTAGTCTGAGATAAAAGAATAAAAGATATAATTATTGATATATCTCGGAATTCATAAATCCAGGTAGGATAAGAATTCATAAGATATAATTTTACCCTTTTAGTTAAAAGGATAGAAGTTTCAAAACCCATGAAACAAAGGTCGTGACTGACTTAAAAATCAATAATTAAAGTGTTGGATTAAAATATATAGCATTCCAGTAGATTTGCCAGGATTGCAAATGGAATCGGATTTCAGGTAGAAATCATTCATCTACACAGCAACTAAGGAAAGTTGCAGTCTTACATATTCAGGAACTGGAAGTTAGTCCAGGTCTCCGAGTTCATGGAATATGATAAAAGTCTAGTTATTGTTTTTATAAGGTGTTTGCATAACAATAATTAGCAGATACAAGTAGATCGTATGAACAGACTTGTATTTTTGGTTATCACTTTGATTAAAATGGTAAACTTTAATCAAAGGGTTTAAACTAAAGATGGGTGATACTTTATTTTAGACCAGTATCTAACAAACGTTAAATAGACATTATGAAAAGTTGTTAAAGAAAAGACATTCAATCTTGTTATTATTACAGCGTGTAATATGGACTATACAAGATTGATTTCTTTATCATTTTCACATTTTGCATGTTTTAATTAATCCAGGAATGAAACTAGTTTCCAGTTTTCATTCAAAATCTGTCCGTGACAACTTATCATTGTGGGAGCATGATAAGGCGTTAAAGTCATTGTGAACTTTTAGGTAGTTATGATCAGTTGCTGAATAACAGCTACAAGTGTTGTAGACTAAAAGTTGCACAGATATTTGATAAAGTAGCAAATATCGGACGTGATCCGCGGTTGAGATTACTTCTTGGAAAAGGTCATAAGTAAATCTCACAGTGGTTGTCCCTATCACCTGAGGTATCTGATTTGATATCATGAGGACTGCTGAATTCTTAGCGCACTCAACCGCTACGCCGTAACAGGGTGGCTATAAAGGGTGTAACTAGATTCAGCGGAAGCCGTGGTGTTAAAGGCAGGTATGCAAGATGGGATTTGCACCTCTTCTCAGAAGAGAGATATTTCTGGGCCCATCTTGACTGACTAAGTATACTGATGAAGTGCATGGCCATGCCCAAACGAACTGATTAGTTCTTTGTCGTTTACCTATCAGTGAAAGTCAGATAATCAAGAGAACAGAATCTCGAGTATTTAGAGTTGACACTTTCCAAGCTCATACTCACAGATGAAATATCGCGATGCAAAGGGAAAAGCCAAGATATACCCAATCAATGAACAGTAGTTTCATAGATACCAATTCCTCACGGAATGTTTATATCACCAAATCTGGGTATAAGAGTTCTTGTAACCTGGTCAGCCTAAGTGCCTGTCTAGGGGCCTCCTTAGGTCCGTATAATCAAAGGTGGTATTGCCAACTTGCACAAGTGGGAGTCTGTTAGGAATTATGTGCAGAGTTGACAAACCAAGTGATTATACAATCCAATGTTACAAGACACTTGAGGGTCACACCTGTGAGAACCTATAAGTCGAACAAGTTGGATGAAATCCCGAAATGGAGAGTTAAGATTTATAATAGTGTATTATAAATCAGTTGGGTAATTTCAGTCAGATTTACCAAAGTTGGAGGGTTATTAATTAATTAGGATATTATATATTTATTGGATAAATAAATATATAATAGTTAATTAATAAGGTTTATATATATATTAAATAAATATATATAAATCATAATTATCATAGGCAAATTCTTTTCCAGTTTATAAAAGGAATGAATTTGAGATAATTATTATATGGAAGCTGAATCTCATTCAAACTGTTGTATTTATCCATATAAATAAAGGTCTATGGGTTGAGAAACAAAAAAGCCCTTTTCAGTTGAAAAATCAGTTTTCTTTCTCCTCCTCCTCTCTCCCAAAACCGGCGCACACAACCCCCCCCCCCCCCCCGGGTCGTTTTTGTTCGGATTTCACGGTTCTGCTAGAGGAACGTTCGTTGGTTGATTACGGGTGGACTAAATTTCAAGCAATCCAGGTAAATTAATCTAACCTAATCCTTTAGGTTTAGAGCTACAAACGATTAAGATCATTAGGCTTTTACGGGTTTTTAGCTTTTATCGCTTCCGCATGTTTGGATCAGAAACAGCGTGTTTCTGATCACGTGGGTTTCAACAGTTTGTTTTAAACCTACGAGATATATCGAACCAGCGAGGTTTTTGATAGATCTGAGATAATCCTCGAATCAGTTTGATCCGAGGATACCCATGAAAAACCCAACAGAAAAGTATAGAAAACTTATGGGAAATGATCTTAAGATAAGTCGTGGTCAGACGTTAATAAATGAAATATATTTGAGTTATCCACTCGACAATGAGAGTTGAAAAATATAGCAAGTATATAAACATTTACTATATTTTAAAATATAGTGTTTTTTAAACACATGCGTTTTATGACCAATATTAAAAAATGTTCCAAAAACAAAAAGTTTAAAATAAAAAGATATTTGAGAATTCATACTAAAGTCAAATACAAGGTTTTTGGTTCGAGACTTATGAACACACTTTAACATAATAGTTCTCTGTTTTTTGCATCATGGTATTTATGTTTATTAGAATTTTGCTTTGTGGGTATTTATTGAAAAGAAAGATATAATTATTATGATCTTTTATGATTTGTGGAATTTGCCTCAATCCACAAGCAAGTGGAGAAATCAAAAGATAGTAGTAGCGTATCTAACTTGTTTCTAGCTAAAATGGGAGAAAATGAATTACAAGGTTGAAATTTATCAATTTTTATGGTATTCTCTTTCTTTCAAAAAGAATAAAATAAAATAAGCTTGAACGGAATATGTAGTAATCACAAACAAAACTTAAAACAATTACAACATGAACGTTTCGATAACCAATGTTTGATATTCATGCCATACAAGTATACAACCATATTTTTTCCCCGATTAGAAGTCATTTCATTTTACATTTGACCAAAAAAACTTGTGCAATTACTCCAAAAACTATGCTTTCAAGTTTCAACTTCATCTAAATCCCTACATCTTGCTTGAACGGTAGGATGTATCATGTATCGGATAGAAAGTCCCACTTATTACTGGTTTATAGTGATTTACTTCCACCGTAATGGCAAATGAGACTGACACAATAGGAGCACTCTCGAAAATGTCTTATCCTTTTTTTCCAATTACATGTGTATCTGTCTAAAACCTCTTGCAACAGGCCAAATTGGAAAAAAAAACCTCAACGCACCCAACTTTCTATATTAAAAATCAACAAAGTTATTAAAGCAAAACAAAAAACATTTCAAAAATAACGTTAAATATCACCTGAAATGATCCAATATATTATTACTCAATTGAATTTGAGGTACAATAAGACAGTATAAACGATATGGAACATAACCTTTGCAAATTCCATGTCGTTCAACCACAAAAAATATCAATAAGATTCAAGATTCACAGTATTTTCAAAACAGAAGAAAGAGGAAGATACATGTATACAAAATAATCTTAAACAACATGAACAAGATGATCAAACATCGTCCTACAAATAGGACACGTTCTTCTATTAACCAACCAACGATCAATACAATGGCTATGGAAAACATGTTCACAACTTGGAAATCTTTTGCATACCTCAAAATCTTGAAAATCATCCAAACAAATTGCACAACTCAAAGATCCTTCGGACCCTTCGTGGACCCTATGGCTAAAACTTCGTAACTTCTTTAACTCTTCCAAAGACAACCCAGAGGGCGGAACACGGTCAACTTCATGGGAGTCGAATCTAAGAACTTCGGATTTGGCGATGAAACCGATAACGGCATAGCAAATCATCAAGTAGAGGGTGACAATGGAGATAATGCAAAGGAGGGAGAGGGGAGGAGGAGGAAGCACCATTGTTGGAAAATCAGAAAGAGGAAATGAAGGTGAATGTGAAGGAATATATGTTAATAAGAAAGATGTTGTTGTATTTGGTTGGGTTGGAAGGCATCTAGTTGACCTTGTTGGATGGTAGCTAACTTCAACACCAAATAATGGATGAACCTGCATAGGACTATCTCAATCATTCAAAACTAATCATATAATTTATACTTATAATGATAATAATAATAAAAAAAGATAATTAAAAAATATACCAAACTAATCATATAATTTATACTAATAATAATAATAATAATAATAATAAAAGATAATTAAAAAATATACCGGATTTAATCAATAGTTTTTAGAAGTATGTTCTAAAAGATGACTTTAGATGGTTCCTTATTATGGGCTTGGAAATGTATTTTATCGATCAATGATTAAACGTCATTAACAAATATTGCAAAAGTTATAGACACCAATTATACAAAGCATCATTTTAAATCCAAGTATTTTCTTTATTTATAATTTTTTACGTAGCTTTTGACACTTTCAACGATGCAAGTACTTCATAAGATCTATGCAGCACACCTCCCATAAGGGTTTAGCTCGATGGCAATCTCCTAGGTCAATAAAAAATGGTCGTTCCTCCTCTTACTTACAAGTTCAAATCCCGTTGAGTGCAAAACCACTAGAGTCCCTTAGGATTAACAAAATGTTTGTAGGATTTAGAATGGAATTAAACTACACTTTCATAATAACTTACAAAAACAAATTATAAAAAATAACTAAGTCACTTTTTTTCTTTATCAATTGGTTATTACAAAACAAATGTTATTAATATATTTTAAAACGTTATTACAAACAAATCGTATGAAATTTTACAAAATACCAACGATCCCTGTTGGATTTCTAAATCTCATGTTTAAGAGAGCATGAGACTTCAATTCCAAACTTCTTTTTAAACAAGACATTACAAACCAAATTAGTCTTTATGGCAAGAAATTTTGTGAGCCTAGACCACTTGAAGTAACCGTGCTTTCTGACTGCCAAAAATCACTTTGAAGGTTTAAGAAATAATCAGAAAATATTATTAGCAACTGTGAAGATTCAAATGGAACCATAAATCCAAACCTTAATTAAAAGACAGGCAACCTACTAACATAAGTTTAGCAACAACTTATTGATACAAACTCAAGGAGACCAATAATAGCTTTCAACCTTTCTGCTGGTAAGTCTCAAGTGGCTGGTCTATCACCCACCAAGTTGTTGAAGCATTTTGTCAAACAGTTGGTGGGCAACAAATCTATATTTAATCTGCCCAAAACCAAACATCAGCTTTATGAGCTTTTCTTAAACTTGTAGCAATGTTCAATATTCAATCATTCACAAAATAGAAAAAAAGTGATCCACCAAACAATATTGAGAAACAACTACCATTTTATGTTCCACAACTAGCATCTTATTCATTTAGCAAAGAAAGATGAAAGACGGTTATTCCAATACTCTTGGATCGCTTCAAAATGGCAAGAATTATGCTCGTACAATGCAGTTATGAAGAACACAAAATGCAAAAGAACCCGCTGGACAACAATTTGATGACAGCAAATGTTGGTGTCATACATTATAATGCGTCCTATCGATATGTTATCAGCTGGTTTAGTTGTACACAACGTCACCACCGTCAACTAGTGTAGTTATATCTTGGGCAAAAGAGTTGTAGGTTCTGAAGGCACGTCTGCACTCGCCTGCCAACACAATCATAAAACATTTGAGTGATATACTTTGAAATTATGGCCCAAGGGTATTTGGTTACTCGTAGATCCCAACCACTTTCCTTGGTAGTCAAGGGTTCAAGTCTCACCAAAGGTGTTTGTGAGTTTTTCCATATATAAATATTATATACTTCAAAAAGAAAAATCATGTGCAGAAAAAGGGCATTTTTGTACCTCGAGATATCTTGTTAGTAACTTAGTTGTACTGAAGTTGAATCCCTCAACCGACTCTCCTTTCTTACGGGATGCATGAAGTTGCTTTCTTACTTGGGATGCTAGTGACTGCAATTTAACATGACACCAAAATTTGCTTAGCAACCAACATGTTTACGAGGATGGTAGGAAAAAGTGGCTTTAGATTCAAAAACCTATATTTTCTTTTTCATGCATACCTTCCCTAACTCAACTCCCCATTGATCGAACGAATTGATGCCCCAAACAAAACCTTCCACAGCAACTCTGTGCTCGTAGATAGCTAGCAACTGAATAGACAAGAGAGACAGATTTCATAATGTTTTATGTAAACTTCAAGTTACATGAAAAATTAAACGGTTAAAAAAACAAAAACTAGAGGTTTATAAATGGTCAAACTGTCCAGTTCTATAAGCATCCAATGATGGAAGTAGAATGCTAAGAGATGGCCGATTCCCTGTAAAGGTCTGTTGATGAAAATGAAATTAGTAATTAAACTTTAAATTGTACATACAGGAAAGTGGATGATGAAGGAAATCACCTTGTGAGGAATAAGATGAGATGCAACATTCTCACTTTCCAATTGTTCGGGGTCTGGAAAGAGGAGAAAATCATATAAGTTGTGTATCAAAAACAATCATATCCACAAATTGAACAACGGATCTAAATTTCAAATCCATGATATGCCAGACTTAGGTTCATCGTCATTCTAATACTTCCATATGTTCCTCACAGGGTATAATCTGCTATGACTGAAATTTGATTTGATACAAAATGGTGAAAGGAGTTGGGTTCGATTACCTTCCCATAAGCGAGAGCATCAGGCTGTGCAAAAAAGTTGGACATGAGCTCATCATGGTTGTTTACCACTTCATCTGCAAAAGCATATTTTACATGATAAGCAAATATGGAACAAACAAAGAAAAAGAAAAGGTGGCCTTAGTCGAGATGAAAAAGGAACGGGTACCTCTAAGGTAGACGGGTTGCTGGCTCTTCACAATACCAATAAAGTCGCAAGGAATAACACGCCCCTGAAAACTCCAAATCAAGGATAAAGAAATAGAACTTTCAGCTGATTAAAACCTATATTATTACATGAAGAGACCACTTTACAGTTTCTACTTCTTGATTATTAGGGTTTAGGGCTACACAACTTAAAAGTCATAACTGTAATAGGTAAAAGACAGTCCAATATTCTTCTGGAAACATGACCATTATGAAGAATTGAAGATACTTTATCCGCCATTTCTGAAACATAATCTTGTGCTATAATTCTTAGTTGACTACATAGACTCATAGAGCCTATTACCCAATCAAGTTAAAATTACTCTATACAAAAAGAGTTCTGTATGCTTTCTGATTTTCACTTGTAGCAACCCCGGAGGGTAGTAAAAAATAGCAAATTCTCCCATCCAATTCAAATTGCAACAGTTTTCGTTTTGGAATCCTTGATTGCAAAGCTTCCCTTTTTGGCAAAGTCCAAAATGTAAAATCACTTACTATAATTTATAAATATGAAGTTAAAATATGCATACATGATCTACCAAGCATGAAAATTATTGGGCACATTTGGTTAATGGCCAAATGCTTTAATAAAAATGTATGTAAGGTCCAACATTGCATTTCTTTACAGAATGGGGAGATAAAGACTATGTCATTCAACTCTTGAACGGACACTCTGTCTATGGTAAAAAGAGCAAAATTTCTGAAACCATGATTACACAAAGGTATCCAATTGCAATGACAGTACACACATACCTGATGAATTAGTTGGTAAAAACTATGTTGGCCATTTGTTCCTGGTTCACCAAAATCAATTTCACCCGCTTCAAAAGGAAGGCGCACACCATCTATGGATACTCCCTTTCCATTACTCTCCATGCTAACCTGTCAAATAAGTATGAGATGCAAAGATCTAAAAGCTTTAAAATTGGTAAAGCACCGCCATGTAACTAATAGTATACCTGTTGAATGTGTGGAGCAAGCTTCTCAAGAGCTTGGGTGTATGGTAGGATAGCCTGTGAAAAAAAATATGTAAGGAGAAATTCAACCAATAACTGATTGCCAAGACACCCTCTCAATCGACTTAGCTGTTGTGAAAAATAGAACTCACTCTCGCAGGGTATCCAAGAAAAGAAACATTCCATACGCTCAACAAACCTAAAAGAACCTGAAACAGTCAGATATAAGGTCAATGAAGCAGGCATTTAGTGAGTTAAACAAGCACAGAGACAAGATAAAGTGTAAGAGGAACAACTAAAGCACATCCAAGACATCATATCATGCACACATACAGGTATATTGCTCTCAAAAGGAGTGGACTGGAAATGCTGATCAATGCTCCTAGCACCTTTCAGGAACCTACAAATAAGACAACAGTCATTTCAGCAAAAATAAAATGAACAGAAAAAATTAACCAAGTAGGATTAAGAATTGAATGATCCCAAAAGATAATTGTTATGCACTTGAATAGTAGAAGATAGAGTTGATGTTACTGTACGTTTCAACGACTGAGAAACCGTATTGGAGAGATAAAGGTAATACTCCAACAGCACTGCAAACTGCAATGGACAAGAATGATCAATCACATATCATAAAGATAAAAGGTTCAAAAATAGGGGTTTTCTGTCCCTCTCTTCTTTGCTTCCTTACAAATTGAAGAAACAACAGAATGTCTTACCACTGTATCGACCTCCTACCCAGTCCCAGAATGCAAAAGCATTATTAGGATCGATCCCAAACTTCTCCACAAGCTGCATCAAATAATGGAAGAGTAAAAACTATGGCGAAGCCAGATGATTCACCAGCATGATTAGAATTATATCTTTAAAAGCTTATCTAATAATCCTTTGCACCTTAAAATCAGTTATAGAAATGCCCAACATTAATATTATTGAAGGATTTGTGACTAATAAACATGACAGGAACTTGAATACAAAGAGGAACTGTTCATTAATTAGGAAAATAGGAGAGCTCGTGATGTCTCAAAACCCATTAACATTCTCCACAGATCTTCAGCTTCATATCAGAAGATAGAAAGTCGGTTAAAAAATAGGACACATTTTTCCGTCCCTGGTATTTATATTAATTAGCTGATGTGGAATTTTTAGTGTTCAGCAATGAAACAAAAGTATGGTGGATCTTAAGAATTAAGATTAAAGGTGCGGATAAAGGACAACCTCTAGCAGTATTAATAGCTAGATTTTACATGTAAACTACAGCTCGCTAGCTGCTCCAAAATATAGAAAATAGATGGGAAGGTAAAAAACAAACGTCAAAGGTTACTTTCAACACAGGTCTTAACAATCCTACTGAAGCACCTTCATAAAAAGGAACCTTCTAAATGGGTAACCTTTATTTAATTTAATTTTTTAATTTACTAACTCATTAAAGTATGCTGCAAGTCTTAGTCTTGATCTAAATCCTATAGACTCTAAAGTGCTTCTTCACAGCCCTGAGATATCACCTCCGGCCTGCAAATATAGCTATAACAGATTTTAACTTGATAAAAAAATCCAAGCTCATCAATTTACACGATGATAAGATCTTCAAGCATACCTCCTGTATGTTCTTCTGAATGTATCCACAACAGCCTACCATTAATATGGACCTACTGCATTTGCAAAATCACAAGTCGTATAGTCATCAATTTCACACCAGTTGCCACTTGATCATACATTCCTAACTACATTTATTCCATCCACATACTCTTAGGAACCTCTTCTCTTCAGAAAATCTACCACAAAACCATCTACCATACCCTCCCTATATCACCAAGAGTGCATATGCCAATCTTTCTTTTCCTAATATATTCCCCAAAGCAACATTGCTGCATTTTTCACTCAAATCGGCGAACATGAATATTGCCTGTGATCCAAGTTAACCTTGCGACATGCATATGTAAGAAGACTCATATATCCTAATAATGGTCGCAAGCAGTACCACTCTTTGGCTGGATACATGTAAGTATATGTGTTAGCAACAGAATAAACAGAGCATATGCATAACATATATCTCTGGTCCACAGCTCTTCGAAGAGTTGAGTCTTCCCCTTTATGTATCTACAAAGGTTTCACAGGTATGGATTCAGATCACCTTAACCTGATGCATCTGTACTTCATAAATAGCTAATGATCATGTAAGATGACTTCAGCAATAAAGCAGGAGTAACATGATGCATAGACATGAAAAGGCCGCGTCCTCAAAGAAATGTTTGTCAAGGTAACTACTTATATTTGGGAAATAATTGATTGCTGGCAACCCCAACCGGAGGAAGATTTCATTTGCTTTCTGTTTAGTGAACGAAGTTCACCCATTGGTTTTCCAGGTCGGAAAATAAAGTAAACAACTCAGGTGGACAAAAGGCGCACCACTCAGCTGACGAGTCAGCTATAAATAGCCTAAGGACACCAATGGGCAGTACAGTTGCATTTAAACCAGTTTCAGACCAAAAAATACATAACTATTACTGAACTACAAACAACTTTCAAATTTTAAACTGTTCTCAAGAAGAAGTTATGTGTCTACTCCCAACCGCCCAATCATCAAGCTTAATGCAGTTATCTCCTGGTCGGGAAGCACTATTACAAAATACTACCAGGAGCTTACAGCTTGAAATGTAACACATGATTGAAAGAATTTCCTTCCTGAAAACATACACATTGCTTAGTTTCACATATTTAAGCATTGCAGATAATGCAAATGTGAGCAAGCTCCACAGCCACTAAGGATTTGCTATAAATGTGATGCTTATGGAAACTAGAATACAGGGGCCAGGAGAGAAGACTGTTTCAAGTGATCATATACTTGTCCCATCGGTGCCAATCATTTACCGTTTCCCATTGTCATGTCACATGTGCTACTCGGAGCATACAACTTGAAGCTCACCATACAATCAAAAATAATAATTCCTTCCATTGCCATCTTGATTGTCACTCTCCCACCTTACTTTACTTTCTGGAATAAAAGAAAACACCCTAAAAACTTATGCCATCAATAGTTGTTTAGTTGCTAATATGACAGTATCAAGTATATTACTAAAACCACGAACAAGTTCCACATCCATTAAGGAGTTGCTAAGATCTGATGCTACTTAACACAAGAACATGGGGGATCAGGAAACAGAACTGGATTTGCAAAGTAATCAATACAAAACCAAAAGATGTACAACTTCAAGCTGGTATTGAAGAATTCAAGGAAACCAGTAGCTATCGTAGAGAGACATATGCACACCATACCATACACAGGCGTGGACATCCTTTTACAACGATATATAATACTCATTCAGTGCCAATAGATAAAAAAGGAACAAACCTTGAGATTTGTGCTGACAGCAACCATATGCTTTGAAACAGCCTGTGGTCTGAAATAGCAAATTATATGCAACTAAGTCATGAGAAAAGAGGTGGTTTCATTTGCAAACCACTATTAAATTACAAACTATACAAACCACCTTATCACCCTTGATTTCAAAATTGATGGTGAAGATCAAATATCCTATATTTATGGTAACATCCATAGTGTTCTTAATTAGAAATATTTCTTTAATCTTCAACATCCATTTTAAAATCAAGGGTGATAAAGACTAAAGAGGTTTGTATAGTTTGTAATTTAATAGTGGTTTGCTAATGATCGCTCCCCTATGAGAAAAAATAGAGTACATGCATAAAGGAGATAAGGCATGGGACAGACAATTCAATCAATCACACTTTACACTTTAACATCACATCAGTCAGAATAGATTGCCTACAGCTACATGAATCATTACTTTGTTTAGCATGAAGAAAATAAAAAAATAAAAATATCTATTAAATGTCACATTGCTATTGGATACAAAATATTAGTAGAAGTGTGGTGTATTAATCAGATTACAATCACGCTACTTTCTTTCTCTTTAATATTCATTCTTTAATGCCGTTGCTACCCAAATATGTCATGTAAAATCTCATTAGTTCTCACAATTAAGCTGTTTCTTTTTAATCAAAAGGTTTGCTCAACCTCAAACTGATTCCGAATAATTATTTGCAGCACAACTCGAAGATTTGGTTCAATATCTGCACATCTATCCAGGGAAGGGGTTTAGATCTAATAAGAATCAGAAACGCATGTCTCAATGTGACTTGCATGCCATACATCGCAGTTGCCATTTAAGCTGACAAGTGACGTCCCCAGTCACTTGAATTTTGCATATGCAGCCATATAACATCTTCAGAACTAAAAATGACCGATTGGCTGATGTACTTACCCCAAAGCAGATGAGATCCATTCCCTCAATGTCCTTGCATTCAGCATGGTCTCGGCTGTGGTAAAAGTCTTCGAAACTACAACAACTATATTGCATACAAGAAAATATGATTAATTATAAAAAATATATTGTTTTGTTCTTCGAAATAAAACACAAAACAACACCAAACATAGTAATATCACCTAAGGTGGTTTCAGGATCGAAGCCTGAAATATTTCTGGCAACATCTACTGGATCAACATTTGCTAGACTGCAGAAATATTAAGATATAAGAAAGAAATCAGAGATAACACTATCATAGTCTAAATAAAGCATCATGAGTACATGCATTAGATGACAATAATGTGACATGATTCTTACCAACCACATAGACAAATCAACTCCTAAACGAGGATAAGTTCATCAGACAGATCCTATCCTTTCTTTACTTGTTATTGTGATTTTTAACAGAACAACAAGATGATCAAAACATGTTGGAAGTTGCTGAAATGAAGATGTTCATATGGACTTATGGTCGAACCATGTTGGACAAGATACCAAACAAGGTCTTCTGAGTAGAGTTGGGAGTTGCACCTATCACTTATAAATTAAGGAGAGAGGAGATTTTAATGGTTTGGACACGTTCTACGGAGACACATGTCGGCAACGGTGACAAGAGTAGAAAGCATGACAGTTAAAGGGGTGAGGGGGAGGGGTAGGTCATGGAGAATGTGAGATGAGCAGTTAGAGATAGGACATGGCGACCTTAGACATGTCCCAATGAGTCCAATAAGAGTGCTTGGATAGCAGAACCAGGATAGCAGACTATATGTAGGGGCATGTAGCTAAACTAGTTGGGAGGAGAGATTGGAAGGCTAGAAGGTGAGACAGGAGGGGAGTTGGAGAGCCGATAATACAGGTTGCGAGCTCTAACACAGGTAGAGGGATGCTTTTTTTTCGAACGGCAAGTTAACGCACACACACGTTCCAGCGGTATCGGGCCTCCTTACGGGCAATACTATTTAATATGTTTCTTTGCTTTCTCTACTTGTTTAAACTTAATTTTACTGATGACGTCTTTGTTCTTCTTTTCAAATGCTCCCTGTTTTTTTAATACTTTTTATTCCCAAGCTCCTCCTTCTCAACTTCTTCCAAACTTTTTGAAGAACTCGCTTTCTCACCATTTCACCAAAATCATTTTGCTGCCACTTTTAGGCAAGCAGGGGGTCTTCACAGGAAAAAAACTGTTATACTCTTACAATTAGAGGACATGTCTGCGTACACCCCCAACACCCTACTCGGAGTGGGACATATCGGATGGGTTTGGTTTGGTTTGGTTTCATATACACTAGTTATGAAACTGACATTTTGTTTAACTCTAAGAAGCCAAATAGGAATACATGTTAGTTGTTACATAACATAAAGAGTTACAATGCACAAGAAATTATTGTATAAAGCACCCTATTAGCATAGAAGGAAATATTTGAATAATTCAAAACATGGCGATATTGATATGCTCCGTATCTTTTAAAAGCCTTTATTGTATGAAGTCCTTAGACTCCCCTGAGTCAATGCCTTCTCAACAAATTCAAAATAAGAGAGGGCAGACGCCACGTTGATGTTTATACTTTATATCATTTCACATATTATGTTGACTCTCAACCACTAAAACTACAGATGCCCTAAAAATGTGAAATGGTGATAATACAGAATTCACAAGAAGACAGAAAATATTTTGGTATGCATAAGATTAACAAGCTTTGAAGCTGTAGACAATATATGAGGCCACCAACTAATTAAGCATTTGGAAAGGCTACATGACAAAGAAGAAATAAGCATATAAAGATTAGAACATAGCTACATCATGATCAAGCACACAATATATAATAGACAAGTATATATATATACTTACAAGCGGAGCTGGCGACCTCCTGCTGATTTACTAGCCTCTGGATCTGTAAGTTCTCAAAATGAATTATGGTGATAAGCATTCTTATTCTAGACAAGCAAATACAGAAAAAACATTGATCAATATCTGATTGAATACATGGAGTTAAAAAAACTCGCCTGTCTGAAGAGCGGTGTGCACAAACAATGGACCAAGGAAGCTTCCACCAATACCAATAGCAATCACATTCGTCAATGCTTTCCCTGTGGCTCCAACCTAACAAGGATGACTGTTACTCAATAGTACAGCACTATACAATAAGTACAAAAATATCAGCATCTAAGATAGATGACTACCCAGGAACCACTGCGAACTTTATCCGAGAATTCTTTAATTTTGTCCAGAACTTGCCAAACATCAGGAACAACATTCTTCCCATCACTGTTTATAACCGTATCTTTTGAAGCACGTAGAGCAACATGCAGTACAGACCTGTTCTCTGTGCTGTTTATCTGAAGCACAGACCAGAAAATGCAAAAGTTTATTATATGAGTACTACAGCTCTGTGATTTATAGAGAGGCCAGCTTAAAGATGAGCCTAAAACTAACTGAAGAAAAATTTGGCAACTTATGCAGAATATTGAGACCTGATTCAACTATAGTTATTCTTTTTTTAAAAGAAAAAGTAAGTCACTCCAAGTGAGTTACTTCTGGATAAAATTTATAACTTCACTTACATGTTCCCCGTTGAACATACTATTAATCTTTTCTTTGAGATGTGCTGCCTGCATTAGAATAAGAAGATGGTCAGAAAAGACTTCACTTCACTTTGGTTTTTAGGTGGGCACATATCCTTAATTTATTCAATCATATTGATGCTTTATCATCTCAACCAAAGAGAGAGAAGGCCAACCCACCTCGGCAAGTGTAAAGAGCTTAGACACCGTATCAACGGTGGTGCGCTGTCGTGAGTAATCCAGAAATATTCCATCAAACTCACTGCATAAAACCCGAATGAAAAGAAGCAGTCATCACCCTCTTAGCTCCAAACATAACACTACAAGAAAATACACCCTTCCACCTAGATAAAGGAAGATAAAATACTCCTCCCACCAAAACTCAAAGAAGCTTCACCTTTCATTTTGCTTCAAAATAGATGGAGACCCTTTAACTTAAGATAATAAGGAAATTAAAACCCTTCTATCCAAGGCCCAATCCCTTTGTGCATCTCTAATAACAAACATATAATAGGTGGGGAAAAGAAAAGTCCAACCTATTAACCCTTAGCTCAAGATAATAAAAAGTGAGTTTATTAAAAAAGTTCCCAAATTAGTTATAGACTCAAGTATCCTTGGAATCGGTTGTGGATTCATGCGTGTTAGTATTCTTGCCATTTAAAAAAGAACTAGTTATATACTCCAGAAGTTCCGAAATTAGAGTCCATGTCCCAAAACTTATAGATGCAAATTGATACATATGTCTTTGAGTTATAGACTCCAGGGTATTCAGTAACCATTCTACATCAAATTTGAATTCCTTTCAAACTTTTTTCCACAAACTTCAGAATGGAGAGAGCATCATTTCTCCAAATTGTGGTGGACTTTTCAAACACATTCAAAGAAAAACACATCTACATCTCTATATGTGGCATCTTGATATAAAGACATCAATAATTGATGTAGACCACATAGGCCATACCTATATAGTAAAAGGTAAAGAGTTATTTGTAACTAGAGATGATGAAAGCTCTTCACAAAAGGAAACATAAATAATAAACATTTGTTACTAATTCACAAGAGGCTGAAATTATTACAGCATCATTGACTTGCATCTCTCAGTGTCAGTCATCAAATCACGCAAATGAGTTTTATCAACTTCAGCAACATGAGCCTGCAAGTAATAATAAACATCATCAATTAACAACTAAACTCAGAAATACAGACCTGAAATTATTCAAATAAAGAAGCAAAAATCACCTTCAAATCCTTCCATGGTGCAGTGTCAGAGATTAGAGTAGCCATCTGCAACGATTTTGATGTAAATAAATAAGATTAAATGTCTAGATTATCAAACCGATAAAATTAAAATGTCTAGATTTATGAAATCAATATAAATAATAAGATTCCGATTGCAATATCAATCTCAGTTGTCAACGATCAGATGAAAGATTAGAAATTCAGTAAACAAATCGTCTATAAATTTCTCCATTTAGCAACAATTGAGAAAAAGGCGAAATTCGTTTTTGTTTTTGATTAATTAATCGAGAAGCAATTGAAATGAAGATCGAAGAAGTGAATGTATTACCTGGAGATGATTGAAGAAGGATTAGGAAGAAGAAGAAAAAGGGGGAGAAATATATTCGCAATCTGATGAGTTTGTGTGTGTGTGTGTAGAGAGTGTGTGTGTGTATGTATGTATGAGTACGATGATGAGAGAGAGAGATAGAAGAAGAGAAGAGAACAGGTGGCGGTGAAGAATATGCCGTGGATCAGGCCTCCATTCTATTTCTATGGACGGCGTCAAAAATCAAAATAATACTACCACCAATCTTTAAATTTTATCATTATTCTTCCTTTTCTTTTTCATCAAAATTGTATTTGGTAAAAGTTTCATCTAGCGTACCCCATCGAGCTTAAAAGCCCACTCTATTATATCACCGTTACATCAGCTTTATCCATAAACTTATAATAAGCTTATAAACCCATCGAACCCCATTCTGTCAAGTACCATAACGCATCAAAGTGAATACCCAATACATATATATTTCAATTAAAAAAAGAGTGTGAAAGAGGAAGATGAGCGGTTCAATCGGTTTCTACAAACCGATCCAAAAAGCCCGCTGTGAACCCGCCCTGCAAGTACCGCAGCCCACTGCAAACCGCCAAGCCCGCCTTACAAGCTGTCGAGCCCTAATCGGAGGCTAGCAATAACCTTAACTAAATATTATTAAACTACCTTAACTTCAACTTTTTCTTTTTTTCTAAAAGGTATCTAACTTCATTTATGTACATATGTTTTTTTTTAAATGGTATCTGACTTCATTTATGTACATATATCATATGTATCAAACCCTCTTAAGTCTTAGGCTATGTTTGGCAAACGTAACTTATAAGCTAGCTGGTAGCTGATAAGCTAGCGGATAACTGATAAGCTAGCTGTTGATTGATAAGCTTGCTAGTAGCTGATAAGCTAGCTGTTGAACAAATTATGTTTGGCAAAAACTAGCTTATAAGTATGTAAAATGACCAAAAAGGGTATATTTGAATTTAATAATTAATATTAATAAGGGTATAATTGGAAAAAGCTACAATAAGCTCCTCATAAGCTACTCAAAGTAGCGTTTCAAAAAGCTAGCTGATAAGCTAGCTTCCTGGTACATGTTTGGATGGACTAGCTTATAAGCTAGCTTATGCTTGCCAAACATAGCCTTAACAATATTAAGATATTATTCGTTTTTTAATTGAAAATACAAACTAGGATTTCAAAGTACATAACCTAAAAAAATTCAAACAAATTGACAAACACTTAAGGGGTGGTTTGGTTCGGGAGACGGATGTTTAGAAAGGTTGTTAATACTTAATAGACACTATTTGAAAATGTTCGTCGTAACATTTTTACGACACCTAAAATTCTCAAATTTCTTTTTTATTTAAAAATATAAATGTAAATCAATGACATCCTTCTTTTTAAATATGAATATCTTCATCAGATGTACATAATCTTTTTAGAAAAAATGTACACCTAAAACTTCATAACTAGGTAACGGGCCTTGTTTATTGTAGTTTTTGGATACGAGTCCACTAAGCTTGTGTCTCGAGCCATGTTAAGTCTAATGCACACCGTGGTGTAATGTTCGGTTTTTTAACACAATATTTGATTTTACTTATATTTTTAATGTTTTATTTGTTAGTCTTTTGATATATAACTTAATTTAAATGCTTATTATTATGGCTCATTGAGTAAAATAAAAAGCATATAAATATACATAATATTATATTTGTATAGATATTAGATGCCATAAGTTTCGCTTGATTAGTGACCTCGTCTTGACTTTCAAAACTTGAGGTTTGGCCTGATTGCCACATCAGGCTACATGCTATTTAGGACTTTGCTAATAGATAACGAAGAAAAATGGAGAAAGGATGATGGTAAGAGGAGGTGGAAGGTGGGGATATTTTGTGGAATCAAATGAACCAAGGTGAAACAGAAACAATATCAACCATGACATTGGTCCATAAGCTATCAAACTTAGTCATTAGATAAAAGAAGACTTCTTAGATCTCAATGTACTGTGAAAAAACAAACATCAAGGCCAGTGAAACATTTGATTAAATCAAATCTTTAAAGATACTTGTATTGCAAGAGCTTATAAAATCTATGTAGACATAGATAATATACCAACATTGTTATTAGGAAGCTAAAAGATAATATAAAAACTATATATATACAGATGTAAAGTTATGTAAATCAGATTTTACGAATGTTATTCCTCTAGAAAAACATGAGGTATAACCCCACTATCTTGATCCTATGGTGCCTTTAATTCTATATCAACATGTATCTTGAATCACATACATAGATCCACTCAAATAACCAAATAAGACACTAAAAAGGTCCTAATTAATCAAATTACACCTAAGGTCCACCAAGTACCAACAAAGTGATTTTTATGCTTTGATACAAATCTTCATTGAAAGTCAATATTGGTTGGTTTCTCTATTAAACGATACTTATAAATAAAAAACGTCCTCATTGCATCATTAAAGAAATTTCACATGTAATGTCTTATAGTCTGAAAATATTTATTGTCACACGTGTTAGTCATAACACGCATAAAAAAATACAGACGTATATGCTCATAAAACAATCAATAGAACCATAATGCATCTCAAGGAAACAATTAAATAAAAAAAACTGATAGATCTGAATATCCAATCCACCATGATTAAGAAGCTTCAATTCAATCACAAATCTCACTTTTATTATATATGAACAATATGAACAAGATACACACTCTCAACTTTCTCTCTCCTCTATCAATCACTTGATCTGACAATACATATCCACTAACTCTCACATTCACAATGAAATCTAACTAACACAAAAGCTTTTATACCCCAAGGGTATTTACACTTAACTCCCCTCAACTTTATACAAGATACAATTATAAACCCAAACTTGAATACAACTATATTTTTAACCCTAACAATCTCCCCCTTTGTATTCAAGTTGGAAATAACCAACTATCACAAAACTTGTAAACATATACAATCTTCTCAGTCTTCACTTTATCAAAATCATCAACGAATAAAACTTTTCAGCATCAGAAATCTTCATGAAATACAAGTAACCAACTTCAAAACTTCTCAAACGAATTTAACTTGAGAATCTCTTGACTTTAAAAATCATCAACGTTCTTCAGAAAAATTTCTCAACCATTTCAAAGTAAACAATCTCCCCTTTATCCGCAAAATTGAATTATCTCCTTTGAATTGTCAACTTTCAATAAGCTCATCTTGAATTAGAATTCACCAACTGATAACCACCTAAGTATCAATCTCCAGATATTTTCATCCAATCAATCTTCAGAAAATAACTCATCTCTTTTTCTCCATACAATTTCAAGCTCTTTTCTCATCATCCAGAAACAACATCTTTGAAATCTTTAGTCTCCACTTGACATCTTCCAACATCTTTAAAATTCTTTTCATCTTGACCTTTCACTTAAGCACAAAGTCTCTTCAGAACTCAACCTGAACTTTGAACAAATATCTTCAAGTACGTTGAAGAACCATCTTTCTTCACTCTTTGAATCACCAAAACATTTACTAAATTTGAACATTTCTCAAGCACTTCACCATATACAAACATCACAAGTATTTCGCTTTCTTTCTTTATCATATCAAGACTTTATCATTTCTCTTTATTTCTCCCCATTTCGCTTTCTTTCTCCCCCTATTTGATGAAAAATTGATTTTATCATCAAATCACAATGTAGAAATGATTAATCTTCAAACCAAATATCAACCAAATAGTGAGAAAACAATCTGATCAATCACCATCCTTTTCCTCCCGAACCACCATCCAAAAAATGTAAACCATCCGTCAATTCCAAAAGTTATCCGAATCTTTTCAAATTCAGACATAGAGTGGTAACCCTGAATCAACACATGAAACAGTTAAAATGCCTGTAAGTAGCACAAAGCCACTTAGTACAACGGATGTACTGTAGAAAGGGCTTTATTGACGTTCACCCCCCAGGACTTCCATTCAATCATTGAAATACCGGTGTATTTCTATGAATGTTCCGACAAAGAAACAAATTCCTTGTGTGCAACGTGTTGAAAGAAATAGCATAAAATGCTTTAAAAGGCTCAAAATAGTGAAAAACATATTCACTGACTCGATGTGCAAGAAATGAAGTTCGAAGGCAGGGCAGCTTCCTTCTTTTTCAATATCGACTTTCCGAATGAAAATCTGATAGATTATATGCTGCGTCCCCGTGCTGAAATGAAACATTTTCTTGTTGAGAAGAAAATGAGTAGCTGGTGGGGTTTAAACGAGAGTCGGCATTGGGCTTTGCCTTGATTCAATATCAGTCACCAAAGAACGTGAACCGATAGATTATGTGGTTGCCCGGCTTTGAAATGGTTGGTGCAGAGTTTTAATTTTCTTTTACCTCTGTTCTCACACCCTCCAATTCTTTTAATCTTCCTCACTTCTAACCAAGCTCTCATATTCCATTTTTTCGCTCAAACACTATGAGAATAACCCAACCGGATGAGTTATCTCCCCCACTCTTTGATTGAGACCCTTCACCCCTCATTTCTCTCAAGGATAACTTCTTGGGTAGGGCTACCGGCGCTGGCAGTCCATAGAAGTTTAATAACCTCACTCCCCGTGAAATATGTTTCCTAAGCATGAAAAATCGATGATTCAACGGTTGAATCATATAGCCTTTGATAAAGTTTGCTCAAAAGATATGTATAGAAACAATACATGAGCAAAAAAATATCTCCAAACAATGATATATATTGAATGCACATGAAAAACAAAGAATTGTTTGAGAAAACTGTTTCATCAGATGGTATGATCAAAAGGAATGGTTCAAAAAGATAGGAAAATATCTATATGAACGATATATAGATATATCTTTATGAAACAAGGTGTATCGGACTGATCAAACGAACGCTTAGACGCAAATTGGAATTACAAACGGGTGTATTACCATCGAATAATTGGATCGTTTTAGAGACATGGTAATAACTAAACAAGAAGAACATAAACCGGTGTGTATGAATACTTAAACAGTATAAGAAAAGATAATACACAAGTATCAATCTTTGGAAACACACGGTTTAGAAAACATGCGTCAATTCCTCAATATGAAAACATTTAAAATTCACTTCTAGATTCATGAAAAACTTTGAGAATAGAGAAGTGATTTGAACAATTATGAAAACAGTTTTCATACTCGAAAGTTGTTCATCTTTCAAATATGTGTTTATGCCAAACTATATATATACATATAAGCTCCCCCTCGAAATGTGAATTACCTACAAAACAGATAATAGAATTTGTTATTCATGTAGAAAAATGAATCCACGTTAGTCAGTAGCTCCCCCTCAAAAATATCTTGTACCAAAACTTGAATGACCTCTTGTTGATTTTATTTATTTATTGACTCCCCCTCAAACAAAGAAACACACTTTATTAAACTGAAAAAGAAAACAAATGTAGAA
Organism: Centaurea solstitialis; assembly: GCA_030169165.1. NCBI lineage: Eukaryota > Viridiplantae > Streptophyta > Magnoliopsida > Asterales > Asteraceae > Centaurea > Centaurea solstitialis. The sequence continues at coordinate 88,717,933 of CM058040.1, read as the reverse complement.
AGAAACTATACAAAGAAATAAATTTTGAAAATACTATTTCAAGTTTTCAGAGTTCGCATACCAAGCTTGGTGATAAGAAAGTTAAACCTCTTTTCATCCAAAGCTTTAGTAAACAAGTCTGCCAACTGAAATTCAGTATTTACAAAATAAAGTTCTATCGTACCTTTCTCTACATGATCTTTAATAAAATGATACCTGATATCTATGTGTTTGGTCTTCGTGTGTTGAACTGGATTGCAAGAAATAGCAATTGCGCTCTTTGAATCACAGTAAATCGGGATCTTATCAAACTTGAATCCGTAATCTCGTAACTGGGTACGCATCCAAATAATCTGAGAACAACAGCTTGCAGCAGCCACATATTCAGCTTCTGCCGTTGAAAGTGAAACACAATTCTGCTTCTTAGATGCCCAGCTAACAAGCTTATCTCCCAAAAACTGTATGTGTCCTGTCGTGCTCTTTCTATCTAACTTGCATCCTCCATGATCCGCATCAGTATAACCTGTCAACTCATAACCTGAACCTTTAGGATACCATAGACCATAGACCAAGATTAACAGTACCTTTCAGATATCTAAAAATACGTTTGACTGCTTTAAGATGAGATTCTTTAGGCTTTGACTAATAACGAGCACAAAGACATGTCGAAAACATTATATCAGGTCGACTTGCAGTTAAGTACATTAAAGAACCAATCATACCTCGATAAGTTGTCACATCAACAGCTTTCCCATCGGGATCAGAATCTAGTGCACAACTTGGTGACATCGGTGTTTTCATAATCTTAGCATTTTCCAAATTATATTTATTTAAAATATCTTTGATGTATTTTGCTTGATTAATGAAAATGCCAGCCGATAATTGTTTAACTTGCAAACCAAGAAAGAAATTTAATTCTCCCATCATCGACATCTCATACCGAGTCATCATGAGTTTAGAAAAAGTGTCACAAAAATTAGGACAAGTAGACCCAAAAATAATGTCATCTACATAAATTTGTACCAACATTATATGCTCGCCTTCACGTTTTATGAACAAAGTGTTGTCTATTTTACCTTTGGAATAGCCAGACTCAACAAGAAACTGAGATAAAGAATCATACCATGCCCGCGGTGCTTGTTTCAAACCATATAATGCCTTATCGAGAATATAGACATGATAAGGATGATCTTGATCAACAAACCCTTCTGGTTGTGAAACATATACCTCCTCTTTCAAGACGCCATTTAGAAATGCTGTCTTCACGTCCATTTGATAGACAGTGAAGTCTTTGTGTGCCGCATAAGCTAGAAACATCCTTATAGCCTCAATACGAGCAACCGGAGCAAATGTCTCATTATAGTCTATTCCTTCTTGTTGTCTGTATCCTTTGGCAACCAACCTTGCCTTGTTGCGAACAACAATGTTATCCTCATCTTTCTTGTTCTTAAAAATCCATTTTGTATCAATGATTGATTTTCCTTCAGGTTGAGGTACGAGTCTCCAGACTTTTAATCTCACAAACTGATTGATCTCTTCTTGCATAGCCATAAACCAATCTGGATCTGCAAGAGCATCAGCAACTTTCAGTGGTTCAACATTGCTCAAAAATGCAGCAAACAAACATTCATTCGCAGTTGCCGATCGTGTTTGCACTGGAGCATTCGGATCACCAATTATTTGATGAATTGGATGATCTCTTGTCCACTTAGTTGTATGAGGGAGAGGCCTGTACAATTGAAGATCATAACTAGAATCAGTATATGAACTTATAGGAACATCCTGCAAAGATTCAAATGAAGGAACAATTTGTAAATCTTGAGAATAATCATCAAAATTGGATTCCATTCGAATTGGAATCGGATCTGATATATCTTCACTTGAACCAATATCTGCCTCTTGAATTTGGGAACTATCAACAATCGGGATAATCTCTTGATTCTCGGGAATCGGAATAATTGAATTCTGAACTTGAGGACTTTCTACACTTGATGTATCTTCCGAAATAGTCGTCGGACCAGAAATCGAAACTGGTTCCTGAACGTTCACTGTTGTTTCCCTGTGAATAGAAGACGAATTATTAGTAGTTGTTGAATCGGACGATGATGAACCAAAATATTCATTATAAAAATTTTCAAACAATAAATCCAAGTCAGAAAGATTGTTTGTAGACGTTGAAGCTCCATCCTTTTGCTTTGTTGGAGTAACATGATCTGGATGAACCAAGTTAACCGCTAAAACACCAGTTAAACCGGGTTCTGAACTGTCATGTTCAGAAGCCATCTCTGCATATGGATCAAACTTAACATTCGAACTTTCCATCACCATCTTTGTTCGTTTGTTATACACACGATATGCAATCGAGTTCTTTGAATAACCAATGAAAATAGCTTCATCTGATTTCGCCTAAAGCTTGTGTCTATCCTCTCTATCATTCAGCACGAAACACCTGCATCCAAATACTCTAAAATGCCCTATGTTAGGTACTTGATTATTAATAAGCTCATAAGGTGTTTTACCAAACCTGTTGTTCACAATTGAACGATTCTGTGTATAACATGCCGTATCAACCGCTTCAGCCCACAAAAACATTGGTAACTTTGAATACGCAAGCATCGTTCTAGCTGCTTCTACCAAAGTTCTGTTTCGACATTCAACAACACCATTTTGTTGTGGTGTACGAACTGCGGCGAAAGTATGTTTGATACCAACCGACTCTAAGTAACCACCAAGTACTTTGTTCTTAAATTCAGTTCCATGATCAGAACGAATTTTCTGAACCTGTGACTGTAAATTCACTTGAACCTCTTTCAGAACAGAAATGATAATCTCAGGTGCTTCATCCTTAGAGCGTAAGAACTTTACCCATGTATATCTTGAGTAATCATCAACCATAACGAGAACATACATCTTGCCATTAATACTCTGAACGCGCATCGGGCCACACAAATCCATGTGTATCAATTGTAACGGCTTTTCCGTTCCATGCTCAAGCTTTGACTTGTGTGAAACTCGTTTCATCTTCCCTAACTGACAAGCGGAACAAAGATGATCTTGTTGAAATCTCAGATCAGGAATACCAATAGCTAAGTTTCCAATCACCAACTTATTCAAACCTTTGAAATTCAGATGTGACAGTCTCCTATGCCACAAAATACTTTGTTGATTAGAAGCCTTTGATAACAAACGAAAAGTATTCTTAGCTTTAACATCTCTCAAATCAATCTTATACAAATTACGCCTTCTAGTTCCAACAAGTAACTCCTTTCCAGACTCAGTCTTAACAACACATCGCCTCTTCTTGAAACCTACTTCGAAATCTTTATCGCAAAACTGACCAATGCTAAACAAATTATGTCCTAAACCCTCAACCAACGATACTTTCTTAATCGTGATTTTGTCTTGAATCACATCTCCATATCCAAGAATCGGAGCATACTGTTCATTACCAAACTGAACTGAACCACAAAACTTTGGTTTGAAATTATGCAAAATCTCCTTACGTCCCGTCATGTGTTTCGAACAACCAGAATCGAGATACCACACATGACGATTCTGCAAAACCAACTAGTTCACTTTAGGTACCCAACGCAATTTGGGTCCTAAGGGGTTAGAAGATTTATGTGCAATTGAGATCCAAGGTCTTTTCTTATAGAGATAAGGATTATAATCATGAAAAGCACTATTGTTTACAAAATCATGCAAGCCACAATTTGAACAACAAAATTTATCACGACGCAGATCAACAAATTGCTTTATTGAAAAATTTCGTGGAAAAGATACACGATTATTGTATGAAAAAGCAACATTGTTTCGTACATCATGACTAACTTTGGTATTACTACTACTAGATGTAGGGCTACATGAATTTGTGAACTCCTTCCTCCTCCAAACTTGTTTTACTTGTCTTCTTTGAAAATTATCTGAAAAATCAGACGCACTTGAATTAGTAAAAGAGGAATAATAACCATTCTTTTGTTGAACATTCACTTTCTGTCTTGAATTCTGTGGATACTGAACGAATTTATCTTTTGATTTATTAGTATCCTCAGAAAAATTCCTTTGTGTGGGCTTTGAAATAGATGAAGAAGATTGACCTTCAGTCAATTTCGGTTTATCATTCGAAACATGCTTTGCTAGTTCTTTTTCAGATTGAGAAAGACTAGACGAATCAAACTTTTTATTGTCATTCACCATAGAAGTCATTGCTTTTGTTGAGAATTCAGCTAACTGACGTGTAAGTCTTTTTATCTCACATGTAAAGAACTCTTTCTGTTTTTCAACATCTGTTTCCACAACTGGTTCTTTCTTATGTGCAACAAACATTTGTTCTAAAGCTTTCTTTTCACTTTTCAAAACTTGTTCTTTCCTTTTGAATTGATTCCTTTCATCAGATATCTGATTTTGCAAGGCAACAATCTGGTTTTGAAGTTCTAAAGATTTCTCTTCAGAAGATTTACTCACAGATTGAAATTGTTGTCTCTCGAAATCCATCTTAATTGCTAAATCAGAAATCTTGGAGTAAAGATCAAGTATGTTTTCTTCTAAAACTTTTCTTTCTTTCTCAAAATTATTTCTTTCAAGAATAAGAAGTTGCTCAAAATCTGAAACTTGAGTTGAAAGTTGAGCATTTCTTAACTCAAATGACTTTACTTTAGAAACAGCTTCAGACTCAACAAACTTTTTAGCTGAACACACGCAACATATAGAATTCACAATGGTAGAGAGTTGAAGTGCATTCTCAGATTTTACACTATCTTCTGAAGCAGGTGAAGCAGAAACAAATGAAGTGTCAGAAGTATTGGAACTCTTATGTACAGAGGAACTTGAATTTGAAAATTTCTGCAATTCTCCTTTTAATTTGAAAACTTGTTTTTGAAGATCAGAAGTTTTACAAAGCATTTGATCTTTTTCAGAAGAATTCATTCTTCTTTCATCATCAAGATCTTTAAGAGTCTTATAATATCGAAATTCGTAAAATTTACTGTTATCAACCGGAGAATCATCAGATTTGAACTGTTTAAATTCCTCTTCTGAATAACTTCTGATATAATCATCAGATAATGAAATTTCCCTTTTACTATAACTGTCATTCAGACGTGCATAGTTGAAAGGAATTTGAACATTATCTTTTTGCTTTCTACGTTTATCATGTTCAGCTTCAACTTCCTCAGATGATCTTGTAAAACGCATTCTATACTTCTTGTCCAGATTAAAATAGATAGTATCATAAAGTGTAGGAACAAATCTGATTGCACGTTTCAAGTAATGAGGATTTTCAAATCCCAAACCTTCTCTAACATTATAAGCTTTGAACTCTTTTGGTTTATTTAGAAAAATTGTTTGATCAGTCTGTCCTCTTTTTAAAAGCATGGTTTCAACCTTTTTAATATGCCCAAGTAAAACTTCTTTTTCTTCAGAAAGTGCAGAAAATTTTGTTTGAATGTCATTATACTCCTTTTCCTTAATAGAAAGTTTATCTGAAATTTCAGACAATTTAGCTTTTTGCTTATTATCAGAAATGACAGATTGTTCCAAGAACTTCTCATTTTCTTTCATCAGATATTGCACAAGCTGTTCATTTTGAGCATTCTTGTCGGAAAGCTCAACTATTAAAGCATCATTCTGTTTAGAACAAGCTTCCCATTTATCTGTGAGCACTATCTGATCCTTTAACTTCTTCTTAAGATTTGCCATGTTATCGTTTAAAGACTTGATATCAGATTCAAACTCGACATAAGGATTAAGAGTTACCTCAGATTCGTCCTCAGAAGAATGATCGTCTGGATTTGCCATCAAGCAAAGTTGATTTTTAGCTGAAGAATCATCATCCTCTGAATCTGAGCCTATCACCACATCCTCGATCTCGTCATCACCTTCAGAACCATCAGACACATTAATAACCTCTATCGCTTCATCATCGGAACTAACTGAATCATCCATTATACCCACTGAATCATCGGAAGAATCAATAAACCAATCATCAAGAGAATCAGCAAGAGAATCATCCGAGTCATGAGGATTACAACGCCTCAAAGAAAAATCAGTCTTTCGTCCACTCTTAGGAACCATCTTTGACATAAATGCTTTGACCATCATGCAAACTGCATCATCAGATTCATCGTCAGTGGCGTTTAACCAATGATCTTCTTCAGCAAGTAGAGCTTTTCCAGATTCCTTCTTCTTTGCCAAAGAAGCTTTATGACTGTAGTACGAATAATCTTTGACTCCACCATTTGGACAATCTCTCGCAAAATGACCTGGCTTTCCACATTTAAAGCACTTTTGAACCTCATCAGACTTTTTCTCATCATTCTCTTCAATTCGTTTCTCTCCAAACTTCTTTTTCTCCTCATATTTTCCTTTCTCATAATATCTTCCTGAATCAGTCTTCTTATCACTCCTCTTGTCTTCATGTCTACCTCTGTACTCAGACTTCCGAGAGGTAGATGAATATCGTTGCTTATTAGAAGACGGTTGCTTATAGAATCTTCTTTGAAAAGCTTTCGTCATCATTGCCATCGCTTGTTTAAATTCAGCAACATCAACATCCGAATCACTGCTAACTTCCGGAGTGTCAGAAGAATCACTTCTTGCTCTTGATCTATGAACTACTTGTTTCCCTCTTTTATCAGCCATCAAAGCTAAAGTATCTGCCTTTTCTTTCTCAGATTTCACTTTTGCATCCAAAGCATCTTGAACATCATCTTGACTCTCTTTCAAGATCTCATACACAACATGAATATCAATATCGGCTAAGGATTTGTTTTGAAAGACAGAGTTGGAATAAAGCTTCCAGACTGGTTGAAGATTAGTGAGAAACTTGACATTGTTCTCAATCTTTGTCTTAGTGATTCCATTCTTCCTTAACTCATTCAGCAAATTGCAGAACCTTTCATAGGTATCATCTAACTTTTCATCATCTCTTGCTTTAAATTGCTCGTATCGTTTGATGATGTTCGTTACTTTCATCTGAGTACCAACACTTGTACCAAGCATCTGCTTCTCAATCTGATCCCACATTTCTTTGCCAGTGGAATTGTGACTGTCAATGGTAAAGTATATATCATTTGGAAGACCCAATAACATGAACGATTTAGCCAACTTATCAGCTTTATGTCTATTTTTCTCTTCAACAGTCATATCCTCAAACTTTTTGATCACAGTATGAGCAGCAACTGGAGGATCAGAATCAGGTTGTGCCGGTTTTTCCTCAGTAAAAACTTTTGGACCCTCTTTCAACGATAAACGAATGTACTCTCCCAAATCTTGTCTGTCGATGAAATCCAAAAATCTGTCACGCCACATGTTGTAATCGCCTCTGAAAAGAACTGGTGGCTTGGTATCGGAACCAATTGCTAACGCTTCTCTTGTCGTCATGATGAATTGTACGGATCTTTTGATCAGTAGATGTTTAAATCTGAAATTGTTGAAAAATTCACCGAACGGTTTTCCTTGAAAAACCTGAAGCAAAATCAAATACTCTGAAACACTAAAACAACTAAAAGTCAGTAACGCAGAGTATATTCAGAAAATTTAAAACTTGTAAACTCGAACAATCAGAAAAATTTGCTCTCCAAAAATCACAAGGACTCGAGACTTAGAAAAAAATAAAATGAAAACAGTAAAACCAAGAAATGACTCAAGATACTCAAAGTCTAAAAAAAAAATAATATGGCTCGAATTATAAAAGTCAAAATTCACTCAAAAATTGAAATGGTTCGAGACATATTGAAAAATACTCAAAAATATTCAGATATTTTGAAAAATACTCAAAAAGAAACACTAGACTCGAGATATCTTGCAAAATATTCAAAAAATGAAGCCCAAGACTCGAAATACTGAAAAATGGCTCGAGATACGGTATCCACGCGCCAAAATACGCTCGAAATACGCTCAAAATACACTCCCACTCGAAATACATTCGAGATAAGACCTGACGCGCTCGAAACAATGCTAAACGCGTTCACAACCACTCGAAATAAGGTAACACGCGCACTCACGCGCCAAAATACGCGTCTCGAGATGCTGCACTCGCCTCCACGCGCTTGAGAAGAAGCCTGACACGCTGACAGGCGCTGTCTCCCACGCGCCGACCACTCTCCTTTCAAGATGCTGACGCGCCTGATGCAGACCTCACGCGCACCTCTCGAGATGACCTGCACGCGCCAACCGAGATGATGACGCTTGACGTACGCGGCTCCTCACGCGCCTCGAGATGTGTCTCGAGTTGACTTCCACGCGCTGTCACGAGATGACAGCTGCTGACGCTTCTTGTCCTTATGCGCTGTAGACGCCACGCACTCGTCTCGAGATACGCGTCTCGTGATGTTGACCAGACATGACACGCTTTCACTTTCTTGTCTCCTTTCTTGCCTACAAAGCTATCTCGAGTTGACCCTCGAAATGACTATTCTTTTTTATTTAAAGCTAAAAAGGACACTCGAGATAACACACGAGCTGACACACGAGACACACGTCAGACTCGAGATAGAGACAAACATACGCGTCAGACTCGAGATATGACTCGAAACAGCAAAAATTTGAAAAATATGCTCAAAAATTTGAAAAATATGCTCAAAAATTTGAAAAATATGCTCGAGATAGCAAACTAAGACTCGAAATGATCAGATCTGAACTCGAGACATAACAACATCTTCTCCAAACCTCCATTGAAGGACCTCCATTGATGAACTTCGAACAAAACCTTGAAAATCCTTCATTTTAGGCTCAAAAATCATCAAATCTTCACTATTAAACAACAAAAACTCAAATCTAACACCAAAATATTATCAATCTACATCCAAATCTTCAAATCTTCAAGATCTTCAAGCTCCAAACCCAAATTTCATCATTTTTGCTCCAAACTTCAAAAATTCAAGAAATTACCTTCAAATCTTCAAATCTTCAACAATTTCACTGATCTCCTGCTCTGATACCACTTGATAGATCTGAATATCCAATCCACCATTATTAAGAAGCTTCAATTCAATCACAAATCTCACTTTTATTATATATGAACAATATGAACAAGATACACACTCTCAACTTTCTCTCTCCTCTATCAATCACTTGATCTGACAATACGTATCCACTAACTCTCACATTCACAATGAAATCTAACTAACACAAAAGCTTTTATACCCCAAGGGTATTTACACTTAACTCCCCTCAACTTTATACAAGATACAATTATAAACCCAAACTTGAATACAACTATATTTTTAACTCTAACAAAAACAGATAGTTTAGTGAATGGATTTTGAGGATTCTTTTTGGGTAACTTTGAGGAACGGTAAGGCTCGAAAAAAATTTAAAGTCTTTTACAAGTAGTTTAAATAGTCTTAAAGCAAAAGGGATTGCATGAATATGAAAATTAAAATACCAAATCCCCCATTTATAAATTACAAACAAGTCACCACAATCATGTCAAAAATGTAAAGAGATAAGGAAGATACATATTACATAAGATCTATGTTGTTCTTTTGTGGTAGAACAAAACCGTATATGCCACTCGTATATATATATATATATATATGTACATCACGTAGAGAACTTAGTTCGAATGGTCGGGTTATTTATTTATAATAATCAAAATCCAATACCAAACAATAGTTTCAACAGTTTTCAAGAGCATGCCTCTAAATGCAGCTAAAAGATCTCCCATCCAAGTCCATGTAGAACACTACATGTAAGATGAGCAAGAACACCCCTTAACACAAGATCATTGTTGTATGTTGTTCTCAAATCTCGATTGCCAATTACCAAACAAGTCGAGATAAGTAATTTCTGAAGTGATGTTACATTGACATATCTATATATATATATATATATATAGATATATATTAAAGAAAGGTTTTTGCTGATGTCATGATCATGAAATTGAGCCATTTGATTGGCCAATTAAAAAAGATTCATCAAATGATGTCATCAATTATTCTTATTATTTTAATACCATAATTATCTTTATAATTTACATTTTTTATCCTTAGAATTATTTGATTAAATTACTTTTTATTCATTAGTTGTTCATCTTTCACTTTACATCCTTATCATTATAAGATAATAATATATATTAATTAAAATGTATTAAAATTTTTGTTTTTTCTTTTTAATAAATTATACCATTATAATCATCTCGACAATACCTTCAAAATGAGTTTGATATTCTTGAAATTTAAAGATTTTATCTTTTTAACCTAAGTATTTTTATAGATTATTTATAAGTAATTAAAATTTATTTTATTTAAAACTCCATTGTTGATATTCTTGAAATTTAAAGATTATATATTTTTAATATAACTATTTTTATAGATTATTTATAAGTAACTAATTTTTTATTTAAAATTCTACAAATAAAAAACACTACATATTTTATTTTTGAATCCCTCCAGTTATAAAAATAGATATAAATTAATTTGTTTAGATTTTATTACAGTTTTATTCTTCATATTCTTGAAACTTAAAGATTACATCTTTTTAACCTAATTATTTTTATATATTATTTATAAGTAATGAAATATTATTTTATTTTAAACTCAATTGCTAATATTTCTTGAAATTTAAAGATTCCATCTTTTTAATCTAACTATTTTTGTAGATTATTTATAAATAATTATATTTTATTTTATTTAAAACCCTACAAATCAAAACACTACACATATTTTATGTCTGAATCCCTCCAGTTTTAAAATTATTCACGAAATTTAAATCTTTTGACAAAAGAATAATAAATTTTCAATTTTTAAAATTTTAACAGCTATTAAATAACTAAAATATCTATTGTAATAAGCAATTATAATGACAATTGTCGTAAAACATATAATTTAATAAGTATTTAAATGGTAATGACAATTGTCATGTAAATGTCTATTTTTATTAAAAATTAAAATAACATGTTTCAAATGCCCGTATAATATACGGGTCATTAACTAGTATATATATATATATATAATATTTATGCAAAAGGCTCGTGAACTTTATATATATATATATATATATATAGAGTATGTATAAGCAAGCGTTTCGAGGAGTTACTTCCATTGGCATCTCGATGAACTCCTTTTTTCTGATTATATCCATTTTTTTTTGCATAAATCATCAAAACTATCTTTTTAGATAATTTTGCAACATTGTCTAACTTATCAACTAGTTTTTTTAAACTGCTTTGCCAAAAAAAAAAAAACTAGTTTTGACCATTAAGATCGCTATGTCACGATTCATTATATAAAAAAAAAACTCACGTGTTAGCATAACCGTACTGATAAATAAATAAAATTAGAAATCTTTTACATAGCCCATCTCTATCATACACACAAAAAAAGATACTAGCACACCCCCAAGTCCCAGTAACCTAAAAACCATGAAATTTATCAACAAGAATCTACAACATGGAAGCTATGGCTAGAAAAACAACAGCCAAACAAATGTTGAGTTTGTTCAATCTAGCTGCATTTTTCGACGCGTTGACCTTTGCGGTAGGAGAGTCGTGAGGGGTGGTGGAATTGGGAGGAGCCACCGTAGAGTTGGTCGGAGGTGTGGTTGTACCACCGATAGCAGGAGCATCCGCCGGTGGAGTCATCGTGGGCGTTGGCGCAGTAGCAAGAGGACCCTAAGATAAGTTTTTCAAATTAGTTTCTACTTTCCAGTTCTATGATTAAGTATGAGATGAAAAAACTTAAAAAATCGTTTGGTTAATTAAAAAGTCTAATAACTATACAATATTATAATTGTATCTTTTTATTCGTGGACATTTATTTTGAGACAAATAAGTAATACATAACTTTAATCAATACCTGACTGCTTTTGGAGAGCCCAAGATCGTATATTGGTGTTAAGTCGGGTTTGTAGATCCCAAAATATTTTCGGAACCCTTTCCTTGCTTCAAATCCTCATCATACAATGCGAATAGATAGGTATCAATGGATTTCCCGGGCATCAATGGAGTTCCGACCATGGACCTAAGATGAGAAATCAAGTTGCCATTGTAAGCCTTGGCATTCTCCACGGTCGCACCGGCCTCAGTAGGATCGCCTTTGTATGCCCAACCTGTCTCAGCGACCACAATCTCGACCTCTTTAAAGTCCATCGCGTCCAATGCCGATCTTACTGCGTCCACCTTACGAAATTTATCCATGATCTTTTTCTTTGTTAGTGCATAGACTTGTAACAAATATGGCTATATAGGTACATAAATAATCAAATAGGGTGAGCTAAATGAACCCCTTTTTGTGTAAATCCAACCTGCCATAAGTTTCATACTCAGTATCATAGTTTTTGTTTTGCACTTTCAATGTTATGATTTAACCAAATAATTATATAGCGTCGATATGTAACACTTGGTTGAAGAGTAAATTCGACTTGGTTGAAGAGTAAATTATGTCCGAACACTTGAAAGGAAAGTCACACTTAGAGGTGTAAATGGTGTGAGTCGAGCTCGAGTATTGATATACTCGACTCTAACTTGATAGTCATTTCTCAAGTTCGAACCCGACTTGAAAACTTACGAGTAGTTACATCCAGACTCGACTCGAACTAGATTGCAACTTTTAAAACTCAAACTCGAGCTCAAACTCATTTGAAGTTCGAACTTCGAATCAAACTCAAACTCAAGCTCAAATCAAGCTCGAACCAAAGTTATCCGTTGAAATATATGAAATTTGAGTTTTGCTTATAAATTATTAAACTAAAATTTGAAGGCTGGGACGTCGGAGCTTGCTATGGTTAAAGGGTGGCACGTGCTACCGTATTATTTGTTCGACGAAGGGTAAAAAATTTAGTTTTGTAAATGTGCAACCGTATCATTTTGTGGGTGTCATCGTATTATTTTTGAAACCTCAAGAGGTGCACCAAAATACCAAAAAGATCTCTCGAAATTAACAGAAAAACCAAAAAGGTCTCTCGAAATCATTATTCTTTGTCTTATGTGAACGAACTCAATTACTATCAACCAAATGCGTGAATAAATTTCGTTATAATTTTTTGATCATTTTACATACGTTATAAAGCTAGTTTTGTCAAACAAAATTTATTTATTAGTTACTTTATCAAGTAGCAGCTACATAAACTAATTTGTGAGACATAACCTTAACAACTACTTTTAGGATTGTCCAAAACTAGGAATGAAATGTAATAAAACAAAAGCAACAGGGTTACCGTTGTAATTTCAAAATTCTAGTATTTTAAAAACATGTACCGACGCTTTTTTGTAACTTACCTGGAAAAGTAGTGTGATTTTGTTTTCGTTTGAGAAAATTACAATTCTGATCCCTAATGTTTAGTGAAATTTTTGAAAGTTGGACTTGAACATGTAATGCTTTTTTGTAATTTACTTGGAAAAGTAGTGTGGTTTTGTTTTCTTTTGAGAAAATTACAATTCTCAGTGTAAATTTCTTTGTTTCTCGAGTTTAAAAATTAACGGAAAGAAATAAGAAGGAAGGAAATGGAAAGAAATGGAAAGGGAGAATTATCCTTTTAAATCATTTCATTTTTTAGAGGAAAAAGAAGGATAACTTTCAAAAGAAGGAAAAGATAGAGTTGTCAATTCTAATTCCTTCAAATGCTTTCCTTTCATTCCTTTAAATTACTCGAGAATACACAAATCACTCCAAATCCTTTATTTTTCTTTCTCTAAAAAACTCGAAAACACACACTTTTGTTAGTTTATTTAAAAATCTTCCCCTTTCTTTTCTTAAAAAAACTCGAAAAAAAGGTCGAAAACTCCACTAAATGAAGTTTAAATCCCACTTTCAAAGACTTCACTAAACATCTGGACCAAAAATATGCTTTACTCCTTTTTGGTTTTCCTTTCTTATAAAAAACAAAGAAAAAAATAAAAAATGTGGTCAAGTTAAGGTCAAACATGCAACACCTACTTGTACCCTAGGCATAATTTATTTTATCCTGACCCAAGTTATGGGATTATTACGTGGCGCACGTTACGTCAAAAAACTCAAAAATACCAAAAATAAGATGCTAACCGTGCGAATAAAATTTAAAAAAACAACTCACCTGAGCATCAAACATATTCATATACTTGACACCGGTACCGGAATCCGGCCGACCGGCGTTCGGCTGAAACAGACAAAACGCTAACGTCTCCGGCCTCGGATCCGTCTGGTACGCAAAGAACGGGTAGGGATTGATCATAAAAGGCGAACCATTCGCCTTATTAAACTCCAAAAACCCCTTCAACATATCTCCAATTGCCGGATCGAACCTTCCGGCCGACGGAGGCTCCGACTGGCCCAACACGGTCATCGAGTGCACCGTTGATACCTTAATCTTCCCGCCCAGCGAGGCGTCGTTGAGGGCGGTTTGGAGGTTTTGCATCGCCGGCAGCAACTGTGACTTCGTGGGCGGGTCGCCGTACTGGAGGACCTCGTTGCCGACGTTGATGAGGACGATCTTGCTGGCCGGATAGTACGGCAGGACGTTGGCGCCGATCCAGGATTTCGCGAACCCTGGGTCGGCGGCCATCGCCGGAATGTCGCCGTTGGCGGCGCCGATGGTGATCCCGATGCCGGTGTTGGCTAGGGATTTGATGATGGCCGGGTCGGATCCGTAGAGACGGACCTTACCGATGGAGGTGGATTGGAGGAGCTTCGCGGAGGCCGACGGCGGTGGGAGGTTATCGGCGACTATGCCGTAGTTTACCCCGATGTATGATTGCGATCCTGAGTTATAAATTCAAACAACACACCATTAATACAACCACCATCGGTTAAAAAAAACATAATCAATTTTCCTAAATAGTTGCAAGGAAAATACAAAGCATGTCTAGCTCAGTGATAAGTTAATATCATTAGATTGTATTCCTGACCATCCGGGTTTGAATCCTGTGATGAGCATGTACGATTTTTATATTATGTGTCTGTCACATAATGGTACTCTTAATTGGGTTGGGTTTAGGTCGATGGAATTAGCAAGGTGTCCTTGGATATCGGATATCAAAAAACGTGTGTGTGTTTGCTTGTCGTTAAAAAAACATATACGAAAGAAAATTAATGCTTACTGGCGACGACGGCGGCGTGGAGGAGGAGGAGGAGGAGGAGGAGGAAGGGGAGGAAGGAGGTGGTGGAAGGTGGAGACGCCATGGATGGGATTGGGATATGCGTGGCAGTGGTTCACGTGTGTGTTTTTGAGGACAAGGGTGAGGGACAAAAATGGAATTTGGGATTACTTAAGGACTACGGACGACAAAAACATTTTGAAAAAAAAGTAGTACAAGAAAATCTAGAAGCCAAGGTTTTATGGATTTGGTTTCGTAACAAAATTAGTTTAATGATTTGATTTTAAATATTGACTTTAGCTTATATATGTTAATGAGTTTTTTGGGCTTTTGAAATTGTTGTTAAATTTCGAGATTATGTTATATGTTAGTGTATATTGAAAGCTTTTAAATTATTGGTTTATAAAGTGTATCATTTGTTACTGAACACACAAGTAAGGTAATCATATCTAAAAGCACCATGTATTGTCTAAGTAGCTTGGAAAATCTAACACGTTAACTTTGATGTTGATCCATGTCAATAAGTTTAGACACTCGGCTTCTTGTTTTTCATTGGTAATGACTTAATTGTTGAATGTGTCTGACCGAATAATTGTGCTTCTACTTCGCTTTTTGTTAATAAACTCTAAGGTTAACAATCTTATGGGTAACTTATACTTGTCATTCATGTCCAAGTAGGTTACAATTTAATTGACCAACTCCTACCTTAACCTCCTAATTTTGTGTGACTATTCTTATTAGAGTTTTACTAGGATAACAAATGTTTCTTAATGTTTTGCAACTATATGTACTATAGAAGAAATCCGTAAAACCACATCATCAAGGTTTATGTTTAAGGGAAAATCTTGTTTTGTATGGGTTAAAATATATGTGAATGCCTTACTATAAGTTAACTTTATATTTGATAATAACACCGTGTGCTATTGTAAAGCCAAAGAAGCAATGTTTGCGACTGTATGACAGCGATTCCTACATAGATATGGCAATTTAGGCATGGCCCATCCCTAAGGATTTGAGCAGATTCAAGGGTCGACCCAGCCGCCCAGTCCAGAAATTTAAAAAAGAAAATGACCTTTTATTTTCTTTCATTTGACCGCATATTTTGTCTTGCAAAAAAAATCACACTTCCAATTCTCATTTCTTTCTCTCTTTATCTTCCAAATTGACCGGTGACCAACATGATGCATGAAATAAAAAAATTCTAAAGTTTTTACCAAGCACAGATGAAAGTCCGATATTTGGAATGCATACAACACCATGGTGATCCTCATGAGCAAGGAAAAAGGCGCAATGCAAAATGCATCAAGCTCTCCTTATGGCGGAAGGAAGTTCAACTTTAAAGCGACACATTGGAAAAATGTGCTCGGAGTTGAGGTCGGAAGCGATTCAAGTCAACCGATACTTGACGATCAAGGTCAAATATGGTTGTTTGATGTCGATTTGAACAAAAAAATGACAACAATTTGTCATTTTAAGTTGGGTTGCCGTTCGAACATTTCAACAACCCTCACATTACCAAAATGATACAGCTACGCTCCAAACCTATAAATCGTCAAACTCTTAGACCTAATGCACTTAAAATGTGGAAAACATGTAAAAAGGATATGCAATAATGTTTCTTTTGCCTAAATCTGTGTGGTATGGGGTGTGCAAGACGGATTGCCAGTTTCTTATATATACATAACGACACATTGAATTAAGCTGCAATTGTGGCAATTATTCAAAAGTGTAATTTGAGCCGTTTAATGCACCACTTCGAGTGATCGTCAATTTTAATTTATTAAAAAATCTTACATGTATATATATTAGACAGTCAAGTACATTTAGTGTCATTCAGTTTGAATAATACATTAATATTCAAACTAAATATGTTACGTGACACGATTTTAGCGATTCCCATGTTTACAACCAAAATTAAGTTCACATTTGAACTTTCCTCTCTCTCTCTCTCTCTCTATATATATATATATATATCAGTCTAAATAATACATAAATATTCAAACTGAATATGCCACTTAACACAATTTTAATAATTCTCGTGTTCACAACCAAAATTGAGTTTACATTTGAATTTTTTTCTCTCTCTATATATATAAAGTGGCTATAGTTATAAACTTACAATTGTGAGATGGTTTTAAGAAATTTAACTCCAATTCTAGAGCAGGATTAAATTATTTATTGTTTATTTTAAAACAAATTTTATGTAATATTTTTGAAGAAATGTTGATTTTTACATTAAAAAGAAAAGAACTACTGTTAATAATGTTATAGCTATTCTAAATATAAGAAAGTTGATTTTATATTTATATGAAAAAACAACAAAGCTACAAAGAAAAAAAATCGTGTATTAATTCTCATGTCTTTATAAGTGGAATTAGCTTTTTGCTTTCGAAGATTTCAACGCATTACTTTGCAATTACTTGTTTCACTTTTTTAGTCGTAATCAAACTACCTTCTTTGTATAAAAAACATTAAACTTAGCGAGCAAAATTAACAACACGAGAATCAACAGGAAAGAAAAAACGTGTGCAGCGGTTTTCTTGTCTACAATTATTTATTTCTTATAACCATAACGTTTTTATATTTTTGAACAAGAAATAGTTTCCACCGACAACAAGCCAAGTAAAGTACTCTATTTAATGGTCCGTAAAAATTGTATATTCAAGTGTTTATAATTTAAAATCGTATATTAGAAAACACATAAAATTTCATCTACATCATACTAGCATTTGGTTTTTAAATAGATAATTTGCAAACTAAGAACAATTAAAAATGATTTAAAAAGACGTCCCTTAAAAAAAATGAACTAACTTTGCTCCATTTCCATATAATGTATTGTAAGCAACTTTCAAATAGACTCACATTTTTTCACTTTAATTTTATCAATTTGATATGTTACAAGTAAAATGTTGTTAAATTAATAAAAGTTCCAAATTTAGGGGTGGGGGAATACATCCTTAGCAAGTTATGCTTATGATTTAAATATTGGAAAAAAAGTGATCTACTTTTTTAAATTCATCCAATGTTTTTTGACCTTATATTATTGTGGCCGATGCACTCGCAATTTGTTTCTTTCTTGGGCAACTCCACCTCCACCTTTCTATTTTTGGCTTTTGTGAAACTCTAATTATTCATGTTAACCCCAATTTGAATTTTCTTGTACTTGTAAACTTTAAAGAAATTATAAAATTTCATATGTAAATAATTGCCATAAACTTTTTTGATAACTTATTCGATATAAACATCCATAAATAAGATCAAAAATATAAGACGTTTATAGTTTTATACTATTTTAAACATGTTTAATTATTAGAAAAAGATTTCGTACTTTAAATTTAAAAAGTCTAGTCTGTTATATAAGTAGAAAGGAGATGAAAACTCCATTTATGTATTCGATCGATGTATCATTACCAATTTGCCAAATAATCCAGTAGTGTTAATTATAAGTTATCATTTGCTTTTGATTATTATTGAAATTAAAGGATCAAGTTTACATGAGACATATATGTTTATGTAAGAGTAAAACCTACAAAACTATAGTTTTATATATTTGAAACCGTATAGCAAAACATTATAAAAATAAAACTTAACTACTTTTATGAAATTTTAAATATAGAAGTATGACAAACACATAATACCAAGTTTTTTTAGGAGGGGATGCATTATATACTTATATGTCGTCATATTAAATAATAAAAATTAAACATACTAAAATTTTAATAATAAGTTGTTGGTTTGCTAGTCAATACCTAATTTTAATCGCAAATAGTGGTAAGAACTATTTTAGTACACCTCATTAATAAATCAATAAATTATCATTTATCAATACAATTGAATCTGTATTCTTTTTTTAAAATAACTATTATCATAATTGAGGTTTTTTTTACTAGATTATATGTATTATTTCATATGTTTTTTGTTTCCATTAAAGATGAAGATTTAAAATATTGATTAACATATTCTTGTTTCACAATGTGTTTTCCATAAAAAAAATTATATTGTGAACCACATACATATGAAACAATCATAATGTGAAACAAATATATGTTAGTTTATTACCCATTTATGACCCGTCAATCCGTGTCTAACCCACCAACCCGTGATACGATCCGTCACGGGTTAGGGTTGAAGATTTCAACACGATTAGCTAAACCGGGTCGTGTCACGAGTTGAGGTTTTTAACCCGCCAACCCGAACACGACCCGGTTACCACCCCTACTTGTAATTTCATAATTGTAAAAGACCAAAGTGTACCATAGGGACCAAATTTACAATTTACGCTCTTTTTTTTTTACAAATATTTTTCTTTTTATTATTATTATCCAAATTCCATCCTATACCAATAATATGCCAATTTTCAATTATGTATGGTTAGTTCAGCCTTCAAAGTTTTGAGTTGGACATTTAATAGAGAAGGTCAAGTAAAAAAGGAATAGGAGGCCCGATACCGCTGGAGCGTGTGTGTAAACTTGCCGTTCAAAAAAAAAAGGAGTCAATAGATAGTAACATATATGATAAAATTTATCAAAGACATATTATTCGTTTATAAAATTAAGTGTAGGTTCATACATGAAGTCTTTTAGAAAAAAAATCGAATAGAAACTACATATAATTTATATAACTTTTATAATTTTAGCACTAATAGATGAATTATTAAACCTTCTTAGTTTAAAATAAAAGAATTAATCCCTTAAATAAAGGGGGTTTTAAATTTAGGTTTACACCAACAATAATAATTGAAGAATGTGGGCCATGATGATTGTAATGATTTGTGGTACAAGGCATAGTTTGATGACATAAGGAAGTAAAGCATGCTTTTTCCATCAATTCAATTGCAACCAAAAGCAAAAGAAAAAAAGAGAAAGCAAATTTCCTTCATTGCCTTAACTTGGTTGTTCATCTTTTCTTTCAATCATTCCGTTACTAGTTCAATGTAAAGAGGGATATGATGGTCAAAGAGGACAATGCTTGACACCTTTTTAGGTTTCAAATTGAAAAGAAAATGACACAAAAGCTCTATAGGATCATTATACTATAAAATTCAAGTAACTTAAGGCTAATGACATTTTTTTTCATGATTGTATTTAGGGATATTATTTGATTGTTTACAACAATCTTTCTATTGAACTCAAAGTTGTATACATTTGTTCATCGAATGAATGAAAGTTAACGGTGGTGTGTTACATTTACTTTCTTTAATTTCATGTGTATTGTTAGCATTGGTTTAAAAAAGAAGTTAGTTTTGAAATGGTAACATAAAGTTTTGGATTTTTTTTCCTTTTATGAAGAACATATTGGAATTCCATTGGGTTACATTATAGGTAATCTATTAGAGCATCTTCGGCACATACGTTAAAAAAATTCAAAATTGGAGAACCAAACTACAAAATCAACGCTTTAAAATCAATGCTTTAACTTGATATGATAAAGAAGAATGTTTCAATGTCGAGAACCAAAGCTTTGAAATCAATGCTTTCATTGTGATTTGGTCACAATTTAAATTTATGGCGATGAATAAAAATGAGGATGCTGAGAAATTTAATGTTGTGTCATATCATTCATATCCTACTCATCAGAGCACTAATGGAGTTGGTTCAAAAGGCCCTATATAGAAAACAAATGGATGTACAAGTTTCATATGAGTGCTTAAAGATTCAAACTGTAGAAGGGTCATATGCGTCGTTGAAGTAGACAGTAATGTGTTGAGACAAAGTTGTTATGCATCGAGTCAGATTTGTTTCTTGATAGAGTATCAACAAGCTTTGATATGAAAGTCCAAAGCCTCAAGAGTGAAGCATGAGAGCTTTTAAAAAAATGTGTGCTTTAAAGCAAAAGGGACTTGAACCAGAAGCTAACATGTTAAACCAGAAGTTGTTGGGCAATTATACACACCAAAAAACATGAAGAAACTCAACATTTGGTTTTTGGCCGTAGAATACTTCGTAAGTTATCTTGTTGTATCTTTTCACCATCACTAATCTATTTAAGTGAGACAAGAAATGTTGATGGCTTTGGCTCAAGGGTATGTCAACCACTTCATTTTGTTGAAGATTTCAAACAACTGTAAAGTTTTTAGAAACTCCTTTTGTTGGGTTTTTGTGGGTATCCTCGGATCAAACTGACTAGAGGATTATCTCAGATCTAACAAACCTCGTTGGTTCGATAAATCACATAGGTTAATCAAACTGATAAAACCTACGCGATCAGAAACACACTGTTTCTGATCTAATCGTGCGGAAGCGATAAAACTAAAAAACCCATTATTAGCCTAATGATCTTTAATCGTTTTAGTATTAATCCTAACAGATCAGATTAGGTCAATTTACCTGGATTGCTTGATGATAGTCCACCGGTGATCGACCAACGAACGTCCTTCTAGTTGAACTGTATGAAACCCGAACAACAAAAACTGGAATCCGACCTGGGGGGGGGGGGTCGGCGCCGATTGGGAGGGAGAGGGAGAGAGAGGAAACTGAAAACTGTTTTCTTAGCTGAAAAGCTTCTAAATTGCCTTAAGCCTATAAGGCTTATTTATATGGAGAAATTATACAGTTTGTATAAGATTCAGTTTCCTTTTATAATTATCTCTAATCCTTTTCCTTTTTAAATAGCTGGAAAAGAATTTGCATACGATAATTATAATTATATATATTTTTTCTAATATATATAAATTACTTTATTAATTAACTATTATATATTTATTTATCTAATAAATATATAATATCCTAATTAATTAATAACCCTCCAACTTTGGTAATTCTGACTGTAATTACCCAATTGATTTATAATACACTATTATAAATCCTAACTTTCCATTTCGTGGTTTCATCTAACTTGTTCGACTTATAGGTCCTCACAGGTGTGACCCTCAAGTGTCTTGTAACATTGGATGTGTAACCACTTGGTTTGTCAACTCTGCACATTATTCCTAACACCTTTATCATTAGAGAAGTCCTCTAATGCGGCGTTCTGAATTCGGTTCCATTCCATTATCACTCCTAACCGACCACACAAGTTGATCGTTTAGTATTTCAAATTTCTTGATATATTTGATGATTTCTTCAATGGTATCATTTTGTACCTAAGAAAAGAAGCCCAAGAATAGCAAGAATATTCATCAACAATTACTATAATGTACCTTCTTTACGAGGATTGGAGTACTGGTTGGTCCACGTAGATATATTTGAAGCATTTAAAGAGGAAGAGTGGTGGAGAAACATTGTTCGAATTTAAGGGATTATTTTGTCAGCTTCCCCTATGCATAAGTTACATTTTTCTTTAATGAAGAAAAGTTTAGGAAGGCGGAGAACATTGTCTTTGTTAGAGAGCTTGTTTAAGGTTTTGAAGTTTAAATGATAGAAGTGTTTACAAATCAAGGCTAGCTCAGTTGGTTTCCCATGGGTGGTAATATCCTTGGGGAGAACCAAAGGAATGTTATCCTTGGGCACTACATAGTGGTGAACCCGAGTTCGAGCCCTGGGGGTCGCATTCTGGAGGTACGGGGGCTTTGACCCCGGGCTGCATGCTTTAGCAGTCGGGCTTCAGCCCAAAATTTGCCGATGATTAGTCTGGGTCCAATGTGGTCTGGGATACCTCTTCCAAAAATGTCCTTGGGGAGACCCCGGTTCGATTCCACGGGGGAGCAATTGAGTCCTTGAGGAGTACCCAGTCCAAAAAAGTCATAGACTTTGGCTGGGAATAGGCCCAGTGTAAGTTGGGTCGGGACAAGGCGGACTAGGGGGCTGCCCAATTGGATGCCAGAAACCGCCTGGGAGGCGTGCGTGCGTGAGTGTGTTCGGTGGTAGTCGTTCGAGAGGTTCGGTGCCGCCATGCCTTCCAAAAAAAATGATAGAAGTGTTTGTGTCATATCCATTTTTTTACAAGGTACTCTAAAAGAAGATAGATAATTTGATTGGGCTTTGACTTATGTTGATGACATAAACATTATCTCTATGGACACCAGGAAGGACTTTTCTTTTATTCTAATATGTGACAGTACAAATACAAAGTTCAAAATTTATTATGAAGCCAATAACACAAAACTAACTTATGCTAAGTAGATTATGTACAAGTCCTTCCACATAAGCTACTTTGTTGAAAGTTACGGAACCATTTGTAAGACAATAAAACTATATAACCACGAGTGAGGCCTTTGGAGTTATCTCCAAAAGTCACAGATGGAACCTTTTCAGATACATAGTCAATGAGTAAGGCTTTGTCTCCATTCATGTGGTTTGAACATCCGCTATCCAACTACAGTATTTGTTGATGGCCTAACCCCTACGGTCACAAAGACTTGGTATGCATTTGCAGATGGGTCTTTTGTTGTTAGGAGAATCTTTTCCATTTTTCGAATCATGTGTTCCTTTGGGTAGTCCTTGGCTAGATTGAACGTGTAACCACTTCTATAATAATTTCTATGAATGAAAACTCTTTTAGGACTGTTATCTTGATTCATACATTCCTTTTTTACATTTCGAGAAATCTTTTGAGGAAGAGAAGTTTGAAGGCACGGTTTGGTTTTGGTTGGAAAGTTCCTTTCTTAGAATCAGGAACAGGAGGAAGGGGAAAGCCAAGAATATTATTTTTCTTTATGTTTACAAATAGGAGAATAAACTCAAATGGGGAACTCCTTGAGAGGTTTTCTTGTTTCTAAAGGAAGATATTCTTTGAGGGAGTTATTGATTGAGAAGAAAGTCTATATTACGAAATTTGGCTTCATCTTTGTCTTCTTGCAATAAAACCCCAAAAACCTAGATTTCAAATTAAACTCAAAATTATGTGGAACTAAAGCCGGGAAGCACTAAATATAGCATTAGAGTTTTTACTCCCACTTTACTGATGAGGTATTCCACCTTAAGTTGGGGTCTTTTAGGAAATAAAAGGCTTATTGGACCATCAAACCATTAGTAACTTAGTAGTCGGCAACATTCTTAGGAGGGACAGTGGATGTCATCCCTGTCTACCCGAGTTCGATTCATGAGATGAGCATGTGGTAATATCCCGACCATGGGCCGGTTTTCGGGTCGGCTCATGGTCGCCGAGGATTAGTCGGGTGCCCGTTTGAATCCCGAATACCTCGTTTACTTCGTGTCGGGACGTGTACGTGTGTATCTATCGTTAAAAAAGAAAAGGGCTTATTTGACCATAAATCTAAATGGAAACCTGTCACATGTGGGAACATTAAACAAAAACAACGATATTGGATCAAATAAATTTTGAGCCAACATTTGTCAAAAATCATAATGTAATTATAAATAGATCCCTAATAATATAAACATTAAACTAATATACACAAAATAATAAAGAAATTAAATAATATATAATATACTAACTAAAGAATCACAACATTTTTAAGAAAAAACTACTTTATTATATGATTTTAAATAAGCCTTAACATAATACAATCAAAAATAAAATTAACCAAACTAAATATAACTTGCATTTAACATTTCTATATAACTTCCATTGCCTTTCAATAACTAACTATATTAAAAAACAACTAAAAATAATAATATAAGAATGATAGATATGACTTATAATAATTCTTAACATATTAACTAAAATTAACTAATAATTTTCAAATAATATTACTTGCTATAAATTAATATTTATTAATAACTACTACTAATTACTACTATAGTAATTAATTTTGATTAGAATTTGTTATAATAACAAGAGGATGGGAATAGAATTGACCTTTTCTATCCATCCAAACATGTACAGGAAAGGGAAACAAAAACCAGAGACCTATTATGTGTTTACCAAACAATGCACAAAACTCAAAAGACGAGTTGCTTTTATCTTGTCAAACCATCCGTTCTATGAAATCTGATCCTGACCCTTTTTAAAAATTTCATTTGTGAATCCAGGTGGATTCGAACCACCAACCTTCCCATACGTTAATCATATGGGTGCTCTTTCCAGTTCTGAGCTTATGGATCCATAACAAGCCAACTCCTTCACATTAACCATACCATGCTACCGTTTAGTTTCGTTTATTAAAAACCACATAAAGACCTATCGTGTTATATTTATGAAAAAAATTAACGGCAAGCAACACACCTTCCTAAGGTATCCAAGATCCTAAGGCACCCGATTGACCGTTCCTGGCAACCACGACTTAACCCAGTTAAAGGGCACCACTATGTGGCAAAATCATGATCTAAATATTACCGCATGCTCACCACAGGTACTGAACCCGATTGGTGAGGCATTCATCCACTAGCCCCCAAGATGTTAGCCTGGTTAAATCATGATCTAAATATTACCGCATGCTCACCATAGGTATTGAACCCGACTGGTGAAGGATACATCCACTAACCCCCAAAATGTTACCCTACCAGGCTACCACCGGACTACACATGTTTTGATAAAATGATGAGATACATATTTATTTATACTATAAAATGGTATGGTGCAACCTTGGAAGCCCAGCATCATTCTTTGATAATAATTTTTTTAATTTAAAAATTCTCTAAATTTAAAGCCGAGAGACAGAAATAATTATTTCATTTAACCGCACCAATAAAGTTAAAATCTCTTTATCATTCTTATATTTATTTATTTTAACTATATTAAAAAAATTGAAATACAAGTAATATATTTTCTATTTAAATCTCTAATATAAAGATCAGTTAAAATTGAATGTCTTCTTCAACATTTTAAGATAGAAAAATTATAGAACCACCTACCTATCTCGTGATGCTCTTATATCCCTTCTTACCCAAAAGGAATAATTTAATATCGCTTTTACTTAAAAAAATCAAATACATAAATTTTACCCATATACTGATATACATATTCATTTAGCACTAATCAAGTACACAAAAAAACCAAGTACACAAGTTAGCCTTTCTTGTCATAGACATAGATATATTATCTATCTAAATATATCAAAAATATAATTCCTTCAACTGTCTAATTAACTTCAATTTTTTATGCATTAAAAACATACATAAAATATTAATACGTTAGTTCTGTCGATAAATAATACAAAACTACTATGAAATCTGACGAACTTAAATCAACAAATACATAAAAGCAAGCAAAACGAACAATCAACAAATCCTCCACGAATATTAGCACCAATCCTCTTACGAATATACATAAACAATGATAATTAGTTGAAGGGGATACATAAGAGCAGTACCTAAAACGGGTGTAGCCTGCAGCCTTGCTCTTCAACATCATCTCAAGACGGAATGGAAACCAACTGCAACAACTCGAGTAAACAAGAAAACAAGAGCAATACCACCTACTTTTGTATCACAGTTTCGACTATACAAGTTAACAATTGGAAATAAAACAAGTTAACAATTGGAAATAAAACGCTACATCTATTGTAATCAGCCTCTCTTAAAAAAATACATCATACAACAAGCTACACCCAACAAAATACAAATAACTGCAAGCTTCTCTACCAAGATGATTAAAACCATAATATACCGATTTAAGATGACAATTAATTCAACAGTAAATCAACTAATGATGTATCAAATAGAACCAAAAACCGGCGTTCCGCATGCCTTGTAAAATTTCTACCAGAGATTGCACGATTTATGTTACCAAAATAAGTTAAGCGTGCTTACGGATGAAATAGACTTTGCACAAATTTTGGATGCATTTATGATAAATAATAAATAAGTTAATTTGGTAGGTCATGTGCGTTAGCATATGTTAACTAAGCTAGTTTGTTACTGTATGTGGTAGAACTGTAAATGACTGTAAATAAGATGCCGTTGATACCTTGCGCAATCAAATTGATGTCGTTTTGGATTTTCCGAGACTGCTGCTATGATTGATTGATTGATCTATTACGAACACGCTGCTTCAGTTCGTTCCTTGAAAAGCTTGGAACTAAAATGGTTCCAAGCATTTCAAGGACGATATTATATCTGTGTGTGTGAATTTTGTAGCCAAAGGAAAAGGGGGAAAAAACGAGACACAAGACACAAGCATGAAAGGAGAGCCAGGCAAATCCCTGTACCATCTCCCTTCACCAAACCACAAAAAATTACTTTTTCATTAGACTTATTTGACCTGCCAAGCAAGCGCACCTGACATGGCAAAGGCCGACTCCTCACAACATCAAATTTAACACACAAATTATTCTCACAATTAAAGCCCTCACCTCCCCCTTCCGATACCTTCCCGCATAACTCTTCTGACCTCGTTTACATACACAAAATCTCAGGCGTATCATCGCATAGATAAACCATCATTCATCGGAGTCCAGAGATCGATTTTCTGATTTAAATTCCTTAGAATCTGACGTTTTGAATCACGGTAGCACGAAGATCCTTTGAGCAAAATGATCTTACAAAAAGTCATCTCGTAGCAGACGATTTTCTTCGATTTACATCAATCGTCATGAATCATCGAGAAAGTAACACCAGAAAAACGGCCTACAAATCATAAACAAAATAGATCCGATCAAAATACAAGCAGACGAGAAACTAACGAACCTCCATAGATTCAAAACTTCAAAATACAAGCGCATCTTAGAGAAAATATTGATGTATATAAACACAAACCTCATCTGTACGAATTAGAGCGCCTGAATCTTCGTCTCCGATGAGCAAAAACAATCGCCGGTGATATCACAACCAAATCGTAGATCTGAGACCGATCCATCCGATTATGCAACAATAATCGGAAGAGATTGAACGAATCGAAGTAGATCTAAGAAAAAAGGGGGCGAAAACCTCCATCTTGGAGGAGAAGAAACAGATGCAGGAAATAAAGAAGATGGTTAGAAGGGTTATTTATTGACTATGAGATGTGATCCAACGGTGGAGATGAAAATAGCTTAGCTGGTTTCAACGGTTGGATTTAATTAGCGGAATTTAGGCACGAAAAATGGAAAATGATATATACGATGGGCAGCATCTGGTGAGAAGATTCCAGATGCCGGGCCTAGAGAAACCCGCAAACGTGGCCAAACATGGGCTTCTTAAAAAAATCTGACCTTTTAATTGACTATTATGCCCTTGCATATTGGAAAATATCTTCCCAAGTTATACACATCACATTTTAGTATTTTACCCTTTTTAATACAAACAAAATAAGGTATATTTTTTAACTTTAGAAATGCATTTCATATTATTTTAAAACATCTCTAAAAGCATTGCTAAAATAGAAAAAATTAAGTTTTTTCTTCTTAAATTGCGTCAACAGTATTACTAAAATAGAAAAAATTAAGTTTTTTCTTTCTAAATTACTCCAACAGCATTGCTAAATCAATTGTTAAAATAGAAAAAGTTGATGAATTCTCTAAATATAGAGAAATCTCTAAGGCTTGGTTTGGCAAGCATAAGCTAACTTATAAGCTAGTCCATCCAAACATGTACCAGGAAGCTAGCTTATAAGCTAGCTTTTTGAAACACTACTTTGAGTAGCTTATGAGAAGCTTATTGTAGCTTTTTCCAATTATACCCTTATTAATATTAATTATTAAATTCAAAGGTACCCTTTTTGGTCATTTTACATACTCATAAGCTAGTTTTTGCCAAACATAATTTGTTCAACAGCTAGCTTATCAGCTACTAGCAAGTTTATCAATCAACAGCTAGCTTATCAGCTATTCGCTAGCTTATCTGCTACCAGCTAGCTTATAAGCTACGCTTGCCAAACATAGCCTAAAACCTCTAAATGATGAGAGAGAAACATTATTTTAATGTTTTCTCTAAATATAGTTGTTTAAAGTTTTTAAAAAGTTTATTGGAATAATAAATATGATGTATATTTTAATGATATAAGTGATGATAAAATCTCTAAAATAAAAAAGACGTTGGAGATGGAAAACAAAGGATTTAAAGATTTTAATGTTTCATTTTCTATTTTAGAAAAACTTATAGCAAAGCTGTTGAAAATGCTCTTATAATTCATTTGGCCAAAAAATCTTTTTTACACCCATAATATACTTAGTTTTACACATAAAACTTATTAAACTATGGATTACAATTTCTAAAGTATGATGTATAAGTTCTTGATGCGTTTATTTTATCCTCGTCATTACTTGTCAAGATTCAAGGATGTCTCATACTTTCTTTCTTCAAAGAAGAACTTATTCCTGCGTATTTTTAGCTCTTATCATACACAAAACTTTCATGATATCTATTCAATGTTTAGCCTTAAGGCTATGCGAATCAGAACCCTCTCAGCTCTCTGGGCCCTACCGCCACATCAGTATCACATCAACTTTTCCATAAACTCACAATAATCCCTTTGGAGCCCTCTTTGTTTAGTACCCGAAACCTCCCAAACCAAATACCCAATACAATAAGAAAAAAAAAAAGAGAATGAGAGAGATGGAGAGATCGGGTAAATAGTGCGGGGAACCACTCGAGCCCGCTTGCGGCATAGCGGAGCCCACCCAAGCTGCCTAGCCCACGGGCCTTGAACCTACTGAGCCCAAGCCATTGGTACGCATAACCTAAGTACCAAATGCATATGCTTCAAGCTTTTCATGATTTGAAAATTGCATATGCATTCCCAAATTTCAAATAGATATCCCTCCTACCTTCTTGGAATTTATTGAATTAAAAAGCCATCACCATCTCCAAACACCTTCTATATCTCTTCTCTAAAGTCTCTACTTACCTTTTGGTCATCTTCATCTTCAATTTGATCATGATATGGAACATGAATCAAGGTAATATCATGACTGCTTTCTTTCTTTGTGTTTGTTATGTATCTCTGGTTATCTATTATTAGCCATGTTTCTTATAAGTATTGTAGTCCAAAAACCAAATACCTACCTCATGAATTTTAATGGCTTTTTTTGTTATCTGTTATATGGTTTCCTTCTCTTTCCCTTTAATAGGTTTTTGAAAGCTAAAGAATGCTTATAAAGGTTGATTGCTCATAGACATTATTTTCAGAAAAAAACTTGTACAAAGTAAATTGTAACACCCCGTTTCTCTTCTGTTAAAAATTTACCTCTTTGGTCAAGTTAGTAAGTTTTGGTGTTGTTTATGTAAATTTCAGGTGCAAGGGCCTAAAAGTTATTGTAGGAAGTTGGGGGTTAACTATGTCAAGTAACTAAGTAGACTTATAAGCCCAATTATCCCTTCCAGTCTTCAGTTCACGACTTTGGAGAGAAACCTAGGGTGTGGGCGGTTTTCTTGAAGCAATTGGAAGAGAAGGTTCATTCAATCGATTTAGCAAGTAGCAAGAATTCATCGTTGGTGTCTCCTTTAAGGTAATTATGAGTCGTTTCTGTATGCTAGAGTCATTTGTTGTGGGGAAATTGTTAGTCAACTCCAAGGGTTAGGGTTCTTATGATTGTTAATGAAATTGGTGATCTTTGGGTCACCAATTGTGGATGTTTCGGTGTTATTAAGATGCTAACCCGTGGGGTTATGTTAAGGGATCAAAAGGTATGTTTAATTGCGTAGTTTTGGTGCAAAAATCGATAGCAAGGGTGAGGTTTTGGACCTTGGATCGATTTTCGTCGAAAAGTGATTTTTGGGGTCTGCAGGTGCTTCGCGCCGCGAAGGGGAAGCCCTCGCGCCGCGAAGCAAGGCTGCGAGGCTTCGCGCCGCGAAGTCTGGGTCTTCGCGTACGCGAAGAACTGTCTGTCTCGAAATTTCAACTTCTTCTTTTAGGGCTCGGTTGGGGTTTCTAGGTTCATAAACCCCTAGGGGATGTCAATGCATGATGTCCCATGAAGTTTGGGAGTAATTGGACTAGCGTAGCTAGGTCATTTCGGCTTAGGGGTCGGGGTTGCACCTTTGGCTTCTTTTTGGGCCGAGTTTGATATATGTGTCAATGTATGTGTATTATAGGTGCTTGAGCTTCTACGTGTGTCCTTATAACAAGTGTGTGATATCAGACTTTACTACAAGGTGAGTACATTAACCTGTGTTCACGATTGCTATGTTCATGATCATTTAGTATGTGTTGCTATGTAACTGACATGTAATTTTCATGATAGTACCTATGGTGGTGGTTCACCCCTAGGGAAGTTGGATTTATGAGGCCTGGTACCAGTGTTAGTCATGATACTCATGATGATTGCATCTTGAGTAAAGGATCACGATACATGTTCGGTTTACAGTTTATGCTAGTGGTTGTTTATGTTCATGCATAGAGCCTAGGTTTGTGCTCACTAAGCTTTAATGCTTAACCCGTTGTGGTTTATGTGGTTTAGTGCCAGGTACCTCTTCCAAGGACAAGGGAAAGGCACCAGCTTGATGACTCGGATCAGCTCAGTTCAGAAGTTTCTAGGGATTTTGGGAAATGAACGTTAAACATTTTTCTTTTATTTGGAAGATTTTAGGGTTGCAAACCAGACTAAGTTGACATTTTTATTTCAAGTTATTTCTGTTGGACCCGATTTTTGGGATGACTGTAACTCCAAATTTTTGTTTAAGCTTCCGCAACTTTTTGGTTACTTATTTCCGTTAAATATTTGTTAAAATGAAAATGGTTGTTACATAAATACTAATATTTTATGTTAACCATTGTTAGCTTTTGGAAAGAAAAAAAAAACAATTGTAGTTTAAAATGTCCATTTTGATGCTTTTCTACACAAATCACCTTCAAATGGGTTCAAATTCATAAGTTCATCCTTATACATCATAAAATTTATAAAAAAATTAAAACCTGTTAACGGACCTAATTGTTAGCCTAATTATTAGCCTTGATTATTGTAATTGGTATTGTGAATATTGTTTCCTTATTTATTTATATGTTTCCTGTATATATTGGGCATTATACCCAGGCCCGGCCCTGGGGCCGTGCAGCCCGTGCGACCGCACAGGGCATCAAAGCCCAAGGGGCATAAAAAAATTTATAACGTTATTAATATAAGTAATTAGTTTTAATAATTTATGAGTTAGGCTCTATACAATTTCCAAGTGTGGTACTAGATTACATTATTAATTTAGTTGATTTTGATTTTGTGGAATTCTTCATTATTCCATCTACGTAACTTGATTTTTGCATCAATTAAAGGATTTGAGAAAAATGGCAAATTGCATATTTGCATCACAACATCAATTAACTTGCTATATATGTAGCCTACGCTTAGGAATCTAAGATTTAGTCATTTGTTGTTTTTTGCACCATTGCACTCACTATTTTTTTTAATCAATTTCAATGAGCTTACTGTTTTTATTAGTCTTGATATTTATAGATTTCTGAGTTGCAGATTTTTTTTTTGATAACTTTAATCTAATTATTTACCATTTTAGTTAAAACTAATTATCGTTTTTCTTGTTTTTTATCCTTCTATGCATGGAGACATCGTTGGTGACTTATATTTATATTTTGTAATTTGGGGTTTTGATTTTTATGCCCCCCTTTGTACTCTTTGTTTAGTTAATAAACATCAGCGTAGAGATAAGCCACGTAGCTTGGCTAAGTTTCAAACCTTTTAAAAAATCGTATCGTACGTCGTTTCATTTGCTTAATATATAGACATAGGGGCATAATTTTCATTTTCGCACAGGGCATCCGAAACTCTAGGAACGGCCCTAATTATACCCTTATATCAATTGACAAAATGAAATGAATAGTAAAGATATGAAATAAAATACAACTTTGGTCCTTATAGTTTAATAATTTCTAAAATGAAATGTACAATAAAGATATGAAATAAAATACCATTTTGGTTCCTATAGTTTGATATTTAGAATGTTTTTAGTTATTGATATTTAAAAATTGTATTTTTCATTCTTAAGAGTTTTTTTTATTCCATTTTCATCCTTTCAATCAACTTTGTTAAATTAAGTTGGTTAACTCATTCAAAATAATGTTTGATTAAAATACATATTTGGTTCTTATAGTATACCATCTTTATATTTTTTATTCTCATATTACATAATTCACATTTTGTTACTTTACTTTATTTGTTTACTTTATACCCTTATATCAATTGACAAAATGAAATGAATAGTAAAGATATGAAATAAAATACAACTTTGGTCCTTATAGTTTAATAATTTCTAAAATGAAATGTACAATAAAGATATGAAATAAAATACCATTTTGGTCCCTATAGTTTGATATTTAGAATGTTTTTAGTCATTGATATTTAAAAATTGTATTTTTCATCCTTAAGAGTTTTTTTATTCCATTTTCATCCTTTCAATCAACTTTGTTAAATTAAGTTGGTTAACTCATTCAAAATAATGTTTGATTAAAATACATATTTGGTTCTTATAGTATACCATCTTTATATTTTTTATTCTCATATTACATAATTCACATTTTGTTACTTTACTTTATTTGTTTACTTTATTACGATATTTTGTTTTATTGGTTAATTATAAACTATTATAACTTTAAAAAAAATAATCAAATAATTTCATTAAACTACTTATGATAAAATCTATCTCAGTTTATAACCCGGCGCGAAGCCCAGGCTTTTAATAACTAGTCTCTATCAATGAAAGACAGCAAGATTTCTACCTATTATTATGGTATCAGAGCCCTTATTGGGTCTTCCTTTCTTCTTCTGCTGTCAACCCTAAATTCTGCCACACTTCATCCTTTTTTGCTTACTACTTTCTGTTGGGTTTTCGTTGATCCCTTGCATCGAACTGACACAAGAATCACCGTGAATCTCAATCCTAACTGGACGAGATACACGATCAAACCTAATGATCAACCTGATCTAAAAGGCTTAAACTTTATTAAACCTAACTGATTTAATTATCACGGAAGCTAAGAATTAAAACCCAAAACATTCACAGATTTTTTATCATTAATTTTATTTAATCCTAGCAGTTTAAGTTTTAAGGCTGTTACCTGGATTGCTTGAGTTTGATCCACCCGTGAACGACCAAACAAATGACCTTCTAGCTGGTTCTAATCCCGAGATCACAAAACTAGTTGTTTTGTGAGATGACAATCGAAAAACCGAGCTCCGTTTGGATGTGGGGTCGGCGCCGGTTTTAGAGAGAGAGGAAAGAGAGAGATTTTTCCTTTTTGTGGCTTAATCAATGGAATGAATAACCGGTAATCTAAGCTTATATTTATAAGGAAGAGTTTCCCGGTTACCATATAACTCTATAATTATCTTTTGGTAATAATCTTTTCTTCCTCCCAAAGAAAAGAATATCTAGATAATTATGTTTTTATTAATTAATAATTTATTATGTATTTTATTTTCCTTTAATAAATACTGATTTACTAATTAATAAATCTATATATATTTACCTAATAAATATATATAATCCATTTTAAACCTTCATCTTTGTGTTTTCTCACATAAAATACCCATCTGGTTTATAATTAACTATTATAAACCTAATCTCTCCAAACTGGGATTATTTTGCTTATTTGATTTACAGGTCCTCACATGTGTGACCCTCAAGTGTCTTATAACATTGGATGTGAAATCACTGGTTTGTCAACTTTTGCACATAATCACTAACACTTTCGCTGCTAATCATCTTCCTCATGACGACGGGATCAAACGACAACACTCAAGGATCCAAAGCTCCTTTTCATCCTGCCTTTGGAGTAAACAACATCAAGAATTCGATTCCTCTTCTCTTGGATCAAGGCAATGGTCATTACGCGTCGTGGGTGGAATTATTTCACATTCACGCATGCGCGTATAATGTTCTCGATCATATCAGCCTCAAAGTCAATCGCCCAGCCGACATCGATCAAGCTACATGGACCCGCATTCACGTCGTTGTAAAGCAATGGATCTACACTACCATTTCTACCGACCTCCTCCAAACCATTATGAAACCGGGGGCTTCTGCTCAAGAACTGTGGAACTGTCTTGAAGAAATATTTCAAGATAGCAAAGCCACTCATGTCGTCTACCTAGAAGAACAGTTTAACACGACTCGTCTCGATACCTTCTCCAACATATCTGATTATTGTGCCCGTCTCAAGAACTTGGCCGATCAACTCGCGAACGTCGGTAATCCGATCTCGGAAAATAAAATGGTTCTCCAA
Organism: Centaurea solstitialis; assembly: GCA_030169165.1. Taxonomy (NCBI): domain Eukaryota; kingdom Viridiplantae; phylum Streptophyta; class Magnoliopsida; order Asterales; family Asteraceae; genus Centaurea; species Centaurea solstitialis. The sequence continues at coordinate 88,683,018 of CM058040.1, read as the reverse complement.
CTCGTCTCTGGTTTAACAAAAGGTGACTATGACACTATTGCTACTTTCATCCACCAATCTGATCCCTTACCAAGCTTCAACAAGGATCGATCTCAATTGTTGTTGGAGGAAAGGCGGCGATCAAAACAGGAATTGCATGCCCCTCAAGCTCTCATTTCTCAGCGTTGCAAAACTCCAACCACTCAAGTTGAATCCAACACGCGAAAACACGTCAACAGCCCCGGTCGTAGCAACAGCCGTGGAGGCTATCGTGGTGGCCGTCATTCATCTTCATGTGGAAACCGAGGTCGAGGCCGAAGCCGTGGCCGCTCCGGTGCTCCGCCTAATTATTCATGTCCCATGAATGCTTCGTATCACCCGCACCAGTGGGTCGTTCCCCCTTGTCTGTATCCTACGGCCCAAACCAACTTCCAACCGGGTCTTCTTGGACTTGGACCTCGTTCAGCTTACCATCAATGATAACTCCAAAATTATACATGTTTTGCTCACACTAATTCCCCACTTTTGTTTATGTTTTAGGTCTAGTTTGGACATAATTGCTACTAAAATGGTGTGTTTTGCAATTTCAGGTAAATTTTGGGGTGAAATACAAAAAGTATCAAAAATAGGGTAAAAAGCGTAAAAAATGAAGACTTTGTAAAGAAATGGAAAAATCATTTATTTGGTTTCCATTTATGGGATTTTCTTTCTCTCCAAGTCAGTTGCTTCTTCCCAAAGAAAAGATCTCAGCTGATAAAAGAAATATATCAGATCCGGAAGGTTCCAGAATATTCCATCAGATGGTTTACTTCCTCCCAAAGCAAGATCTTCATTAGATAAGGAAAAGATGATCAAATAAAATATTCGGGAAGATTCAGTTGTTGTTTCGCGTCGCCAAAAGCAATCTCGAGATATTTTGCGAACGCGAAACCCCTTTAGCGTCGCGAAGTGATTGAAGTCTAGAATGTTCCTTCCTTTGCTCCATCTTTGCGTCAATCTACATCTACTTAGCGTCGCGAAATTGATGAAGACCCTCTATGGAAAATTCTAGAATGTGCAGAAAAGGAAAGTAGGGTTTGAATAATGTTTCGCGCCGTGAAGCTACTGCTTCGCGATCGCTAAACACACATGCCGGCTCTATTATAAATAGAGGTGTTGGGTATTTAGTTTTATTCATTCCTTCTCATACACCATTATTCAGAAAATAGTTTCGGTCAGTAGTATGGAAGCCACTTAGGGTTTCCAACCCAAGAAGCCGGATGCTCGATGATCAACACCCGGAGGAGACGATACGAGAGGATGTTACGCCAAATTTGCCGGTCTTTAGTATGGTTTGGTTTTTCATCTATGATTAGTATGTCTATGTACTGATTTCTCTTTGTGTTACATTGTGGTTTGATGAACTTGAATGGTGTTTTGATTATGGACTAAGTTCTTAATAGATTTTATGGTTTATTGAATGATTATTTGTGGTTCCTATATTGATGTTTAAACTGTGGCTACTTGAATTCGTTGGTTGGGGTTTTATTTATTATCTGACAATTAATGAATAATATTCCTACCTCCCTTACCTTTCGCTCCAGTGACGCGGAGAGACGTGGTAAGCAATTTACTCGGACCGAGGGTAGAATGGATTGTAGGGTTCCACGACTTGGCATTGATTAGGGTGACTTTTACTAGACTTTCTGACAATAAGTCCCTGTAATTGGGCTGGAAGACCAACCTGGTTGATAATCACAGATATTCATACTAGGGTGCTTTATGCTTAAATTCTTACAATAATCATAAATCTCATGTCAATCATCTGAAAGGTTAATCTTATTCATAATGAATGCAATTGTCTCTGATGTTTGTTTGTTTATCAGTTTTCCTACTTCTTGGTTAGGTTTAGTTATTTTACTATTTGCATCCTTTATATTCAAAATATTTTTCCAAAAAGCAAACCCCTTTTCTCAAATTAATTAATTAATATTTTGGTAAACATCTAGCTTAACCGTTCCCAGTGGTAAGAACGATATCTGATACTTTCCTACACTATATTACTCACGATCGGGTACGCTTGCATGTGAATGTGGTAGTACTAGTTGGGTATATTAAGGGTTAAACTTGGTTCCGTTTTATATATACATTTTACCGTATTAGTCAACAACAACCCACCCCTCAAGCCCATCTAACGACTGGTTCCCACGCAACCCATGATAATCTCATGACACCTGCAGAACTTGAAGGGCTTTCCACACCTTGCAACTCAACCCTCCGGACAATTCTTGGTATATGGACACGGGTTCCACATCACACCTCGCTAGCGGTTCGGGTAATTTTTCTCACTTATTTTCGTTAAGTAAACCCTTTCATTTTACACTAATTCCATGATTTGTCAAGTTTGACTTTCAAAGTCAAACTTCATATATAAATCCAATTATCAATCAACAATTCCTTGTGATTTATCTATCCAAGCTATGTAACTAGTTATGCAACATTATTTCATCAAAATAATTCCATATAAAACAAATCTTTTAGCCAACCCTATCACTAACCTCAAATTCATATGCTCAAGTCGTTAAAAGAATGAGATACACCTTTGAATTCTTGATTAATCTTTAAGATTGAAGTTATTTCACCCACTAAATATGTGAAATCACATCTCGAAGTTTTTTTAGAAGTTAATAGAACGAAAATGGGGTGAAAAGTAAATCAAAATGGAGTAATTAAAACATTCTTATGCATTTTAATATAATTATAGGGGTGTGCTAAATGCACCTGAAGAATTGCTAACGCACCTAAAAAGTAAAAAAGGACTAATTAGTTTGTTTTTGTTTTTTTTATCTTTTTTATCTTTTTGTTTTTTAGTTGTTTTTTTCATTTTTATTTTTATTTAAATTATAATAATGTGATTTAATAATGCTATTTTTACTTTTTATTATATTTACATAATATTTATTAATAAAAATAATTTTTTATATATTATATTTTTTATTATGTCTATTATAACCTAAAGTTTACGCTTTGAGTTTTATATTTTTTATTTATATTTAAAAATAATAATATTTTTGTTGAACGAAATCTGACCGAGTCAGCATTATTGACCAAAATCTAACCGGGATCTGACGGAGTTATGACAGAGCCCGAACCAAAATGTTGCTTACGAGTTATGACAGACCCTTTTTTTTAACATTCAACTATAAAAAAAACCTGATAAGACCAACATTCATAGTAAAACAATGTTACGTTCATAGTATTTTTAGTGTGAAGGTTCGATTTTTATTTTCTAATATAACTCCATGATAATAATTGAATATTATTAGTTTTCATATATATCTTAGTTTAATCAATGAACCATTATAATCATTTATAAATATCTCTAGCATTTTCAAATACAATGATTTATATAATTTGTAAGAATTACATAGTTTTTATTCGATGTGACTAAGGGTGTAAGTGAGTCGAGCTTTTAATGAGCTACTCGAGCTCGAGCTCGAGTCGATCTAGAACACAAAATCGAGCTCCTTTAAATTATCGAGCCGAGCTTTATAATACCAACGTTCGACTCGGCTCGTTCGAAAACTCGGTTAAATTTTTCGAGCCGAGTCGAGTCGAGCCAAGCCATTCAAGCATATCTTTTTTCGAGTCAAACATGTTCATATATATATATATATATATATATTAATAGTATTAAAATATATAAATAATCAAGCTCAAGTAGATAAACGAGTTAATCCATCGCGAGTTTGAACCCATAAACGAGCTTCAAACTAGAGCCCGATAACTCAAAAAATATTTGAGCTCGAGCCTTACATTGAAAAAGTTATTATTTTTTGAGCTCGGCTCGATTAACCCACTATTCGATTCGGCTCGACTCCTTTACACCCCTAGATATGACCCTCTAAAAATGGTTCACAAACAAAATCCTTTATATATAATAATAACAACAACAACAACATAATGTATTATAAAATAAAACAAAAATAATATAGTATAATAGGTATATATATAAATTAATAAATCATTTTATTTATTAAATTAAAATGATTGATTAATAATAAAAATGATGGTCCAATTTTCAATGCAACTCCAAATTAGTGCCATTGACTTTTAGGGTGTATATAGCACTCCCCATTTTATATTATATCCTTAATCAAAGGGAAGTGATCCTTCCACAACAACATTTAACCATAGGGGTTGACTTTTAGGGTGTATATAGCACTCCCAATTTTATATTATATGAATGGACCATTCTACCCTTCTTCCTTCTTTCCCTTTTCCAGCCCCTTTTCCAGCCCATCACCGTCTTCTGAGGCCGCCACCGTCATCTCCGGTAAACATCTCTGACCACCACCATCTCCCTCCATCTCCGGCCGCCACCATCATCTCCGGTCCGTTTACATCTCCGACCACCACCATCTTCCTCCACGCGCCGGCGATCTAGTTACGCGAAGGCGCTCCTGGCCTCGCCGGTCGGATCGATCCTTACATTGGAAAGCTAACGAATCTCGTCGAATTCACGATCGTTCCAGGCCGTATCATCGGAACGATTCCAACCACTCTATCGTAGTTGAAAAACCTAAGGTTTTTAGGTATTAGTAGGAACTTCATCTCCGGTGAAATTCCGGCAAGTTTAGGCGAGATTCACCGGCTATCAGCTATGAACGCTGGATCTCAGTTACAATCAACTCACCGGAAGTTTGTCGTGGTCCGCCGAAAGTTTAACGACGTTAACTATCGGCGAATTTACAATAGTATTGATCTGGGTTTCAGTTTCTTTGTGAAAAAAACTCGAATTTACAATCTTTTTTCATCTGGGTATCAACAAAGTTGCAATCTTTAATCATTGAGAACAACAATCAGTCATCTTTTTGGCAATTCAATGATTAGCTTCGTGTTTAGAGCAAATGGTGGTGGTCAGAGATGTAGATGGACCGGAGATGATGGCTGCCGGAGATGGTGGCGGCCGGAGATGATGGAGGTGTTTCCTATGTAATCGTTGGAGATGATTTACAGATGGAGATGATGAAAAGGAAAAAGGGTTGGAAAGGGGGTTGGGAAAGGGAAAGAAGGAAGAAGGGTAGAATGGTCCATTCACATAAAAATATTGTGTATGGTAAAATCTTGTTGTGGAAGGATCACTACCCTTGATCAAACTTTGAATTTGTTTTGAACTTTTAAGTTTGGTAATGAAATCCAATGAACTATATATTTCTATAAGCACTAATATATAAGCCACTCCACACCACATTTTGCAGTGCATTTTTTTTTGGCAATTTGAGGCATATTGATAACTCTCTAATTTGAGAGTTATTTAGTGTTAAATAACCTCGTTTTTTACATATTTTTATACCCACTTTGTTCTCTTTCTTTCTCTTTGGACTAAAATGTTTTGAAAAGGTTTTAATAAACACAAAAGATCAAGTTTGATGAATAACGGCTTCAAAACTCAGCAAATCAGTCCAAATCCCGAAAGCAGTCCAAAAAGCTCTCCAAAAGCTCGAGATTCAGAAACGATTACACAGCCGTCCCCTCTGTGTCACCACTGAGGGGAACGTCTACACTTGACTCTTGGAAGCCTGGAAGAAACAATTTTCAGCAATAAGGCAACTTGGCCCACTAGGCCATGTGAGGAACTTTGTTAAATGATTGCTAAAGGATAAGGAAGAAATTTTCATTGGTTGGCAAGATTACCCATGGATAGTATCCATGGGTTATTTATTTCTATATATAGAGCCAATCCATACACTTCAAAGACACACCAGAAGTTTTCTACAGCTTCTTTTTCTTTCTTTCTTTTTCGCTCCCCATGCTCCAGCTTGGGAGTTTATCAGTTTTTCCTTTCCTGCTTTTATTTACTGCTTAATTTAGTTTAACTGATTTATATGCTTTCTAGTTATAATTGTTAACTGCTTTATTTTATTTCTCGTACTGTACCCTTTTTATTCCGTATTTATTATGAAGTTAGTTGTTAAATCTAATCTTATTATGTCTTTTATTTTAGGCTAAACCCGTTAATGGGTGTGGGTGTGAGTTTATTTTAAAACTGCGTAGACGGCACGTGGGTGTTGTCGTTATTTCCAAATATTAAAATTAGTTATTTAAACCGATACATAATTTCGATACTGATAAACCGGCCATTTTGATGTGTCGTGTTAGACCTCAGATCCAGAGATGGGCGGGTCCGAAATACGGTTTGGATAATGCACAAAGAGCTCGAGAGGGCCTTTGATAATCACGCAGAGATGCGGGTTCTGCATGGTTTGTTAAGGTTCAGTAAGCCGGTCGGGATTTATATCACAAGGAGACTTGGGTATAAATCCCCATACTCGGTGGAACAAGATTTATTTTAATCTACTTATAAAAACCGGTAATCTTACGATTTGGAATAACGACGACTTCGTAGCAACTTCACGGTATGTTTTGTAAAAACGTAGTTTCGAGAGATTTGTGTTTTTATAAATATCCCCATAACGTGAAGTTTCTAAACGCGTGTTATACTATGTTTTAAAGTAAAAACTTACATCCACACCCTCTTTCTTCTTTATAAGTCACAAGTCGTCATTTTTAGCATTTTTACCATCAAACCCATTTTTTTTACATCAAAACCCGTCAAGCACTAGAAGTTCATGAAAATCTCAAGTTTTCTATAAAATCTCAGTCCCTGTGGAAACGATCACGATTTACTTATCACTTTATTACTTATAGCGATCCCTTTGTCGGTGTATACTTGCATCCTCATTGTGGTGAAATTGTGACCACATAGTGGCACGCACGGTTTTTCGCTATCAAGTTTTTGGCGCCGCTGCCGGGGACTTGGCTTTAATTTTAAACTCTGAGATATTTCATTCGAGCCTGAGTTGCTTGCTTTTGTTAAATAGCACTTTTTACCGTTGTATGCCACGGCTACAACACGGTGAACTTTTACCTCTCGATCCGGAGATAGAACGTACTGTCAAAAGACGTCGTCGAGGTAGAACTGGTCGTAACCGAAACATGGCTGGAAACCCACCACCACAAGAGGAAACCACCATAACCATCGCCGATAACAAGGAAAGAGGAATACGTGACTATGCACTACCCGAATTTGGACAATTACAGTCAGGTATTTTGAAACCACCCGTGGATGCAACAGTACATTTTGAACCAAAGCCGGTAATGTTCCAAATGATATCGGCTATGGGTCAATTTGCGGGGTTAGCATCAGAAGATCCGCACTCTCATTTAAAATCTTTTTTAGAAATGACGGATCATTTTCGTATTCGCGGGATAACAACCGAACACTTACGTTTGACACTTTTTTCTTACACATTAAAGGATCAAGCTAAGGTTTGGTTAAATTCCCAACCACCTCATTCAATCAACAGTTGGACAAGTTTGGCAGAAAAGTTTTTAAAAAAATATTACCCGCCAACAAGAAATGTTAAATTCAGAAATGAAATTCTGATGTTTCAACAGTATGAGGATGAGGCAGTTTCGGATGCATGGGAGAGATTTAAAGAACTACTTAGGAGATGTCCTCATCATGGAATCCCCCATTGCATCCAAATGGAAACGTTTTATAACAGTCTTACTTTTGCTGCAAAAGGTAATTTAGATGCAACAGCGGGTGGTGCTTTTCTTTCAAAAACATATACTGAAACTGTTGACATTTTGGAAAAGATTGCCAGAAACAACACTGATTGGTCAAACCCACGCGCTTTGGCACCTAAAAGACCATCGGAATTTAATGAGAATGATGCCATCACCACATTAAACGCACAAATTTTGGCTTTAACCAACTTGGTGAAAAATAATTTGAATATTAATGAGACAAACCAAGTACAAGCTGTGACATCTTCTGAAAAAGAAATGTGCGTATTTTGCGGTAATAATCATACTTATGAAAATTGTCCGAACAACCCAGCATCTGTAAATTTTGTTGGAAACTATTCCAAAAAACAGCCCGTTTTCACAAACATACAACTCAAACTGGAGAAATCATCCGAATCTTTCATACAAAAATCCAGGACTTCAGCCTCACGGGGCTAATCATTTTCAAAACCAACAAAATCCCCCGGGATTTCATCAAGGTGCACCTCAAAATTTTCAAAGTGGGCAATCCTCACAAATGCACCAAAGATCTCAAAATGCATCGGATGGCAATGGTTCAATTGAATCTTTGCTAAAAGGTTTTATAAATCAAACCAATGCAACTTTGAGAGGCTTTGAAACCCAGCTGGGACAATTTGCAAATGAATTGAGAAACAGGCCACCTGGCACTCTGCCAAGTGACACAGAAACCCCTAAGGGTAAGGAACATGTTAAGGCAGTGACAATTGTTGAAATTGGACCCGAGATAATGTCAACGGAACAACCATGTCACACTGAAACAAGGCATGCATTTGATAGAGAAAACTTTCCAGGACTGTTTTCAATTGTTGAGACCCCACAGGAGCCAGAGTCTGTCCCCAAAACAGCAGCTTTGCCCAGTTCAAATGCTGCTAAAACTCCAGTTCAAACTGTTCAAAAGTCAAATCAACCAGTAGTGGATCTGAGAGAATTACCTTTTCCTCAAAGATTGAAAGCCAAAAATATGGATACTCAGTTTAAGAAGTTTTTGGACATCTTTAAACAGCTCCATATTAACATACCTTTGGTAGAAGCTCTCGAGCAAATGCCAAATTATGTTAAATTTTTGAAAGACATTCTTAATAAGAAAAGGAGATTGAGTGAATTTGAAACTGTGGCTTTAACAAAAGAATGTAGTGCGCTTCTCACTTGTAGGATCCCTCCAAAACTCAAAGACCCGGGAAGTTTCACCATCCCGTGTTCCATTGGAGGGAAGGAAGTCGGACATGCTCTTTGTGACTTAGGGGCAAGTGTGAATCTCATGCCCCTGTCGGTTTTTAATAAATTGGAAATTGGTGAAGTTCGGCCAACGACCGTAACTTTACAATTAGCCGATAGATCCATTGTTTATCCGAAGGGTAAGATTGAGGATATTTTAGTCCAAGTTGATAAATTTATCTTTCCGGCTGACTTTTTAGTGTTAGACTTTGAAGCCGATAGGAGTTGTCCCATCATTGTAGGACGACCATTTCTTGCAACAGGAAGAGCCTTGATTGACGTTCAGAAAGGCGAGTTAACCATGAGGGTAAACGACCAACAGGTAACCTTCAACCTGTTCAAAACACTTAAGTATAATGGGAACTTTGAGGATTGTTCTGCCATTTATACTTCAAGTGATGATTTGGAAATAAACTCAATCAGCTGTCCCCTCAGTGGTGACAATCTCACCACAGAGGTGAACTGTGCTGATGATTTTGAAAACACAGAACTTGAAAACACAGAGGTTGAAGTGTTAGCTGTTTTTGAACAGTTGGATTTTAGTGAAAGATCTGTCCAACCACCATCCATAGTAAAGGCACCCGATCTGGACTTGAAACCTCTACCATCACACCTTAAGTATGCTTATCTCATGGAGGAAGATAAATTGCCTGTAATTATATCCTCTAACTTAAGTTGTGAACAGGAAGAGAAATTAATTAAACTGTTACAAAACCATAAGAAAGCCATTGGGTGGACAATAGCAGACATTAGAGGAATAAGCCCGACACTTTGTCAACACAAGATAATTTTGGAAGAAAATAGCATTGGCAAAGTGCAACCCCAAAGACGACTAAATCCCATCATGAAAGAGGTCGTTAAAAAAGAAATCCTTAAATGGCTAGATGCGGGTATTATATACCCCATTTCTAGTAGCGGTTGGGTAAGCCCGGTACAATGTGTACCAAAGAAAGGTGGTACCACGGTAATCACCAACGAGAAAAATGAACTTATCTCAACCAGAACCGTGACCGGGTGGAGAATTTGTATGGACTATAGGCAGTTGAACCTAGCCACCAAAAAGGACCATTTCCCTTTGCCCTTCATAGATCAGATGCTAGATCGTTTAGCCGGAAAGGAATTTTACTGCTTTTTGGACGGATATTCTGGTTACAACCAAATTCACATTGCACCCGAAGATCAAGAGAAGACCACCTTCACTTGTCCCTTCGGAACTTTCGCTTTTCGGCGAATGCCATTTGGTTTGTGTAACGCTCCCGCAACGTTTCAAAGGTGTATGATGTCAATTTTTTCAGACATGATTGAAGATACCATGGAAGTTTTCATGGATGATTTTTCAGTTATTGGCACATCGTTTGAAAATTGTCTTGAAAATCTTAAAAAGAGTTTGGAACGTTGCGAGACACATGATCTGATTCTAAATTGGGAAAAGTGTCATTTTATGGTACAAGAGGGAATTGTGTTGGGTCACTTGGTTTCTAAAAGAGGTTTGGAAGTGGATAAGGCTAAAATAGAAGTAATAATGCAATTACCCGAGCCTAGCACGGTTAAAGGCATTAGAAGCTTTTTGGGACATGCAGGATTTTACAGACGGTTCATAAAAGATTTTTCAAAAATTTCAAAACCGCTCTGTAATTTACTCCATGTTGACCAACCTTTTGACTTCACTTCAGAGTGCACAAAAGCTTTTGAGACTTTGAAAAAAGCACTTGTTACGGCACCTATTGTCATTGCTCCTAACTGGGCCTTACCTTTTGAGGTAATGTGTGATGCCAGTGATTGGGCGGTAGGTGCCGTCTTGGGACAAAAAGTCAATAAAATCTTTCACCCCATTTACTACGCAAGTAAGACTCTAATTGATGCTCAGTTGAATTACACAACAACAGAAAAAGAGCTACTTGCCGTAGTATTTGCTTTTGACAGATTCCGTTCATACTTGATAGGTACAAAAGTCATTGTTCATACAGATCATTCGGCTATCAAATATCTTTTTAATAAAACTGATGCAAAACCAAGACTTATTAGATGGGTCCTGCTTTTGCAAGAGTTTAATATAGAGGTAATTGATAGAAAAGGAACTGATAATCAAGTAGCCGACCACCTGTCGAGAATTGAGGGAATAGTGTCAACTGGGGGTAATCATGCAATAAAAGAATTTTTTCCCGATGAGCATGTTTTGTCAATTCAACACCACTTTGAATCAAATGTTCCATGGTACGCGGATATAGCAAACTACCTAGCTAGTGGGCTTAAGCCGTATGGTTTAAATGGACAAAGGTTGAAAAAGTTTTTGTATGATTGCAAACAGTATTTTTGGGACGATCCTTCTCTTTTTAAAATTGGACCAGATCAAATGGTGAGAAGGTGTGTCCCGAATTTTGAGATGAAAAACCTGCTGAGAGCCTGTCATGACTCTCCGTATGGTGGCCATTTTGGTGGCCAACGTACGGCAGCAAAAGTTTTACAAAGTGGATTCTTTTGGCCTACACTTTTCAAAGATGCTTTCGAGTTTGTTAAAAGTTGTGATGCGTGCCAAAGAACGGGGAATTTGTCCCAACGAAATGAAATGCCGTTAAACAATATTTTGGAAGTGGAACTCTTTGATGTTTGGGGCATAGATTTCATGGGACCATTCCCTATGTCTTTCAATAATCAGTTTATCTTAGTGGCCGTTGACTATGTTTCCAAGTGGGTGGAAGCTTCGGCATGTCCAAGAAACGATGCCAAGACAGTAATTAATTTTTTACAAAAGAACATCTTTTCACGTTTTGGAACGCCCCGCGCTTTGATTAGTGACGAGGGAACTCATTTTGTAAACAAAATGTTAAGTACTGTTCTTGAAAAGTATAACATCCGACATAAGATCTCAACGGCATACCATCCGCAAACAAATGGTCTTGCCGAACTTTCAAATCGGGAAATTAAATCGATTCTTGAAAAAGTTATCAAACCCGATAGGAAAGATTGGTCTCTTAAGTTGGATGACGCACTCTGGGCATACCGAACTGCTTATAAAACACCATTGGGAATGTCACCATATAGACTGGTTTTTGGTAAAGCATGTCACTTACCATTGGAACTTGAGTATAAAGCTTTTTGGGCAACAAAAGAACTGAATTTCAGTAAGAATGCAGTGGGAGAGAAAAGGAAACTTCAGTTGTGTGAGTTAGAAGAACTGAGATTTCATGCTTATGAAAACGCTAAAATTTACAAAGAAAAAACTAAATTTTGGCATGATCGAAGAATCATCAATCGAACTTTTGAAAAAGATCAACAAGTTCTTCTCTTTAATTCCCGACTGAAGTTGTTTCCTGGTAAGTTAAAGTCACGATGGTCAGGCCCGTTCACAATCGCAGAAGTTGGTAATTTTGGAACAGTGGATCTTGTGAATCCACAAGATGGGAGTATTTTTAGGGTGAATGGACACCGGGTTAAGCATTTTCTCCCCGAGGGAATGCCTAAAACGGCAATCTAAAGCAACACCCGAAAAATACGAGAAGGTTTGTAAATAAATCCTTTGGTTTTTATCTTTGTAAATAGTTTCGGTAAAAATAAAAAAAAAAAAAAAAAATATATATATATGTATAATATACATATAGTATAAGTTAATATTCAGTTACGTAAATTATTATAGTAGTAATTCTGTAGATATTTTGAAAATAGTTGGATAAGTATAAATCTTACTTTTACTGACAGAATTTTAAAAAATAATGATGAGATCCATGAACCTCATGGACATCAAAATTTTTCTAAATCTGTTAAATAAGAGTGAGGTCATCTTATCTTCTGAAAAAAAAATATAAAAAAAAAGGGGGGAATAAAATAAAGAGAGTGTGGCAATTTGGTAAATTATGCAAAAGAGAGGGGCTATTTGTCAAAAAAATTTTTTTCCTAATAGCTTTCAAAGAAAGACAACAAAAAGAACTTTTCAGTTCTTTTCTCTCTCTCACTTTACGAAACCCACCATCACCATCCCTAACAAAAAGAAAAAAACTCCACCACCTCAAGAGACGAACGCCGGGACAGCCGCCGGAGCAGCCGCCGCTGCTGCCGCGAAAACAACCACCGCGGCTGCATCCACCGCCGCCGCCACCTTCGCCGCTGCCGCCACGGGAGGACCGGGACCCTCGGTGTATCATCCATCGGCCGGATACGGTTCCGAAGTATGGGTCGAGTTGTTGACGAATGCCATGTTAGACACGAACTCGAGGTTAGACGAAATTCTTAATGTTCAAAAACAGATTTTGTCTAACCAACAACAGCTTTCGACACGAGTGGCAAATTTGGAGACGCGAACGGAGACTTTTTGGGGATATGTGCGAGATTGGACTCGGATACGCCGACGCCAACATCTTAGAGACGATCCATTCGAGGCCGCACACCTTCCGATACGCTTCCCGGAGGATTTAGCACGTCCACAGGTTCGCATGCCGGTACCGAGAGCACCAGCCACTTCCATGCAGAATACAGATCCGGTCACCACAGTGGCACCACAAGCAGGCACAAGCAATCCAGCACAGTCCCCTGCCTTTGGGCCCATTTCTGACTTTGGGCCAAATTCAGATGCTTGATCACTTTTGGGTTGGTTGATACCTTGAAAAACATTATCTCTTTTGTTGTCATCTTTTGGGTATCTTTTGCTTATTTTGGGTTTACAAAACACTAATCCGTTTTTTTTGGGATGTACATATCGGATGCTTCAGTGTTTGTATGACTTTTGATGTTATGGGTATTGACTATCTTTTGGTTTTATCTACGTGTGCATAATTTCAGGTTTTGTACGATTCTTGAATCTCCGAACTCAACAGGTAAAAAGGACGCGGGCCATCGTTTCCGAACCTATACACATACCGTTGTTCCCAAAAGCCACAAATTAGCCAATGAGGGCATTGTCCGGTTCAAAGTTTGGGGGTGAACGTTACGTTATCTGGTTTCAAACACCACCCTCGTTACCATAAGTTTTCTAAAAAAAAAAAAAAAAAAAAAAAAAAAAAAGAAAAAAAAAAAAAAAGAAAAAAAAAAAAAGTCTTCGTAAAATTGGGAGACTCGTAAATGTATATATATATATATATATATTTTTATGGAATAAATCAAAAAGCATAATGTTGTTAAAACCAAACAAATCAAAAAACCATTATGCGATCCGAATAAATGTGACCGAGAATCCGAACCAAAGACGAGATAAAATCTCAATGAACTTTTTCGGACAAAAGACAAGTTTGGGGGGGGGGGACAAAAATTGACGAAACCATATACAGTAACCCAAAAGAAGACCCGCCGATTTATTCGTTGAGTTCTAAGATTCAAGGAGGAGTACGAAACACCATTCGGTTAGATAAAACGTCAATAGCCCGGTTGTAAGTTTTCTTTTCTTTCCTTTTCTTTTATCGTTTTTATTTTTTGTCACTTGAGGCCAAGTAACATCTCAAGTTTGGGGGTGTGATAACTCTCTAATTTGAGAGTTATTTAGTGTTAAATAACCTCGTTTTTTACATATTTTTATACCCACTTTGTTCTCTTTCTTTCTCTTTGGACTAAAATGTTTTGAAAAGGTTTTAATAAACACAAAAGATCAAGTTTGATGAATAACGGCTTCAAAACTCAGCAAATCAGTCCAAATCCCGAAAGCAGTCCAAAAAGCTCTCCAAAAGCTCGAGATTCAGAAACGATTACACAGCCGTCCCCTCTGTGTCACCACTGAGGGGAACGTCTACACTTGACTCTTGGAAGCCTGGAAGAAACAATTTTCAGCAATAAGGCAACTTGGCCCACTAGGCCATGTGAGGAACTTTGTTAAATGATTGCTAAAGGATAAGGAAGAAATTTTCATTGGTTGGCAAGATTACCCATGGATAGTATCCATGGGTTATTTATTTCTATATATAGAGCCAATCCATACACTTCAAAGACACACCAGAAGTTTTCTACAGCTTCTTTTTCTTTCTTTCTTTTTCGCTCCCCATGCTCCAGCTTGGGAGTTTATCAGTTTTTCCTTTCCTGCTTTTATTTACTGCTTAATTTAGTTTAACTGATTTATATGCTTTCTAGTTATAATTGTTAACTGCTTTATTTTATTTCTCGTACTGTACCCTTTTTATTCCGTATTTATTATGAAGTTAGTTGTTAAATCTAATCTTATTATGTCTTTTATTTTAGGCTAAACCCGTTAATGGGTGTGGGTGTGAGTTTATTTTAAAACTGCGTAGACGGCACGTGGGTGTTTTTCGTTATTTCCAAATATTAAAATTAGTTATTTAAACCGATACATAATTTCGATACTGATAAACCGGCCATTTTGATGTGTCGTGTTAGACCTCAGATCCAGAGATGGGCGGGTCCGAAATACGGTTTGGATAATGCACAAAGAGCTCGAGAGGGCCTTTGATAATCACGCAGAGATGCGGGTTCTGCATGGTTTGTTAAGGTTCAGTAAGCCGGTCGGGATTTATATCACAAGGAGACTTGGGTATAAATCCCCATACTCGGTGGAACAAGATTTATTTTAATCTACTTATAAAAACCGGTAATCTTACGATTTGGAATAACGACGACTTCGTAGCAACTTCACGGTATGTTTTGTAAAAACGTAGTTTCGAGAGATTTGTGTTTTTATAAATATCCCCATAACGTGAAGTTTCTAAACGCGTGTTATACTATGTTTTAAAGTAAAAACTTACATCCACACCCTCTTTCTTCTTTATAAGTCACAAGTCGTCATTTTTAGCATTTTTACCATCAAACCCATTTTTTTTACATCAAAACCCGTCAAGCACTAGAAGTTCATGAAAATCTCAAGTTTTCTATAAAATCTCAGTCCCTGTGGAAACGATCACGATTTACTTATCACTTTATTACTTATAGCGATCCCTTTGTCGGTGTATACTTGCATCCTCATTGTGGTGAAATTGTGACCACATAGTGGCACGCACGGTTTTTCGCTATCACATATGCATCTTGGTCAGAGGAAAACTCGAATTGAAAGCCAACCGATAATTTACAATACGTTCTAAATGGTATGATAAAGCGAATTTTTTGTTGTATTTTAATTTTGCAAATAGCAACAATTCATTACTTCAAGTCGTCAACAAATCATGATAGTTTTTATTGGACGATGGATTTTAAGGGGGTGTTTGGGAGTGCTTACGATGAAAAGTATCTATCTCCTTATCCCATTCTCCAAGAAGTCAATTTTTTTAGCTTCCTATAAAACTCCTTATTAGCTTTTCCAAAAGTAGATAAGCTAATTCAAACACTTCAAAAACAAGACTCATCCTGATAATAAGTAAGTCATAAACACCTTTAAATAAGCATTTTCAAGCACCTCCTAAAAAGAAAACTTTATTCTTAAAAGTTGGTTATTTCCATTAACAAAAAAATACTTCATCATGAGTATATATTTGGGTTTGTTGACGTTTAAGCACTTGAAATATATTTTCCTTTCAATGGTCGTTAGCAAAATGTCAAGTTGAAAAAGAAAAAAATAGGTGTAGCATTGAGACAACCATTTTCATATGTGACTAGATTTTCTCATTTTAATGACATTCTAGAAGAACACCAAGTTTGAAAACAATGAAAAAGACAAAGAAATAGTAAATTATTGGTCATTTGAAGGATTAATCTGCTTATGTAAAGGTGGTCTAAAAAATAATTATTAAATAAAAAACAAGAAATACTAAATTAGTTATTGAAATTGATTTTTTTTGTTAAAAATGGTGTTCATCTTAATCATGATATGTTTGGAATATGTCGTTTTGCTATGTTACTGTTTCGCTTGAAAAATCGATGTATTTTAATTCAAAAATCAAACTTTAATCTTTTATAAAAATTACCGCAAGCGTACGGATCTTGTAGCATACAGGTCGAACACGGGGAGAAAATGGATAAAGTATAGGATTACGTTCCTAAATCCCTAGTCGTGCGAAATCGATTTTCGAGAATTGATGTTAAACTAGACATTGAAGCAAAATTCTAACGGTCAAAACAATAACAACTAGTCAAGAATCTATATTAAGTAGCAAGAAGAATCTATCAAAATGCACCAATTCCTATCCTAATGATCTAAGAAGTAGCTAAGAGGTAAATCCTAGAAGTGATCTAAGTAAGGACTCAACTACTAGATCTAAAAGGAAAAATGAAAGGCTAAACTCCATGAAAACGAGAAATGAACGCTATATTGTACTGAATCAAAGGAATTCCGAGCATAAAGACATCCAAACTTCTTCCGAAGTAGAGGATCGTTCTTGAATGGAATTGGTTATTTCCATACTAAATTCATCAAGAACTATACTCAAGATATAATCCAATTGATAATCATGTTTATTTCCATAACGTGACATCAACCTTTGGCCAATTCACCTAAATAATTAGTGAACTTTCGTTCAACTAATCATTGGTTAGAAAACGAATTGAAAATTAGTGAATCAACCTAACCACTAACTTCCGTTAATTAGCTTTAGTTGAATTCACATATTTAACAGCTTTGTCAAAAGCAAATCAATTAGCCAAACATGATTCAATTCATTATAGAATTCATTCCTCCAATTCAAAGAGGAAAACTAATATAATTCACACTAATTCTACACACATTTACTTAAATCTAATCCTAGATCTAAAATCAAACCATAACAAAGCTATAAACCACAATGAAATTCCTAGATCTACAACAAACACAAGCATTACTCTAATATGATTGAAACAATTAAAACTACACATGCTAAGAATGAATTTGAACAATCTATTAAACCTAGAACAAGATCTATAACTACTAAAAGTCAACATGCAATAAAAAATTGAACACAAATTGAATGAATCTATGGAAGTACTACAAATTCAACAATCCAAAACTAATATAGTGCAGGAAATAGAACAATTAAACCTAACTAATAGAGTAAACTCCAAATCAAACCAAATCAAACAAACAAAACATCAATTCTACCAATTAACAATTGAAATACTAAAATTAAACAAAGATGAAGGAGGAGAAGATAATACTATTCACAATAAGCAAGAATCTTCAATGAATTGAAAACTCCATAGCCAAAAAGCTTCCATTCAAGAGTAAACTTCAACCTCCATGGAAATGCAAAAGAAACTAACCTAGATCCCCAATTTGGAAGTGCAACTACTTGAAAAACTGAAAAAATGAAGTAAACTTGTCCAAAACACGTGCTAAAGAAGTATTTATACCAAGTACAAATGACGAAAAAGGCAAAAATCACAAAAAACGACGCGGGATGGTTTGCGCCGCTAGCGATCGTTAGCCATACAAAATTCAGCTTTTTATGTTTTTCTTCTTCTTTGACTTTTCTGCTTTGACCTTCCAGCTTTGACCTCCAAGTTTGACTTCAAATCATCTCTTTCCAAGCTCCATCTTCATCCACTAACTCGTCCGTCTCATCCACGATCTCGCCATCTCGTCCCATCTCGACTCCTCCCCGTCCCACAATCTCACCAACCGAACCATCATCGCTAAAAACCTGTGGGAAAAAAACTTGAAAACACTCGATCAAATGCAACAATGCAATAGCAATTCTCAATTTAATAAAGAAGCAAAAGAAGAGGAAAAATGCATGAAAACCTATAAAAACTAAGAAAAATCTAACTACACTAGGCATGAAAAATGTAATAAAAATATGGAAAACAGTTACAAGTACCAAATTCATGGCTAGAGAACTTTATAAGCAGGTTGTGCAATTA
Organism: Centaurea solstitialis; assembly: GCA_030169165.1. Classification (NCBI taxonomy): domain Eukaryota; kingdom Viridiplantae; phylum Streptophyta; class Magnoliopsida; order Asterales; family Asteraceae; genus Centaurea; species Centaurea solstitialis. The sequence continues at coordinate 88,664,532 of CM058040.1, read as the reverse complement.
AGATTAATGGTGAATCAGTCCACGATTGTGGTAAATCACTTTTCTGCACTTCTTATTATGTTAACTTGATTCTCATATGTACATGTAACATCTAATTAGGATTCTTTTTAATAAGTTTTTGTTGTTACCCTTGTTGGCCTCTATTAAAAGAGAGTGGCTTTAGATCTTTACAATCAACAATCGCAAAAAACTAGTATTAGCATTTTATTTGTTTGATACAACATTCTACTCTTGCTGTTGGTTTTGTATATGTTATATTGATTTCATGAATCTTTAGTAGTTTTGGTCGGCAACATGAAATAAGATGTGAAGAATGGAAATGTTTAGGATGGTGTTTGTTAGAGGATCTCAATTGAAACCTGCAGAACAAGTACAAATCAAAACAAAACTAGCTAGGTTTACCATCTAGACCACACCAGGTGAAATATCTCTTCAGCAATGATGGAAACTCGACTATATGTACCAAAATATCAGCACATACAAATCTTGATCAATATGTATGGCGATAAAGGCTATTTTGAACAAATGGAAGAGATATTTTTTTTCCTACCTAGAACTTGCAAAGAGACATTGGCTTTCGATCCGTTGATATATTTTAGTTTTTGAATGTATTAAAAATAGAATGTAGTATATTTAGTTAAAATAAATTGATACTTTGCTAAATTTAAGATAATAGAATTTTGATGGATATAAACTAAACAATTACACATATTCAAACATTCATTAGTTTAAATACAAACAACACTATTGATTCTGATTTCAGACTTCAATACCATTTCTTATCAATCAGAATAGAAATAAAACCTTAACTTTTAGCATTTCTTAAAAAGAAGACTAACCCCTTATTTCTATTTAGTTTTATTTAATGAAGTCCATTCCCACAACGTTGTTTGTAAGCATGGGATCTTGGGTGGTTGGTTTATCGATCGCTTGTAAACCTGCTAGCTAAACCTTTTGGTTTATCTTATGCTTTGATTGATTCGTTACTATTTGCATGCATTCGTAGCTTGTTCGGAAGTGTTTGGTCGTGTCTTTTGGTGGTCTATAATGAGCCTTGGCATGAGTTGTGGGTAATAAAAGTGTTATGTTGTTGGAAAAAAAAATTGTTTCTTAAAGAAAAATAAAAGGGTTTGAATAAATATATTCTACAGAAATTTCCAAGCACAAAAAGGCGGTAATGTTTCCATGCATTCCACTTCGGGCAGGCATTGACTAATGACTATATAAAACCTTCTACTCTTCTAGAAACCACCACAAACATATTAATAATGATTTTAGAAAGAATGCTATTAGAATATTAATATACTAATATATTGTTAATAAATAATTAACAAAGCTTAATAGGCATGTAACAGTTTGGCCGAATTTTTTAACTTGTTCGATGCATTCGTACTTGTTTTAGCTTTTGACAATTTACTTTAAAATTTAGCTTCTAAATTGAAACGGAGTTTTTATTCAATTATTCCAGCTGCAAAAAAGGGATATACTAGATTAAAACGGACTACGGATTTATAAATTATTTTTTTTTGAAAGGCAATAAGCAATATTATACCAACCAAAAGAAACCCAACCAGTTCTACAGCACAGAAAAAAGGACACCACACCAAGGCAACAGCTACGCAACGAAGGGAACAAAAAAAAGCCATAAAAAAAAGACCTCAACCACAAGACTTGCAAGGAGAAGAGCAAAAACAGGAAAAGAAACCAACCAAACACCACTAAGGTTTATGAGTGGTAAACCCAGTAGCAAAATAGGAAAGGAAACAGTCCCAGCGCAAGCCCAACTCCAACATCTTTAGACTACAACTTCCAATTTCTCCTTAAACACAACCTGAGATCGGATCCGCAAGCCAATCTTCCCAACTCTTCGCCCAATTTTTTGCTCTTCTTGAAACTTATTCGAATGTACCTCTTTGAAATTCCAGAAATTTATCCGTCAGTTTAGACTTTACGTCCGCGAAGATCAAATCATTTCTGTGTTTCCAAATGAAGTACAAAAACGACCACCTCACCGCCGTCCATAGCAAATCTTCACGACCGGTTGACACTTGTTGGTTATCCTCTTGAAGAATCTCTTGAGTCGATGATGCTCCGTCTAATCTTTTTTTACACAATTTACCAACGAATTCCCAAATCTTTTTCACATCCGGCCACGTGACTAAGGCATGGTCGGTCGACTCAATTACTTTGCCACATCTCGGACAAAGGAGGGAGTTAAGATCGATTCCCATTCAGTCCAAGATTTCCCGACTTGGGATCCGACCCAAACTCACTCTCCAAATAAAAATACACACTTTTTTTAGAACTATTTTCAACCATCTTGTTGTCACCTCCGCATTACCTTCTTGACTTTCAAGGATGTCCTGAAGCTTTTTTACCGTAAAGATCTTTGAACCATCAAGCTTCCACTCCGCTTTGTCCTCGAGTTTATAATTATGTAATTACTTTTCAAAATCAGTAATATTATTGTTCGATTCTTAACATGATTTATTTAACAAAGTATTTTTAAATTAAAATGACAACTTTTTAAGTCATAAATACCACATTAAATAGCTAATCATAAGTATATATTTTTTAACTTTTTGGATAACGAAAATTTATTATGTTAAAATATTGTATTATTATGTAAATATTATATATAATCAACGTTTTGTTTATATTATCTTTTAGTTGTGTAAGACATATTAAATCATTCAAATGGAATTTATAATTTATCAACAAAATAAATAAATTACTAAACTTGATATAAACTACTGCTTAATACATTATAATATTCAATATATAATAATTATCTAAATTCAGTATAGTATTAATATCTGAAATATAACGGTTAACAGTTTTACCTCTACATATAACAATTTTTTTAGTGTTATGGTGGTTGATTAGAGAAGAAAAAGTCCCCATTTTAATAGTTTTTAGTGTTACAACTTACAACAGTGAGTTAGAAAAGAAAAAAAAAACTTGTATTTTACTATTTTGGGTATTACAATAGTTAATTCAAGATGACTTATTCCGTATGAAAATACGTATCTTTAAAATTTAAGACGTTCTACTTGAAAAAGTTAAAAGTTATATATAGTACAATATAGATTAGTTAGAAATTATTCAAATGATATCATCAATTATCATGGTGTGGGTGGCTTTTTTTCGTTTGGATGTAGCTGGAGATCCATATTTTATTTCTTCCATTTCCTTTTCAATTGGTTATTATATTCCAATGTTACATCACGACGACACAAATTTCAATATTAAAATAACCATACATAAAGTCTCTTTCTTTTAACAAACTTGATACTTTGTTTAAACTTAGGTTGTGTTCGACAAAATAAGCTAGCTTATAAGCTACATTCAAACATGCAGCTTATGGAAACGTTACTTGGAGTAGCTTTTTGAAAGTTTTTTCCAATTATACTTTTATCAATACTAATGATTATATCTCCAAATACCCTTTTTGGTTATTTTACATACCCATAAGCTAGTTTTTGCCAAACATAATTTCTTCATAAGTTAGCTTATCAGCTACTAGCTAATTTATTAATCAACAACTATCTTATCAACTACCAGCTAGCTTATCAGCTAGTTTGCCGAACACAACAACAAACTAATCATTTTGTGACACATGAAAATGCAAACATTATACAATGTTATTTCATACACGGGATGTATAGAAATGTTTTTCATACAAAACAATCCAAAACGTTTCATATATATAACATTTGTATTAAACACCATATTTTCACATGTATTGTTTCATATATACAACATATGAAAAAAGAATCATAAGTTTGTATGATTTATTAGATTCATACATGACTACACGTATGTGTGCGTGTGTGCGCCCAGACACATTTCTCTATATATTTATTAGATTTTGCAGGAACTGTTTTTCATGGCATCTCATTGTTTGATATAAATAAATATAGATTTGTTTCAAATTAAGTCAAGCCTGGCGCCTAGGACCCGTATTCAGTCATTCTAGCTTATTTTCTAAACGATTAATCATGAAGAAACCCATGTTTTGGTGTTGAAAAAAGGTGTCAAAATTTTCCATCCAGATTGTTTCAACGGTTATGGTCAACTTGGGTTTACATCCCACCCCACCTACTTCCCACTTTCCTATCTTATATTCATCTCACTATTAAAGAAAAACTTCTGATGAATAATGTGAAAGTAGACCACCTTTTCATCTTCTTCACCACATATTACCACCATGTTTCGCCGCCGAGGCTCCGTTCGCCAACACCAAGAACACAGTCACCATGAGCTTCACCCAGAATCCAAGGTAACCAACAAATACTTACACTTGATTCACATGTGAATGAGCTTAAAGCAGCTCTTGGTCCCCTTTCTAATAGATTTTGATTCACAGGTGAATGAGCTTAAAGCAGCTCTTGGTCCCCTTTCCGGCCACGACTTACTCTACTGCACCGATGCATGCCTCAAAAGATATCTTGAAGCTCGAAACTGGAACGTAGAAAAAGCCAAAAAGATGTTGGAAGACACCCTCCAATGGAGGTCAACCTTCAAACCACACGAAATCTGTTGGCACCAGATATCCGGCGAAGGTGAAACTGGGAAAGTTTTCAGAGCCAATTTCCGTGACCGTTTTGGAAGAACCGTTCTCATAATGAAACCCGGAAAACAGGTGACTACATAACTCGGCTTGTTTATTAATCTAAAAGTTCTTTCTTTGTCCTTCGACGGTTATTGAAATACTTGAAACTTAAATTGTTACAGAACACAACAGCTATGGAAAACCAGATCAGACATCTGGTGTACTTGATAGAAAACGCTATACTTAATCTTCCAGAAGACCAAGAAGAAATGTCATGGCTTATTGACTTCAGTGGATGGTCATTCAGCACCAACGTCCCCATTAAAACTGCACGCGAAGCCATAAACATACTACAAAACCACTATCCACAGAGGCTAGCGGCAGCGTTTCTCTATAACCCCCCACGGATTTTTGAAGCATTTTGGAAGGTTTGTGTGTTGTTTGATTCAAATATCTTTATGGATTTATAAATGCCGCAAGATCTAACAGCACATCTGATAATTATGCAGATTGTTAAGTACTTCTTGGACCCAAAAACGATCCAGAAGGTGAAATTCGTGTACCCTAAGAAGAAAGACAGCGTGGAAATCATGAGCTCATGTTTCGATGTGGACAATCTTCCAACCGAGTTTGGCGGGAAGGCGACTATGAAATACGACCATGAAGAATTCTCTAGATTAATGGTGCAGGACGACGTGAAAACTGCTAAATTTTGGGGCCTCGAACAAAAGACAGCTAACGGGCATGCAGAAGAGTCCAGACCAACAGAATGCTAACGATCGTTGTAGAAAGTTTATAGCAGTAAATTGGTCAATGGTGGCTGGATCATTTTGTGATGTTCTTCCTAAATTTTGCTTACAAACCTTGTATTCCCTATATATATGTGGTTAAGTTATAAAGCTTGTAATCTTCCTGATCCAGTTTTGTACTTGGTTAAATGTAGTATGCAATTCTATTATGTGAAAATTGTTAAAAGATTTTAGTAACATAGAAATGGAATCGGGATTCTTGATTTGCTTTTATAAACTTAGGCCAAGATAAAGTTGCTTTTCTACATCCTTTATAGCATACGATCAAAAAAGTGAAAAGAAAGAAATAACACATGAGAAGGGTAAAAAAGGAATTTACTAAAGCCGCCTTCTGAAGTTTCGGGTGGTAGATTGGTACGTTCGAACAAGAAGACCAACTCCAATTCCGACCCCGAGGCAAACACCAAGGCCTATGCCAACACCAACCCTCACACCAGCGTTGAACCATGACAATGCTCCGTCTTCACCTTCCATGTATTCCGTCTGGCCCCAGTAAAGGCTGCTGTCGTAATTTTCCTCGTATACAGGTTTGTAACGTCTATATTCCCCTATCTGCAATACCAATGGGGGTTACATTAAGTTCCATTCTCGATAAACATGTGTGAATGCATATACCATATAACTTTGTAATTAGATAAACCGAAAAAATGTGAGCTATATTTGGATAGCATCAGTCCAAGAAAATGTTAGGGTCCTAGAAGAACTTCAAACTATAGTAGAAACCTCAATCAAGCTCTACAACGACAACAAAACAACGATTCATAAATCTATCAATCCTATCCGACATGACCAAACCAGGCATGTGGAAGTAGCTAAACACTTATTAGAGAAAAGGTACTTCTCTTCCTACCCAAAATCAAGTGGTAGATATCTTCACCAAAGGACTCACAAGCCAAAATCTGTATGATTTCTTAAGCAAGTTGGAGATGATTAATATATACAATCCAACTTGAGGGGGTGTGTTGAAATCTCGAATTGATTGATTGTGTTAAGGCTTAAGTGTTAGGATTATTCGTTTCAAGATTCACTAGGATTGGCACAATCCCTTACATGGCCTTTAAGCCATAATTTAGGGGATTTGCTTTTAAGTTGTAGAATTATATAAAGGCTCCAATGTGTTATTTCATATACATGAAAAAACACAGAGAATATCATTTTTGTTTTCAACTTGCATGTGTTGGGTGCCTAATTACATGCCAGGCAATAGAACAACCATCTCTAAGTGTGGTGAACCCATATACCGACTCGTGCAAAATACGTACATGCTCTAAGCGAGAATGTCAATCATAACTTTGCCAACTGATCAATATGAATCACTTCACAAGCTGGAGGAGGTTGGTGTTTCTGCGGCCCTAAGAACATGAGGTACGGGTTACAACCAATTGCTTTAGACAAGGTGGTGCATCTAAAAAAGACACTTGATGAGCTTTATGCATGAAACTTAATTTAGGGGATGCAAATAGCTATTAGAGGCCCAAGAGTGACTAGAATATGTGAGTTCATCTAATTGATAGTGTGATCCCCCACGTGTTCGAGTGACTAATATTCCTTTCAAAGATTGGAGTCAGACTTTAGATTTTCAAGATTAACGAGACTACAATTTAACATCAACATATGTGTAAGATAAAATAATCACTAAAAATCCTACTTCTCATAACGGTGTGATCTAAATCATGTAATTCGACTCAATTCAAGAACTAAAAAACGCGCAGCCTAGCAAAATACAGAATTCTATAAAATTTACACTATTTTACATAAATCCACAATAGAAAAAAAAAACGTCTGCATAAACATAAAAGAAATCATACAAAGACTGAAACTTGAAATAGGTCGTTTTGAAACTAAAAATCTAAAGTGGATGCTAATTATGAGACAGGGGAGTACATGTAAATTACCAAGTAGAACTTGAAACCAAATGGCCACACAAGTATGACCTTTGAGATCTCGAAAGCTAAATAATTTTCATTTTAGTATCTATAGATCTCAAGAAGCTTAACGATAAAGGTATATAAAGCAAAACAATGTAAAACTGATAAACATGCATATATACTACAAATTTCAATGAGTACCTGAAGATCAAGTTCAGGTTTAACGTCTTTCCGAGATTCTGCAGTCTCATACTCTGGAATTGAATCCAACGTCCCTTTTCTATTTTGCTTCTTCCGTAGACCAATCTGCAAAGTCTTTGTCAAAATAATTGGCGTCCCTGAAAACGATCCCGCAACATAAACTTCGATCATTGGTGGCGCCGAATCACAAACCACCATTTGCTTCCCCTTCAAAAACCGATTGCTGGCAGAAATCAACGATTCACAAGTCATACTCCACTTCCCGACGTCATTGTCTCTTGATTCACCAACGTTCCCATTGCAATCATTAGACATCTCCAAAGCCCCAGAGAGAATGAGATCTTCTCCATCAAAAACCTCAAATTTGACACTACCCGACAACCTTATATTGTCCGTGCTCACAAAAGTAGCTTCTTCGAATTTCTTGTCTACACGGTTCCTTCTAAGACGACAGGAACTACCCTCTGAGTGAAGGGCGCATCTTCTACCATTAACTTCAAGGATGGTATCAGGGTCCAACGGTATATGGTTGAGCGTGAGATATTCGGGGGTGTAACCATCGACCATAAGATTGCTTATTCTTACGTAAAACACCCGTATATCAAACCACGATAACAATTGTTTACCATAAGAATGATAAGATGGATGCTTAATTATCTGAAGCCCATGATTAGCCACCATGTTATCTTTCTTCTTCAAGATTTCATACAAATCTTTCTCCATATTTCCAACTCTAACGGAAACCCTTCAACATCAAACAAACATTGAAACCATTTTGCAGAGGAACCCTAGAAAAAAAAACCCAAGATTTTGATCAATCAATTAACCCAAGAAACTGCCAACTAAGTTCCCAACTTATAAAGAAGTTTCGAACTAAGAATCAGAAAAGTTTCATTGGAAAAACAAGAAACACAAAATAAAAGAGATGAAAACTTGAATTTTCAAGAAACATTTGGGGGTGAAGAGGGGAAGGTGAAGACACACCAGAAATCAAGAATCCAAAGCTAATTACAACTTAACACAATCCTTATCTACTCAATTCTAGATTATATCAAGTTTTCACTAATTCACACCTTTTAGTGTGTGATTCTGTGTGTGTGAGAGGGATAATAAAGTCAAGGTGTAAGGATGCTGAAGTGTAAATAGCAGGCAGCCACCAACATTGAATTATATGTCACACAAACAGCCAATTAAAAAACTGTATGAATCCAGAACCATTGGCAAAGATATCTTCAATGGTTTTGAATGCTTACAGTCCACAAATTTATAAAAACAAGTCTCTCTCAACAACTCTCCCACTCAGACTCAGCACTAGCGAATATCGAATGGAAGTCCAGAGTGATTCCTTGAATCGCTTTCAATTCAAATAATACCCTACCAAATTAGGTTTTCTATCTCTTCAAATCCACATAAAATTCCTTAAAAAATTAAAACAACCACAACCACAGAAAACCTAATCGACATCTTGTAGTACACTCAGATAGATACAAAGATTCATGAAATTTCTTCAAATGTAAACATAAAATTCGATAGCGATAGGTAGAAAAAACTGCAAATTTGTTACCTTATCTAAATAGAAGCATGAGGAGGATGGAGAACCACATTGAGATGGTGAGCATGTTGAATTGAGATGAGATGTTAGAGGAGGTGTTACTAAAGTGAGCTACCATTTTAATGGAGGAATTACAAAACCCTACCCTACTAGTTGCCATTTATTTCACAGGACCCTAATTTAGGGCTTTTTGCTCATTGAATTTTATATTTTGAGTTTAAAGTCATGGTTAATTTGTGCATTAGAAGTTTAGAACTATTTTTGGAAAAAAAGGTATTTTGCAACCAAATCGATTTATGAGTATCTTTGACTAATATATTCATGATTTCATGAAAAAACATTGGTGATCTAAGAAAGGCTAAAATTGACGACATATGTATTTATTATTGAAGGTGACTTCCAGGGTTAAGACCGTCCTCGTTGGCAATCGACAAGGGCTCGACAAGGGGGTTTTGCCGATCGGTATCATCAGCAACGTCGCCGTGGCCGATCGGCAAGGACCAAAATCGGTGTGGTGTTGCCGACTCATTAGACCACCCTACCCCACCCTCTCTCTTCTTTCTCTCTCTTTTTTTTTTCTTTTTTTTTATTAAATACTAGTGGCCTGCACCGTGCGTTGCGCGGTGTTTAAAAAATAATATAAGTATTTGTGTATTAATTATATTTAATATGTTTTATTCATTTGTCCTACATAAGTAATATAAGTATCTGTGTATTAATTATATTTAATAAGTTTTATTCATCCGTCCTATGTAAATACCGTTTAACTTATATGATACACGTTTTAGAATATTGACATTCTACCATCAATCATCCTATCATTTATGTTGTTTTGCATAATTGTAATCACATTATCTAAATAACTCAAAATCGTTTATATTATCGTTCAACATCTTTGTCCATAAAAACGAATTGGTGATAAACATCTTAATTCCAACAAATGCTTATCAAGTAAGAGTCATTTTCACACTTACCTGGTGTGAGACCCTCAGTTATTAATATAGCTTGTTGGTTAAAGCCCTAAATACATTGATAATATACTTTAGTTTTTGGGTTAATGACTTATAAGGGTAATGAACTATTCTGTTTGAGCATATTTTATCATTGGACTTTTTTTTATACTTAATGTACCATTGAACGGCATCGCACGTTGCGCGATGGGGATAGATTATTTAGACAATTTTGAAGTTAAATCGGGCGGAGAATCACATATCATATAATAAGATAATAAGAATTGATGTACATTTGAGACGAAGTTGCCTCATTATTCTTAGTTGTTTCTTTTGATATGTATAATTAAATAACATCCTATAAGTTCAACATTATCAAACTTTGTAATAGACTCGAATGATAAAAGAAATGTGTGAGGCTACTTATTATAATAATGATGTGTATGATTGGTATTTTTTTTCATAACTCGTAATATATAGATTTATCCGCGACATAATATTCCTATAAAATATTTATATTCACTTCGATCATATGCGAATCTGATTTAATTGTTAATGTATCCACGTTCAAGTTTTTTTCGATCTACTTAAGGCTATTTATTTATAGCTTAGTTTCTCGTTAAAGAATATTGAAAAGAGGTTTTAATAATATTATGCAAAATAAAAAATATTACATCAATTTTATTTACATATTTTGATTTCAATTTAAATTTAACATAAAAATGAAATTGAAATAATTACTATAGTAAGTTATTTTCGAATTTTATATACTTATTTTTTCTATTTAATCTATATATATTTTTACAAATGTTAATTACTATTAAATTGATTTAACAAATCCAATAAATATTTATTCTTAATATATTTTAAATATATATTATTTTATTTAGTAGTAAGTATGTCATTTGTTCAAGAATTGACTAATATAAAATTTAATTATATTATCATTCCATATATATGTATATATATTGTCTCTATATTTATATATTAATTTTATTATTTAACTAAATGTTCATTCTTATTTTACTTATATATTGACTCTAATGTTATTTATATTTATATATTGGTGCCAATAAGATTTTAAATAATAATGGTGATTTTAATTTTATATGTTCATTCAAACTTTATATATTAATAGAAATTTTAGATACTTAGTTTTCTTTGTGAATAATACATATTAATATATATGTAGTACTAAAGAAAATGACTACAACTTGCGTGGTTGGTCATTTAAAAATATATTGTTTTCTAAATAATATATATATATATATAAAGAGTTATGTAAATAGTATAACTAATAATAATTATAAATGTATTATATTGACGTGATCCATCGTCATCTTCAATTATTTATTTATATTAATTATAATATTTTTATTTATTTAAATTACACATATTATTATATTTAAGTGTTATGTAAATGAAAGTATACATGTTGATTGTTGTAATTTTTCATCCCTAATGAGTTCTTAAATATGTTGATTATATATATGTATATATATAGAGAGAGAGAGAGAGGAGGGAAAATCTTTTGTGAACCAAAAAAATAATATACAAACAATTTGAACCAATGCACTCCCTTGATCCTTAAATGTTATATGTATAAAAATATTATAATAATATGAAATAAAAAAAAATTTAGATGCAAACAAAGAGTATGAATAATTTTATTTAATAAAAATTTTGTTATTAACTACATTAAAAAGGAAAATATTTTAGAGAAAAGTTAAAGAATAAATTTAGGATTGAATTGCTTAGAAAAATGGTATCTCATTGTTGGATTTTTTTTTTTAAATTGCAAATTAAGAAATTATAAGTACATTAAAAAATCAAAAGTGAATCCACAAAAAAAAAATACATAGATCGTACTTTGTAGTTTGGTTGTTGTCAACAAAAATAACTTTTATAAGAAAATACAAAATATAAGCAAAACGAATTAAGAAGAATGACATCACTTAAAACACCAATACAACATAAATATCAAATGCAAAGTAATAGTAATAGTAAGAAAAAAGAACATTATTCTATCATTGCATACAAAACTATGAAAATCTTTTTATATATAAAAAACTAATGATACTCAATACAACATAAATATCAAATGCAAAGTAATAGTAATAGTAAGAAAAAAGAACATTATTCTATCATTGCATACAAAACTATGAAAATCTTTTTATATATAAAAAACTAATGATACTCATCCCAAAACAACATATAAATCTTATAATCATAAAATTTATAATAAAAAGTAAAACGTTACCGGAAACTTTTACGAAGGTTGAGCAATAGTAACGAAGAAAAAAAATTCTATAAAAGAGAAACAACAAAAATACATACAAACGTAATAGAATATAACATAGAACATAAAGGTTGTAGGTTAAGGGAGCATTAGGTTGTATTTATATATGGTTTTGTTGTAGGTTTTTTTATTAATTAATAAATGGGAATTTGAGGAGACCAAATTGAATGTCTATAAGAAATTAAAAAATTGGAAATTAAAGCTAATTAAATTGTAAGCAAAATTACCAAAGAAACCTTTTTGTAGTAAATTACAAAATTTTAATTAAGGGGTAGAATAGTATTTAACTTATTTAATATATAAAAAACTCAAAACAATGAAAAAAATCTTATAAGCTAATACTCGATAGATAGGATATCCACATCATCCTTCCAACATCTTGCTTATACATATATATATATATAATTATATATATATATATCAAAATAAAAAAACAAAAAACTTTTATAATAACAATAAGGAATATACACAAAAACATATAAAAATAATATGGTGTTTTTTTATAGAAAAAAAACAATAATATTGATTGGCACACATAAACAATATATAATTACGAAAATCATAAAAGGTGTTAGCTTACCTAGAAATTTTACGAAGAATGAACAACAATCTTACAAACAAAGAAACCCAATAGCAAAACAAAGAACTAAAAGTTGTTGAACTACATTTTTGGTGGAATATTTGGTTTAATTTATAGGTGATTATGTTGTAGGTTTTCTTTTAATTAATGAATGAGAAGGTGAAAAGGGTAGAATAAATGTTTTAATAAGTTAAATAATATGAAAGTTAAAGCTAATTAAATTGTTAAGTCAAATTACCAAAGAGTCCTTATTATGTTAAAACATGCAATTTTCATTTAGGGGTAAAATAGTCTTTAGCTTATTTTATATTTAAAAAATTCAAAAAAAGGAGAAAATTCCTCTAAGCCAATACTCAATATATAGGATGCCACATCATTCTTCCAACATCCTACTTTTATATATATATATAGATTAGATTAGTATGAGTGTGGATGACCAAAAAGGGTATTATGAATTTAATAATTAATATTAATAAGATATAATATGAAAAGACTACAAAAACCTCCCAAAAAGTTATTCAAAATAGCGCTTCAATTAACTAGTTTATGGTACATGTTTGGATGAACTAGCTTAAAAGATAGCTTATTTTTGCCAAACACAGTTTAAGAGCATCTCCAACAAACATTTTAAAGTTTTTCTATAATAAAAAATCAAAAGTTAAAATCTTTTAAATATATATATATATTTTTAACATTGATTATAGTAATAAAATATTTCATCTATCTATTAAAATACTATTCCTTTCTTTAAATATTGATTTTCGAAAGTTTTTTTATTGATGCTCTCACTTGATAATAATTTTTCCAAGGTTTTCTATATTTAAAGAAAAAAAAATTCTGAGAAACCTCCCAAAAAGTTATTCAAAATAGCGCTTCAATTAACAAGTTTATGGTACATGTTCGGATGAACTAGCTTAAAAGATAGCTTATTTTTGCCAAACACAGTTTGTCCTAATTCTTTTTTCAATGAATTAGTAAATGATTAAGAGCATCTCCAACAAACATTTTAAAGTTTTTCTATAATAAAAAATCAAAAGTTTAAATCTTTTAAAAATATATATATTTATTTTTAACATTGATTATAGTAATAAAATATTTCATCTATCTATTAAAATACTATTCCTTTCTTTAAATATTGATTTTCGAAAGTTTTTTTATTGATGCTCTCACTTGATAATAATTTTTCCAAGGTTTTCTATATTTAAAGAAAAAAAAGTCGGATGTTGGAAGGTGCAGTCGTAATTCTGAGTTTTGCGGGTTGTTTTGACTTTTGCGGGCTGCTGTTGTACAAGCTGCTGATAAGCTTGATGGGAAGAGGCTTCTTTCGAGAACTGTTTACGAATATCCTGAAGCATCGAGATTTCGTTAAAGGTTTGCCAGGTTATCGCTTTCATCTTCTCTTCGGGTGTTGGTTTATTTCTCGCAAACCAACATCCGACTTTAGGTGTTTGTTTTCTACCTGTGGTTCAGTTCTGTTTTGCTTGCTTTTCTTTTGATGCTCGCGTTTCTTTCCGACTTGTGGAGGTTTTGGTTTCGGTGTTTTTTGTCGCTTTGGCGCGCTTGTACATTGCTCTTGTATCTTTGGTTGGTTGGTAATAAATTCCGTTTGCCGTTCAAAAAAAATCTCTTCTATTTTTTCAATTTTAAAAATAATTTTATGAAAACTGTTCGATCAATTGACTCAAGTCTCTATTAAATCCAGGGGCGGAGCCATCCCTGGCCCACAGTTGTCACTGGCCTACCCTCAAATTCATAAAAAAAAATATTTTTAGTTAAAACCCATCTCACATATTATTAATTTGTAACTATAAGCCCACTATTTCCATCCAATAATACACTCAGTTCAGTTGATTAACATCCAAAAATTAAAACCCACCCCAAAATTCTAGTTGTGTATGTGTCCATCTCTAAATTCTTGAAAAGTATGTGATTTCTCCATTGATTTCGATTCTTTAGACGCTCTTGTCTCATGATTTAAGGTTTAGCAATTATAACATTATAATTTTGTTTATGAGATGTCCAAAATCCAAATCCTTAATAGGTTCACTAATCTAGTTAAACCTTAGCTAATCTTCTACATGTTTGTCAAATTGTTTGTTTACAAGTGATCAGATCGATCATTGATCAAGTTAGAACTTACCTGATCTTTTACATGTTTGTTAAATTCTTTGTTTATAAGTGAATCAATGATTAGTATTCACTGCTAGAACTTACCTGATCAATATTAGTATAGTGAAATTATCGGGATGTTTTACATTGATGAATAAATTTTTGATAAAGAGAAAAACAATCGGTGATTGATGGGAGCCAACTAAAGATCATAGGTCTAAACATAGTCGTGTCAAAATCATCATATGACTTCTATATCTATATTTTTGTTTTATTATAGAGGACCACCCTTTATATAATTCCTGGTTCCGCCCCTGATTAAATCGGTAACTATATCATTGTATATAAATACAAAAATGGACCGTAAAGAAAACTCATTAAAAAGCTTAAAAGCATGCATATAATATAAGGGATTCTTGTTAACAAGATATGGTTAATTATGTTAATACAACCCATTTATGACTTTATTTGTTCCATGAATAAAAAAAGAAGTTAATGACACATCACATAATTAAATAATTAATTTGAATACAAATCTGTTACATACCAATTTTAAGCCAAGACTTGCTCATGCTTAAATCTATATTCCTTCCGCTTCCATATGGAATTTAATGTAATATTTTAAACATTGTAAAATAGATATAGCATTTGTTCTTTAAAAAAAAGATATAGCATTTGTCATCTGCAAAAACAGTCAATGCAACAAAAGGTTCGATTCTAATGGTCAATTTGGTTTATAAGAACTATGTAGGGATTTGAATTTAGGAGTAGGGATGAATACGAGACAAATATCTCATCAAATCTCTATACCATATCTATCAAAAATGTAAAAACTCAATATCGAATATCGAATCGATTAGAAATACATGGTGTCGGTATCTTAGTATTTAGTACCCATCAGTTATGATGTACACTACTTACGAGCTTCAAATCAAACATTATAATCACCCTAAAGTATTAATGAACCCTAATATTATCAATTGCATGAAATTGAATTTTTTTAAAGGTTTAGGGTTGGATGGGGTTACATTATTGTGCCTTCCTTGAATGGTATCCTTGGTTGGCCAAGGTTCAAACCCTACGGAGGACGACTCCTGTGGTACCAAGCTCTTGGGTCGATCCATAGCTCCGGTTCAGTGGCGAGTTCATGGGTCGGTCCATAGGGCTGCTTCATGGATACGGGGATTAGTCGGTGCCTGTTTGGATCCAAATACCCCTGGAACGTGTGCATTTTCTGTCGTTCAAAAAAAATATCACCTCTTGGATGGTAAGGGACCATTTTGTTTGGAAAGGACTTGGGGTTTGTTTTGGGAATTTTGAAAAAAATAGCTTTTTCTTCGACTTCTGGTATCGTTCAGTATATTCGGTAATTATAAGGGACTTGGTATCAAATAAATGGTACTTATGTTCGGGACCTAGAACTTAAATAAACCTTAAAAGGGAGCTTTAAAAACTAAAACTCTAATAGGTAAATACTTACTCCTATTCCCATACGCAAAGAGTCAGATACAAAAATTCTTTTAAAACTGAAGCTTTTTATTAGTGAATGAAGATTCAATAGATTTAATCCTATATTGTGTAGTCTTGATATAGTTTTCTTATAAGCTCTACATTTGGTATCAATGATTCTTCTTTCTTTTTAGTTTTATATTTTATATGAGTTTAATTTGTTCAACAATATCATTCAAAATACCAACACATACACAAGTGTGTGCGTGCGTGGGCACCGTTTTAGGGCACTCCTTGAAAAACGTCGTATCCTCATTGTAAATCATAAAGCTTGAGGTTTGACTTTGCCGTCACGTCACACCTCACGTTATGTGAAATCTTGATTATAATATGATTTATGTATATATGGTATTTAATAATACGATAAAATCGGAAACTATTTAGTTTGTTAAAGTTTGAAGATATTGACAAAAGGATTATAATTGTGTCATTTGTCAAAAACGTACTTTTAATATGTTTAAGTTAATAAATGATTATATGTGTTAATACGATAAGGTGTTGTTATCTCTATTCCTCCTATCACTTTCCAGTTTCCACTCACATTATTTTATATCTCTTACTCATAAGTCATGTACACCTATCCTTACCCCTTATAAAGAGATATCGATAACTTTTTTTAAATATAATTTGTTAATGAAACATACTTTTAAAAAAGCTTTATTGATATAAATTATACATGTTACTATGGTAGAGGTTTAAAATGAGAAGAATAAAAGGATTTAAAAGTAACTAACTAAATATAGGAATAGGAGTATAAAGTTAATTTAGTAAAGATGATTGATGGTGACCGTAAGAATAGAAGTATGCAAGTAGGGATGAGAATTGCACCGGATGTAAGCGAGTAGGGATGAGATTGGCAGCGAATTGCTAAGGAACCGTTGGTATCACGATTTTATGAGAATCATATGTACCGGTTCGGTTTTGGTTTTGGTAAGGAAAATCAGTATTAGAACCACTTAGGAGTGAAAATTTAAAATGTATCAACATCAATCACAAATCAAAATATCTTCATTATGGTTCAAATGTATTTCAAAACCAATTCTGAATACTTAATCCATCGATTTTTTGATAAAACAAATTAGAGACTAAGATATATATTTATCGAAAAAGTTTGAGTAGTTTAGGAGATGGTATAGTTTTATTAGGAAAGGAAAAACTTTATTTACAAGGTCATATACATAATAAAAGAATTTAATTGGTTCATTTTACGGAATGAGAATAAAAATGGAAATGGGAATGCATGAGAATGAGAATAGAAATCAACATTGTATTGATGTTGCGTGGTTAACACAATATAATCAATGAAAAATTATTTCATATTAATTTTTTTTCCAACTTGAAAATACAAAAGATGTTTCATTTATCATCAAGAAATGGAACGACATATGGGAAAAAAAACCAAATAGAAATAAAATTTTCATTCCCCCCAATTTGGTCAGGAATGAAAATTAATTGATCTGAATAAATGATTCTATTATATAATATCAGACCAAACAACAGATTTCACTATGACCTTGCAATCCCCCAACCAAATGCCCCCTAAATATGCATGTCTTTTAAAATTTTGGTTCGGTTTCAATATTTTTGAAAAAATCTTGATGGCGAACATAGATTTTGAGGATTATTTGAAACCAAAAACTAGACCGAATACATGGTACCAGTTTGTTTGAAAAAACGGTCATCTAGCTATACTCATTCCTAAGAGGCTAAGACAAAGTGGGTACGTAGGAGGGATATGAAGTGTTATAGAGGGGTTCTCTTTAAACAACCCCAGTTATTAATTGTTAGAGTTGAGCTTGTTAGTTAATTTCAAATTATAAGTTATTGAAGTTAATTTAATGTTAGAGTTTATTAGGCCTTCCACACAACTTTTTAATTTCATGGTTTCACTACCACATTAACGCAACATCAACTTTCCACTATTCTACCTTTATACCATCGTCAACTTTTCAAATCCCGTAAAACAACATTTCATACCCTCTACATCTTTTTAATTACTTTATATATAAATAAGGAGAGAGAAAGGGTGCAAGTTGGGAACATTGCTGCCGAAACTGTCAGAGGGCATCTCACACCCGGGCTCAAGCCCGCCTGTGAAACGGTTGTGAGCCCAAGTCATGGTACTCATGGCCTTAGGTGAATTTTGATTATTACTTTGATTGATATTCTTTGGTTCTATTAAGAATAATTCCATATGAATTACCATTTTAATCAAAGACATAAATAAAACATACATTTAAGTAGAAGATATTATCAACCACATACATAAATACATAACCATTACTTAAACTTCCAACTCCTTACCTGCCCTTGAATCCACCCGCTGTTAAAAATCTAATCTATACATATATACAGAGATAAGAATCAAAGGTTTGATTTAATCTTATAAGACAAAATGTAGTTTTGTAGTCAAGAGTGCTGTGGCGGATTGGTTATCGCTCGGGGTTCATAGCGTCCTAACCGAGTTCAAGTCTTCCCGTATACATGTCTGGAAACATTTAAGTGGAGACATATTTAACCTCCAACATTACCGAGGATTAGTCGAGGCTTTGACCCGAATACACTTTCAAAAAAAATTGCAGTCTTCTAGTCTAAAACCCAAGTCAAAATTTCGTTAGAAAATTTTGATAGAATTCTTTGCAATATTTTAATACCATCAATGGCAAAAAAAAGAAAAGCATTTACACAAGTGTAGAGGCACCTTTAGCAGCCGGAATCACATGCTCCAATCAGAATAGCATCTGACACGTCATTCTCAATTAATAACCGTAGGATTAACTTATGCCTCATCATCTAAGTTAAAATTTCCACGAATCCTACGGCTGAGAATTGAAGCACAGACAACAATGCATAGGGACACACGTGGGTGATAATTTGACAACGGGTGCGCCAACTCAGCTACAGCTATACGGACTCGAAACCCCGCGATAAGAGACGACAGAATACGTCAGACTGAGACACTGACTCATGTCAGACCACCCTTTCCCCAATTTTACAATTCTACCCCTCGCATTTAACGCATTTCACAAAAACCTACCTCCAACTTACATCTACACCCACAAAGTACCTTTAGAGTATATCACATGCAAATATGACCATTAATAAATAATAATGTTAAATTACAAAGTGTACACTTTAATTTATATGATTTTTGTTACTCCTTATTTGAGGGTTATTATAACCTTGTCTTTAATATATATCCTTTGAGTATTCTTTAACATGAAAGATTGATAAATAAGTGTATCAAGCCAAAAAAAAATAAATTAGAATAATAATCAGATTATTATAAATAGTTAAATATAGGATAATCAAACATTTAAGGGCCGTTTACTAATTTTTATCGGGTAAGTGTTGTCCCGGATAAGTGTTGTGTGGGTAAAGGTGTTTACCACATGTTTTTTGTAAGTACTTGCTTACCAACAAGCACAAAGACCATTTTAATTTTAATTTTTTTTTTTGTAGTTGGATGCTAAAAGAAAGAAAGGAGAAAAAAATGGCAAACATGGAATAAACAAATCCGACCCGGGTAAACAAGATTTTGGTTTTGACTCAGTCAAATTTCGGTCTTGTTAAACAATCTGGCTGCTGACCGAGTCAGCATTTCTGACCGGCCAGCACCAAGTAAACAACCTCTTAATGTACATGATAAGACATCCTAAAACTTAAATTACTTTTACATACTAATATCACTAATATCTATATAGCAAATTAAATACGTTTTAACATTTTACTCAAAAATAGAGTCCCGTATATTACTAATGTGTATCATAATTAATCACAATACATCTTATGCATGTTAAACACAAGTTGTCCCCACTGGTTGGAGATGCTCTAAAATGTTCTACGTAACTAGATGATTTTCTCCATCTTCGTTTTTCTTCATTATTGCCATCATCATCCTTTCTTGTCTCACCATTGTGAGCAAAATGGTTAGGCAAGAAAATGGACCAGAAAAATCAAAACGTAATCATAAAAATGAGGAATATGGACACTAGCCATTCTCAACGCACAAAATCAAAACATAAACAGATGCATAAGGAAATGCAAATCTTTGGATCCAGAACATCAACATTAACTACACTTTTTGGCTTTTAACTCGATTTCTCATGCTCACCATGTATCTCTCTTCTATGTACATTGCAATCATTTATGTTCACTCTTAATCGATCCTTCATCGCTACCATGCCGATTTTGTTGGAAAACCCTCTAAGATTGGGACCCTTCATCGCCACGAGAGGTAGATGGTTTGGAGAAGGTGGTGTAGAAGCTTAGGGGAAGGTAGGGCGGTAGTTATTTGTTAGGCTCAAGGATTCTTTAATACAAAACGCTTGCACATAAGTTTTAAGCATTTATATGCGAAAAAAGTTACAAAAAGAAAAAAAAAAGATAACCACTTAATTACCCTCATGTAACTAGCATGTGAAAGGCACTTAACAGCTCCTCCTAACGACTATTACAGAATACAGATGGAACATGATGGAATCCATAGTAAAATGCATACAATAACTGTCCTTGCAATTTCTAAAATTGAAGATGATATTCAAAGTTTCCACAAAACTGAAGGACTATTTCTGTAACTAATTTACTCTCAAAAAATAAAATAAAGTATGATAAAAGAAATACTAAAATCATGACTAAAAGAGTAAAAGGAATAAGGATGGGGGTAGTAGTAGTAGTCTCACTGTCTCCACTTATCATCCATTTTTTCAACTTTCATATCCTCCTCCAACTACTTGTCTTTTCTCTCAAACTTCAAACCATTATTGGTGCACAATATATATTTGCATGGTATGAGTTAAAGATTTTCTTGATTTCAAGTAAATAAAGTACTTGTTCATGATGCTAATTTGATCAAGTGGGTATCAATAAAAAAGATTGAATCTTTTTTATTTTTTGTGGGGTTAAGTTTTGTCTCCAAGAAATCAATGATTTGGTTTTAAAGCAAGATTTTAATTTTTGGGAGATGGGAAAGAAGAAGATACCCAAGAAAAGAAAAGAGTTATCAGTAGCAATAACTGAAGCATCATCAGCAAGTGGAGAACAAATTACTCCAAGAAAGAGAGGCAGACCAAGAAAGATTGTGGAGAAAACTGAAGAAGAACAAGACAAAGAACCAAAAGAAGAGCAAGAAGAAAGTCAACAAGATTTAGAGGGAGAAGGTGAGTCAAAGAAAGCAAAGTCAAATGAAGAATTGGTCAAAAGTAGTACAAGTGAAGATCATCAACCAAGAAGAAGCAGAAGAAAAAGCAAGCCCAGAAAGAGCAGCTAGAATTGAATTGAAGAAGAATTAAGATTGAATTTGAAAAGGTAATTTTAATTCTTGAATTCATTTAATTTGCTGATGGGATTATTGGGAAATTATTGTTTTGATTTATAAAATTAATTAGATCAAGAAAGTTGATTTATGAATTATGAGGATATTGGTCTTTCTTTCTTGCTTTATTTACTATGCTTATTTTCATATATGTTTTTCTTTCCACTTCCCTTTATTCAAGAATGCTCTAATATAATATATATATATATATATATATATTTTTTTTTTTTTCTTAAAGAAATAAAAATAACAAGTAATTATATATTTATATTTTCAATATATTTAGAATCTATATATAATAAAAAGTAACTGGTTTCACACGTGTCGTGCTCTGGTGAACCGAATTGCCACGTGTCATGTTCTGGTGAGCCGGTTTCGGTTATGAAAACAATAAATAAAATAATGTAAAAGATAAATACGACTTTCAAAAATCCTCCTCTACATAATTAAATCAAACCTTTTAATCCAAACTATTGGTAAATATGAAAACAGTAAATAAAATAACAATAAATAAAATAATGTAAAACATAAATAGCACTTTCAAAAATACATAATTAAATCAAACGGTTTAAAAAATCCTCTAGATATATTTGTGTAATATTTAATATAATCAATACACGTATTATTATTTTTCATTGGTGATATAAAGAATTAAAAATATTCTCTCTATTTTCAAAGTACAATTTTCTAAGAGTTTTCAAAAGTTGAAAAATCTTACTTTTCCTATTTTATTAATTCTTAAGAAAATTCCATATAACTTCTTGGAACAAAAAAATATACTCAAACTCTTTAAAAAATTTCATTTTATAATCCAAACTATAGATAAATATGAAAACAATAAATAAAATAATGTAAAAGATAAATACCACTTTCAAAAATCTTCTACATAATTAAATCAAACAGTTTTAATCTAAAAATACACACGTCAATCTCAATCTCAATCTATAAATACTCCTTTCAATCTCTCAATCTCAATCAATTGCTGCAACTATCTTAATTAAGCCACTACCAATTACACATACACACACAAAGGTAATTAATCAAACACTCTTTAATTTTTATTTTTTCCTACACATGATGATATGATTATGATGATTCTATTCATGTTTATAGTCCAAGTTGGAGTTGTTGATTTCTCGTATGTGACTTTGTATTTATGGTCATTGATTATACTTTTTGTGTTATTTTGTATTACAAACGCTCTTCAATTTTTATTTTTTCATACACATGATGATATGATTATGATGATTCTATTCATGTTTATAGTCCAATTTGGAGTTGTTGATTTCTCGTATGTGATTTTGTATTTATGCTCATTGATTACACTTTTTGTGTTATTTTGTATTACAAAAATAGTTCTAATTTTTTATTTTTTTAATCTTTTGAATTTTTACCATATTAGAGAACAATGGATGAAAAGAATATCACTCTTATAGACAACCTTGATATACAAAAAGATGATTTTACTGTGAAAGTTAGAATCATTCGTTTATTTCTTTTAAACAATATTAATTCTATTACATTGTGAAATAAACAAATTTCGAAGGTTTATAATAATACTATTAAATTTAAATTAGATTATAGTAAATGGTTTAAATTAACAAAACCATATTTGTAATATTAGTTTTTTGATATGATTTAATTTTTTTTTGAATTACCCCATGTATTACACGGGATCAAATCTAGTACTATTATAAATTCGTACGATTATTTTTTTCACAATCATGTAGATAAATCAATATTGGTGAAAAGAACAATAATTTGAGGAATTACATAAAGTTGATCGCTTAAGCAAGCATTCATTCTATTGATTTTATTTCTATTAAAACTGTATCAAATTTCTTACCAGTATGATATGATAATAATAATTTATAGTTGTTTATATCGAAAAATTCACATGAAATTGAAGTCTTTTCTTAGGCTATTAGTATCCCAACCCTCTCAACATAACTGCCACATCAGCTGACACATCAATTTTTCTTCAACTCTTTCTTATCGACGTATACATGTACATAGATTACAAAAGTATTCATACACTCAACTCAAGGTCACTATGCAATTTATTTTTGCTTATACAAAATAAAATTTGAGAAGTCGTATTTAACTTCTTTTTTCCACATATTTGATGTGGCTCGATATTTAAAACAGTTTTTTAATAGTTTAAGAAAATTTGTTAATTAAATATCTATAACCTTGTAACCATGTTAATATACAGTATTTTTTGTTTAATTTTTAGTAATTAAGTTGATCATATCATGGACGGATTTGAAGAGGGGCACACGGTGGCACGGGCCACCGTCAAATTCCTCCGTCGTAGTGTAAAAAATTACGGTGCCACCGTATCAATTTGTCGTGTGCCACCATATATATTTTGAAAATACAATAAATACAAAAGTTTTCTTTGGTTGAGTTGGTTAGTTACTTGACTTGTAACCATGAGGTCATGGGTTCAAGTCTTATTAGAGACATTTTTTTTTTAGATTTTTGCTTTTAATTTCATATTTAGTGTTTATATAAAAAATTGTTTGTACCAAGAATTGAACTTGAGACTTTACCTTTGAAAGTCAATGAACAAACCACTAGACCAATAAAGATTTTGTGAAAATCTTCTTTAAATATGTTCTTTATAGTTAAATGGTGCCACCGTCTGAAAAAAGTTCTAGATCCGTCCCTGGATCATATATGATTAGTTTAAGGTAATTTAATGTTGCACTATGATTAGGTTAAATTTTAGTAATTAAGGTGATCATATGATTAATTTTAGACAATTTGATGTAGGTTGCACTATGGTTGTAGCCGGACTAAAAGCATTTAAATAACAATCAACTATCCATCTTAATTTTAGAAAATCCTAACACATTCAACAATTTTAATATAGTTTGGGTTGAACATAATATAAAACGTAAAATATATAATATCAGTTACTGATTAATACTTATGATAATTCAAATATATAAGTGTAATTGTAAGATGTTAAAATATGTATTACATGCACTACAAAGCTTGACTTCAATTAAATGTTAGCGGAGTAATATGACAGAAAATTCGGACAAAAGCACTTGGCATGGATGTGAGCTTGAAACTGTGAACATAATAAGGTTTAGTAAATCTGGAACGACAACATGTCATAAGAAAGCACGACCGACCACGTGTGATGGGCATGACCGTGCCCTATAATCAAGCAGAGTTGTGCTTCATGATAAGTCCGAATTTTTGATTTGATTTTTGCTTTTCAATCGACTTGGGATCCTTGGATATATCCTTGGCATATATAGGCGCCATGGGTTCCCATTTTTGAGTCACAACTTTTGGATAGAAATGTTGGGCGAGTATCAGCTTTAATACTTTTGAGTTTTAATCAAAAAAAATTATTTTGGTTTATAATCACTAGGGTGTGTTTAGTTGTGGAAAAATTTTCTGTTTTCTAGAAAAATTTTCCATAAAAACTAAAAATTTAGAAAACTTGTTTAGTTGATTCAATTTAGAAAAATTTTTCCAAGAAAACAAAATTTTCATTTTCCAAATTTACACTTCAATTAGAAAACTACTTTTTATAGTTTTCCAATTCTCATTTTCATTTTCCATTTTCATTTTCAATTGCCGTCTCCTTCTCGGCTCCGGCCACCGCCACCGTTGCGCCTGCCGCCGCCGGTGACCACCGCCACTACCGCTGCCGCCACCAGCTGCCGCGCCGTGACCACCGCCACTACCGCTGCCGCCACCAGCTGCCGCCACCAGCCGCCGCCGCCATCAGCCACCGCCGCTCGCCGCCACCGACCCGTCACGCTACTGTCATCCCCTTCCGTCACCGCGACCACCGTCCCCGCCATCGCCGCCTCAACCACCGCCGCGACCACCCTCTCACCACCGCCCCACCGTCGCCACCACCATCTCCGCCGCCGTCGTCGCCGCCACCACCACCATCGTCATCGCTGCCGAGGCCTCCAAGGCCACCGCCGTCGCCGCCGAGGCCACCGTCGTCGCCGCCCAGGCCCCCGCCACCACCGCCGAGGCCACCGCCGTCGCCGCCGGGTCCACCGAGGCCACCGCCACCACCGCCGAGGCCACCGTCGTCGCCGCCGGGTCCACCGAGGCCACTGCCGTCGCCACCGCTGTCGCCGCCGGGTCCACCGAGGCCATCGCCGTCACCACCGAGGCCACCGCCGTCGCCGCCGGGTCCACCGAGGCCACCGCCGTCGCCACCGAGGCCACCGCCGTCGCCGCCGGGTCCACCGAGGCCACCGCCGTCGCCACCGAGGCCACCGCCGTCGCCGCCGGGTCCACCGAGGCCACCGCCGTCGCCGCCGGGTCCATCGAGGCCACCGCCACCACCGCTGAGGCCACCGTCGTCGCCGTCGGGTCCACCGAGGCCACCGCCGTTGCCACCGAGGCCACCGCCGTCGCCGCCTGGTCCACCGAGGTTACCGCCGTTGTCGCCGCCGAGGCCCCCGAGGCCACCGCCGTCGCCACCGAGGCCACCGACGTCGCCGCCGAGGCCACCGCCATCGCCGCCAAGTCCCCCGAGGCCACTGCCACCATCGCCATCGCCGTCGAGGCTTCCAAGGCCACCACCATCGCCGCCAAGGCCACCGAGGCCACCACCACCACCGTCGAGCCCACCATCGTTGCCGCCGCCGTTGCAATGCTTGGAAAAATGGAAAATGGAAAATGAAAAGTAATGAAAAATGCACAACTAAACGAGTTTTCTAGTTTTCTAAAAATGGAAAATGAAAACTCCATGATTTCAAGTAAACAAGTTTTCCAAAATTTTCCTAGAAAACTGAAAATGAAAAATCAACTCCATTTTCTGTTTTCATTTTCTTGGAAAACAAAAACAGTTTTCCACAACTAAACACAACCTAAGTTTTTTCTTTCTTTGCGGTGAATAAATATTTCTTCTTTTGTGTATGGATGTATATTCTTTTTCCCGATGGTGGAAGCTAGCCAAATTAATTCATGAGTGTTTATTACTTGTTTTCTTTAATTATGTTTTATGTATTCATTTGCTAATATTTGTCACTAACCCAAAGAGAAGCACTCATTGAGCACCTTTGTTGCACAAGTCATTGCTTCATTTTGTACAAAGAGTGACTTTGATCCTACATAAACTTTAGAACACTTGTATGACATAATCAGAGACCCACAGGTCATAACAATCTTGTTGAGATTGGAGATTATCGACCTTGATCCATTTCTTTTTGAAGTCCTTGCTACAAATAGTTTTTCGTCAATATTGTTTCTTTTTCTTATAGGATCTTTTCCTTCCTTTTCACTTTCTAGTTCTACTATAAATTTTGATGTACCCAAAAGAATGTTAAGCAATAATAAAAATTTGATTACCCATTCACAAATTTAACTAAGATGGTATCAAAGCGAAATATGGAAACCCAAACCTATTTTTTTCCTTCTTAATTTCTTTGGCGAAGAAAAATCCGATCAATCAAATGGAGAAAAATCTACCATGCATATCACTTCACCTTATTTCCACACCCTAGCTGATCAGCTTGGACAAAACTTTGTTGGCGAAAATTTCCTACGAGATGGCAACACACTACAACGATTGGGAGAACGAGATGACGACACCCTTCCTATGCCAAAGGAAGGATCCATGGATCTAGTAATTTGTAAGAGATGCAACGCTATGGTGAGAGGATGGCTTGTAAGCACGACATAGAAAATCAACGTCAAGTATGCAACTACTGCATATGACATGTGGCTGCTTGATCTCAAAGAAAGATTTGGCAAAGAAAACATGACAATCTTAGCATATTACAAGAAGTTAAGAGGTGTTTGGGATGGAATTTGTTTCATAAGCGGTAAGCCTAACACTGCTTGTACTTATAGTGGATGTACTTGTGAAATAAGAAAGAAGATC
Source organism: Centaurea solstitialis (assembly GCA_030169165.1). NCBI lineage: Eukaryota > Viridiplantae > Streptophyta > Magnoliopsida > Asterales > Asteraceae > Centaurea > Centaurea solstitialis. The sequence continues at coordinate 88,636,911 of CM058040.1, read as the reverse complement.
ACAAATTAAAGGCACGTGATAAAAAATGCTTGTACGAGTCTCTAATGGGTTTAAATGAAGAATATAGGCAGTGCCGTCCATGGGGAGGGCGGGCCGCGCGTACGTCCAGGGCCCAAAATTTTATAAAATATGTAGTACTAAAAAAGTAGTAAATAAAATGCACAAGTATTGTTAGCATATAAAGAACTTATATTATTTTTGTATTATCTTAAGAGCCCAAACATATATTATTTAACTAAACTTAGAAATAAGATATGTAAAATGCTAATTGATCGTTTATTTAATGAATTTATAGTTTCTCTAAGTTTTTATCTACTAACAAAGTCTATAATTATTTTCATAGAAAACCTTGATATATGCTCTACCATCCATCCTCTATTGACCATTGATTATTCAATCTATATGAATTCTATATTTGTATTTATATGTAGTTAGATTTTATGTTATTAATTCAGAAAACTCATATGGTTTGAAACTATCATTATTAATATTTAAGATTTCGAAAGGGAAAAGTACACCAAAATGTATCCAACTTGTCACGTTTTATCATTGTATGTACTGAACTTTAAAACTTACCATTTAATGTATTGAACTTGCTAAACTTGCCATTGTATGTATCCGTTTACCTACTAAGAAGGTAATCGGTAACTTAGCCACATAGGATGCCACATAGATGCCACGTAGATGCCACATAGATGCCACATAGATGCCAACTCATTGTTCTTTGAGTAAATTACAAATTTCATCCCTCTAGTTTACTAAATGGGTTCAAGGACCTGTTTTGAAATATTGATATAAACCCAAACCACCACCACCACCACCACCACGTCCACCACCCCCACCACTACCTTCAAACCACCACCACCACCCCCACCACTTCCTCCAAACCACCACCACCACCGACGCCTCCCTTCAAACCACCACCACGACCGTCGACCTCCAAACTGCCGCCGCCCTACAAACCACCACCGCCCTGCAAACTACTGCCGCCACCAAAACACCACCAGCACCACCCCCACCACTGCCTTCAAACCACCACCACCACCACCTCCACCACTTCCTCTAAACCACCACTACCACCGTCGCCCTCCAAACCACCGCCGCTGCCGCCACGAAACCCACCACCACCGGCACCAAACCCACCACTACCAACACAACCACCACCACCAAGCCCACCACCACTGCCACCAGCCTTCAAACCACCGCCACCATCACCACCCCCGTCGTTAGTTTCTTCTTCTCCTCCATCGTCTTCTTCCTTCAATTCAACCCTAACACCGGATCTTGTAAGCTGGATCTGGAAGGTGGAGGTCATCGGAGGGATAGAGGTCGCCGGAGGTGGTGGTTTAGAGGCAGTTGGATAGTGGTCGTCGGGCAACCTCCAATCTTCCACCTCAGATCTGGAAGGTGGAGTCACCGGATCTGGAACGAGAGAGAGAGAGAGAGAGAGAGAGATAGAGAGAGAGATAGAGAGAGAGAGATAGACTTCACCGGAGGTGGTGTCGCACTGTCGCCGAGACGAAGGTGGATGCCCGAGGTGGTGTCGCCGGAGATGGCGCCGGCGAATTTCTTGAGTCGCAAATGAAAGAGAACTGAGAGGGGTGAGATTTTGTATTTTTGTACAATTTAGCCCTTAAGGACCAAATTTATTGGTTTTTTTATAAGTTAACCCCCATGGACCAAATTTCTTGGATTCTATAAACCTAAGGGACCAGATATGTAATTTACTTCTTTTAAAAATAAAAAAAATAAAATTACACATCAGATATAACCTGTACACGTCAGCATTTTATATAGGTAACAAGTTACCAGATACATACAATGGCAAAGTTTAGCAAGTTCAGTACATTAAATGGTAAGTTTTAAAGTTCAGTACATACAATGATAAAACGTGACAAGTTGGATACATTTTGGTGTACTTTTCCCATTTCGAAACTATCATTATTTTTTCTTGCATTATTGATTTCTTATTACTGAATATTGAGTGCATGAATTTTAAAAACACTTCTATCTATAAAACAAGATAGAGTGAATTGATTTATCAATTTACTTGCATTGATTGTGTCTAAGAATGTTTCGAAAAATAGTTTTACGTGAATTATTAGTATTTTTTAAATTCAATGTTATTTCTTATGAGAAAAACGATATATTAATAATATTTTTGTACTTGTAAAAGGCCCTTATTTACATTTCGCCCAGGGCCCAAAAATTGTCAGAAACGAGCCTGAATATAGGGTTAATTGTTTAAAACACAAATCTTAGCAACAACACACTTCTTTTCTATGGGAGCAACATATCACTTGGTTAGCCAAGACGAGCAATTAACAGAGACAAATTAGTACATCCAGCGAGATGGTTCCTTAAACAACTGCATTCCAAACCTCAAGGAAATCTCTTCTACGATGCGTGGTAAGACGTATATGCGTCCTTTAAACAAAAAGATGAACGTTGACCATGTGTAGCAACCGTTAATGGAGACGCAAACACAACCAATCTTACAAGGGAGTGAGTACATCCGAGAGAAATTTATTCCATGCATATTTCATTGTGTGACGAAATCAACCGATAAGATATCTTACTCTTACTATTCATCCATTTTATCTTGATGATACAATGAATGTCTGTTATGAGAATAAATTAAGGCCCCAACATTTCTGATATTTAAGAATTTCATTCTTTAAAGTGGAAATAAACTAAGTGCTCAACTTTTTATCACAAGAATATTAATTATGCACATTTTTGTTGATTAATGTTCTTGGAGGTATCAACTATCAATATGGGAGCATTGTAATAGGATTGGAATTTGGAAATGTATATGGATTGACACAAATAAATAGACAACCAAGATTAAAAAGGAAAAAAAAATTGTAACTTTGAAAACTAAATTTGTGAAATTTTCTTTACTATCTCCAAAAGCTTATTGAATAAGAAAATTGAACTACATTTTGGACAAAAGGTTAATACCGGCAACCTCAATCGATCCATAATCGTCTGTCAATTCCGTAATCTGGAGGGCATGCATGGCTGGTCACTTAGCGGTTGTAGCTATGAGGATCCCCGGGCTCGAACCATGGTTCATTCGATTTTGGACAAATACTATCCCCACCCATTACCAGTTGAGCTAGGCACCATTGACAATCGAACTACATTAACTTATTGGTATCTCCATCCATTTCTTTCCTACTCAATTAGAGAATACAATATTCTTTACTTACGTGGCCATTATTTTACAAACGCCCAGTCCCAAAAATTGTCATGAACATATTTATCTAGATTAAAGCCTTGTTTGTTGATGGCAGTTTAACAAGTTTAATGAGACTCATAGCTTAGTCAGTCAACTATACATGACTGTTTGCTACTAGCTTAATGATATAGAAAGTGGCTTATCGAGTAAGGGCCTGTTTGGTAGTGGCTTAATTGACTTAATTAGATCTTGAGCTGATTCACTCGGCTCAACATGGATGTTTGGTAGTGGCTTCATTGAAAATATCATGACTTAATCGCTAAGCTTTCTTGAATGCCTTGTATCCATTCAGTCACCTGCCTCTCCAAAATACCCAAGAACAAAAAGATCATCTATCATCACCATCCCTCCCTCCCTCAATCTCTCGTCGGCATTGGCAGTCCCATCGCCACCGGCACCTCTTCTTCCTCCATCTCCCACACCGGTTCTTCCTCCGTCGCCGACATCCCAGCTCCTTGTGTGAAATGGGTTTCTTCTTCAAAACACTCTTGATTGGTTCATTAAATGGGTTTTTCCTTCAAAACCCTCTGATTGGTTTTTAACTTTTAAATAGGTTTCTTAAAAAAATGGTTCTTTGAAGTGGGTTTCTTTTTTTCAAATTTTTGGTTCTTGAAATAGGTTTATTCTTCAAAAAAATTTGGATCTTTGAATTGGGTTTCTTCTATAAAACACTGAGATTGGTACTTTAAATGGAGTTCTTCAAAAATTTTGGAACATGGATGAATTCTTGATAAGATTTGTTGTGAAACTACCACCCTTTGGTTACTTGCAAATCTTAACACACTTAAGATGTGGAACAATGTGGGTTTCAAGGAAGTTTTTGATCATATCTGTTTTCCTACGGTAACAAAAAGGTGGATGATTCATGATTCAATAGGACAAAGAAGAAATAGAAGGGTAAGATAGTAATTTTAATTATTCAGAGAGATTATTTAGAACATCAAACAACATCTTTATTTATCCATACAAACAACTTTATTTGCACAATTAACGTTATCCATACAGGACTTAATGAAAAACGAACCAAACAATCCCTAAGTTTCTAGAGAGAAGATTTATGCAGAAAACTAAGTTTTTTCAACACCTGCCCCACCCAACATGCCATTTCCATGATTCCATCCACAAAAAGCCCCTCCCAAACAAAAACCTTCCCAATTTATAAATCATATAGGCAGATTAATCCGCACAGATAGCTTTATCCATACATGACTTAACCAAAACACAATTGAATTTTATATTGCCATATAAACTAGTTAAGTCATAAATTTGTCTTGTCACATAAAACAAAATTTAAAAATGGATCATCACCAAAATTAGGTATCCTTCAAAATGTTGTACAATAAACTCCACATATAAAAATATCATTGTAATGAATCATCATATTATATAATTTATCATAATCATAAAAAGGAAGATGATCTCAACCATCATCCTTGTAGATGTACGGCGGTAATCCATATGTGTGAGGACCTGGTTTCAAGTCCGGGTGCTAACGAGATGCATAAAATATTATACACCTCACACTCACGACCATTTACCACATGTGCATACCCTTACACAGGATCTTACAAATTTCATTGTTATAGATCATCTTTCTATTGTAGAACAAAATCTTATGAATTTAATCGTTCACATTATATAATAGACATCTAGATACACATGTATGTATAGATATTCCGTTTGGAAATCATATTTATAAAAGAAGGGGTAGGCTTTTACTGCATGAAGTACAACTTACTAGTTTTAGGAGAAGAATTTACCTAAAAGATATCTCATTAGAAAGAGCTACAGAGAAGAACTTACTAGTTTTATTTTGCTAAACCAGGAGCTGTTGAGTTGAGAGAAGGATGGGGATCAAGAAGGTTCTCCTGAGATGCATTCATGTTGATCCTTATTCTACATTAAAAACAAACATACTTTTGGGGTTAGCCATATACAATATCAACATTTATAAAAAAGTTCTTTTTTTTTATAAATAAAATAAAAAATTCCAATACGAAATCTAACCTGTTGTGGATGTTTACATATTCATCAGTTTCATCCAATATCTCCTCCTGAAACAATAGCATATGTTAAAATTTAATATTCAGTTATCTTTCAACCAAAAGAACACTACTTGAGGATTGATAAACAAAACAAAAATCAAGAACATCATTGAAATTGAACACAAAGTAAAAAAATGTCATTTTTTATCGTCAAACAAAGAGGGTAGAAATAGATCATGTCCCCATTTGAGTTTTAATGATGCATGATGCTACTGGAATGTGGTTATTTTTAGGTATACCTGAAGAAGCTCTTCGATGACATCTTCCATGGTAATAACTCCAACGACAATCTCGTTTGATGGGTATTTGGGAATGGGATTATTCTCCAAATCCAGTATGCAGAAGGAGCAACCTCTATGCCGCTTCTTGAAAGCAGGAGTTGAAGGCGGACTTCTCTTGGCCTGTTGATCTCCCTCACTCTTCATTTCCATATCATGTGAATTTGATTTGTTTGCTAGATTTTGAGTTTCTGAAATGGGACCCACTAATCATTAGTATCTGATCTGTCCTAGCGGTAAAGCCGTAAAGGTGTGGGTGTAATTCATATGTGTGAGGTCCTGGGTTCAAGCCATGGGCACCGCACCTTTACCAATGGGATGCATGTGATGATTTACCTCCCCCATGATGACCGTGGGACCGGGGCGGTGGGGGATCCCCAGAGGGTGGCGTATACCTTTTTTTTAAATCATTAGTAGATGATTTAAAACAAGGATGTAGGCACATATTCATGTTAAATCAAATCAGGTGAAGATAATAGGAATAAGTTTATTGGAATAACTTGGGCTTTAGAAATTTGAAGAAATTGGTGCAAATAAATTTTGAAACTGAAGATTACTCCATCACCCAGAAATAGAAAATGGAAGATGAAAATAAAAATAAAGGAAAAACTAATAACAAGAGGTGGCTCTTTTGTCTTACTCTCAGCATCCTTGGACTTCTTCAGTGGCTCTTTTGTCTTGTTGAGGTCTTTGTACACAACAGCGATGTGGCTGTGCCCTTTCTGGAATTCGTTTAAGATATCATACAGGGGCATGTTGTCTGTAACCCTGAAAATTGTACACATGCAATCAAATTGTTGAGGAGCGGGGAGGGGGGACTGAATAGACCAGCAGCATCACCATATCAACAAGCAGGTAAGTATCAATTCTTCTAACGTGCAATCTCATTTAAGTTATCCTAATATGTGCAACAACGGAGAATACATGTTTTGTGATTTTACTAGGATAAAGAAATCTTCTTGAAAGAACTAATAAAGGTCACACATTTTTACAGTTTTTCTTTAATGTGTTGTCCTTCTAAGGATTGTATCTGGCATGAACAGCATACCACTGTGAATCAATGCATGGACTAGAAACGTAAAGTTTCGACACCTAGTAATAAAACAACACAACACCCTTCTACCCAACCAGCTCAATACTTGTTTGACCTCTTGATGTATTATAGTCATTTCTCATTGTTAGATCATAGGCAGCAAAGTTCGTTTTCACAAGATTATATTAAATGATATATTAGATTCCGTACCGTGGAACCTTCCTTAACAACATCTTTCTGAGAGGAACTGCATCATCTGGGTTAACTGCCAACAGATTCTTAACCTGCATGGATAAAAGATCAAACAGTGGCACTATAATGCGAGCAGATAGTAGTCTTTGAAGAGAAAATAAAACACCATGTTGTTTTAAAGCTCCTTGTCCAACTTTGGATAAAAACATGATGCCAGTTTTGAATCTAAACCAAGTTGGACACATGTCTTCCCAAGAAATCAAGGGACCATTATCACCAGTTCTAAATAAGCAGACACAATGATTTCATGATATTGATCCACATTCAAACAATGGTAAACCCATGATGGGTGGAAGAAACTAGCATTTACGACTATTATACTTTCACGGCTAAAAGTTGATCCCTTGAAATCTATAATGCATGTTGGCATATGGCCTGGAAATTCTATCATGGCAGGAAATCGATTCTAAATTTCTTTCAAAAGTACAGGAACCCTTAAATGTTTTACATCTTTAAAGGTTCCATATAACTTTGCATTTTTGTTAATATGCCTTCAATTCACTCAATGGCATCTTACGAGTGACTTTGGATGCAACATAGACATTGCACATGGAGTCGCTTAGCGGACGAGTTCCTTAGCAACCGGGAACTCACCCACGACCAACAATGGGGTTTTAATGCCATTTTAGGGGATTTATCGTTTGTGCCCATATATAGATAAATTTTTTACTCCCCATATAACTTTCTTCTGATCGTGAGTAAACATTGAATGCTCCTTCAATCTTGTACCAAGAAATTCATCTAGGGACTCTCTCAACTCCTCCGCCCGTGAATTTCCCCTTTTTTAAGTTATGAAGTAAATCTTGGTATCCTCCTATTTGTCATTTACTTCATATTGGTTTATTGTTTGCCACACATTATTGTAGTGTCGGTTACAAACTAGTTTAGAGTACCAATTATTTGGTCGATATACGTTTTATGATCACTAGTTGCTATTGGGAAGTAAATTTATCGTTTCACTTGTACTTGGAGCATCATTAGTTGTCTAAGGAAGGACGCTAATGTACCCTGTTTTATTATTTAAAATGTTTTCAAATTTTTTTTCCGCCAGTTCTTTTAAAATGTTCTTTAAAAAGCCTTCGAGTAAGTGGCTCATATGCATATGTTATCTCAAATACTGTATCACATTCATTATTTATTCAAATCATCATTATTTGATTAGAAAACTTTTTTCCCAACTAGTATATTTTTTATTATCTCTAAGTCAACAGATGCTTTTAGATTAGTGAAACTGGGAGAGTACTACTACTAGCTTATCAAACAAGTCAATTCACCTTGACAGATTATGGTATATGGGACATTGGTAACATGTCATAAATGGAAATAACAGCCATTAGTAGGAGAATAAAGAAGTTACCAGGATAATTCCAATAATATTTGTTCGGTCTCCAGAATAAACAGGAACTCTGCTGTGACCCATTGTCATAATTGCATTCAAGGTATCCCTGTCCAGGCACAAGAAAGTGACTTAATTCACAAAGCACATTTGTGAACCTTATATAATATGAATATCAGGATATAAACCCACAAAGTAAGAGTTCCATCCAGGTCAAGGGAAAATGCCTTCGATATAGGGGTCATGGCATCCTTTGCAGTTTTTTCAGTCAGTTCAAGGGCTCCGGCAATTATAGTAGTCTCGTCGTGCGTCAAATCTCCTCCTTTCCCAGCCTATCACCACACAACATAATTGATGTAGGAAATACCAGAAAAAAAACCTATTCCCATTTGTATTTCTTTATAGAGGTTCAACTTCTTAATCATCATTAGTTGTTTAGAATTAGATTACCTCATTGCCATGAAAATCCACAAAAGTTTTCAACTCTGCTCTGCGTAGAAGGGCGGCATGCCCCTTGCCCAACATCCAATCAAGAACCTTGAATTACAACGCAAATAGCTGAATATATGTGAACAGAAGACTTAATCATAATGAAGAAAAAAGAACTTCAAATCACCTTGCTGATAGGATAAGCGATAGGGAAGAAAAACCATAGTAGGAGACGGACTAAAGGTGCAGCCGTTGCTCCAACTGTCAAGCCATAGCGTGTAGAGATTGCTTGTGGCAATATCTGTTAAGAAAAAGTCGAATGTAAATGAACAATTGATCACATAGTAGAACAATAAAACATATTCCGCTATCTTTAAGTTTAATGATTATACTACTAACCTCTCCAAACATCAGGATGAGTGTTACAGATATCAGAATTGCGGCCCACGGAGGAACAAGTTTATCCAGGAATATCGGAAGCGACTACAGCAGAGAGAGTAACAAAGCAATTCAGATTATCATCACTCGATATAAAGTAATAAAACGTTATCAAGAAACTGCACATACCTCCATTGCTAACGCGTTGCCGATTAAGAGTGTACAAAGCAGTAGATGTTGATTCTTTACCACTGGGAATATTTTAGCTGCCATGAAGATACCTCCAGATATTAGTATAACAAAAAAAAAACATAAATGAACAGTTCATTTCGAGGGTGTTTGGGATTCCATTTTGAGTTCAAAAGTGCTTTTTACCAAAAGTCCTTATTGACTTATAGTGGTGGGGAAAAGGAATTTTTAGAATGGTGTTTGGATTAGCTTATTGAGATTGTGTGAGATGGTGAATGAAATAAGTCAATAAGTCAGGTTTTTGTTACTTATGAAAACTCCATTTTGCTTCCTTCTCCAAATGGAGTTTCAAAAGGACTTTTGTATTTGCCAAACAGGCTTTTTAACTTATTGACTTCTTGAAAAAGTAAATAAGTTAAAAAGGAGTTTCAAAATGGAATCCCAAACACCCTCGAATTCATACCTACAACGTATCTATTTAACAGGGTCAGGTTGAACTGTTCAAGGGAAAACTCAAAGAAACACAAAACTAAGGAACACCCTCGTCGCCCTTCATATAGACCTTATGCACTTGTGCATAAGAACCAAAAAGCAACTTAATTTACTTCTATGGACAAATGCATACGGTCCGGATGAAAGGCTATCAGAGTGTTCCTCAGTTTTCTGAATTTTTCGAGGTTTTCCCTCGAACCTCCCTCTCCGTTAATATATATATATAGCTATCTATAGTTACAAGAATGAGATAAAAACATTTAATCATATCATAGTTTTTCAATCACAAAATTGAGAGATAAAGATAAGAAATTGGGAAGAGGGTTAACTTACAAGCGTGTAAGCGATCTTTGGGGCGGCCGGATTGGATGAGGACTTCGAGGTCAACGAGTCCAAGGGACATGAGACCGAGGGTGAGACCAGCCATTAAGCCAGCAAAAGCTACGAGACCCACGATTACCAGCAAATACAGGAAGAATTTAGTCTCACAGCACGTCACTTCCCCCATCTTCCTTCTTTCTTTCTCTTTCTCTTTCTCTAAGGTGTGTTTGTGAATTAAGTTAAGTAAAGAGAATTGGAGTCATTTGGAAAAAAGGGAGATTTGAAGAAGATGAAGAATATTTGGACGATATTCTTCGTGATTTTCAAGAAACAGCTTTCTGATTTCTCAGACAACTGAATAGAATAATACGAATGTTGTTGTTGTAACCCTCCCTCCCAGAAATGAATAAGCTGGCTGTTTCATTATAACTTCATCCCCAACAATTCTTACGCTATGATTTTCCAAAAATAAACTATAGCCTTTAACAAAAATTTTACATCGTATCTAACAAATAATTTTTGAATAAGGTTCGCAAGAGTATATCCTTGGCAATTTAAAAATGAAACTTCAGCCATATGAAACTAACAAGCCGTTTACTTGAACACTTACCCGGTAAGTGTGTATCGGTAAAATTAAACACTATTACTGCCATATCCGAAAATATTTTGGTCTCTCAAAACAGGATCGTACGCAACAATTTGCCCGGTAAGCTCTTACCGGGTAAGAGTTGTCGATCTCACTTACCAGACAAGACTCTTGGTTCATCCTATCGTTCTTACCGGGTAAGATTCTAATCATTTTCATGTTAGTCTCGTAAGATAAATTGACCTGATAAACACTTAACCGGATAAGCGTCAAGTAAACGGCCCCTAAACCTAGCTACAAGATGCGCACGAGAAGATTCGAACCTGGGGTGAATAAGATACCATCGACATTCTCCACAAAGCTACGCCACAAGCCTTGTTTATCTAACAAATACTTTATTTAAACAATTTTATCTTTAATCTATACTATATATATATATATAAGATTCTTAATCAGTTATTTTAAGCAAAACTATTTTTCACCAATATTACAACTCTTAATACCCTTCGTACAACTATGTAATGCATCAATTAAAAACTCCTCCACCCACGTCTTCCATTTCAATTCATATTTCAATTGATAACTTACACTCTATATCCCTGTAGTTACTTAATTAAATTACTTTTACCCCCCTCACTATTTCATTTTTCATTTTACACCCTTATTATATTAACATAAATAATGTAAATTGCGTAAAATGTATTAAAATTTTTATTTATATTTTTAACAAATTATACCATTATAATCGTCTCGAAAATATCTTCAAAATGAGTCCAATATCAAATACTTTTAGATTTTAATCATATTATTAAATATTAAAAATACAAATATGAATTAATTTGTTCATATATTTTTACATTAAATGTTAAATTGTTTATAAATTTGGAAGTTACAGTTAATACCCTTATGATTAGTTATTTAGTTTACTATTAATCCTCTATTTTTTCATGTGTTATTTTAAATCTTTATCATATTAAGATAAATAATCATATGTGAACAAAAATATGTTAAAAAAATATTAAATGTTATTTTTCATATGGGTCAAAAGATGATGATCAATTATCCATCTCCGTTATGAAATTTTAAATGCTTTGTACGGCATCGCGCACGGGCAATTTCTAGTATATTTAATAAAACACTATACTTCTTTCTCAAACATTTATTTTTAATTTTTTCTACTGATGACAAATAATAAAAAATTGTTTATCTATAGTACATATGGAGTTTTAATGATTTATGTAAATTTAGAGATTTTTATATATTTTTTCTCTTCTTTTCTCTAATTTTTATCATATGGTTATTGGAGCTGAAATTTATGCAAAATCTTTAAAATTTCTAGTCTAACATAATTGTTGGAAATACTATTAAAACAGTAAATTAATTTTTTCGTCTATAGTTTTCACATTCATTATCAATTTTAATTTCTACTTTGACTTAGGGGTTTGTTTAATTAACGTTTGCTCTCTATGTGTTTTTACCTACTCACTTTCCCTAATTGAATGAACATGACCAGAATGGTGAATTTTACCCGATAAGAGTCATAGTAAGGATCGAGAGTATTACCCAATAAGTGAAAATAATGAGTCCTATCACGTAAGCGATTACTGAAAAATTTGTTGTATATGATGTCATTTTAATAAACTGAAATTTTACACTGTAAATGAAGATAAAATGTTACTTTTACCGGTAAGTGCTTACCGAGGTAAGCGTTGGGTAAACGGCCCTTAGTTACAGTTTATGTTAGTGTAGTTGTCAATTTCTTTCACTTTTATTCCTCTAAGACCATCCAAAGTGGTCTTGACTCTTGCCAATGGTATCAGTTGCTACATCAGCGCCACATTAGCTTTCCACTATCTTACTAGTCCTTACCAATTTAACCACAGTGGTCTTAACTCTCATACCAATCTAAATAATTAATATAAAAAAAGAGATAGAGAGAAAGGAGAGAAAGGGTGGGATGCGGTGGGGTGGGGTAGTCTAAGGAGTCGGCATGGCCATGTCGATTTCACTCCTTGCCAATAAACCACAATGGTGTTGACGGCCTTGCCAATCGGTACCGAAGCCTTCCCGCTCCCCTTGCCGGCCCATTGTGGATGGTCTAAGCAACTTTTGTTCCTATAACTAGTTTTTGTTGTAAAAAAATATTAATTAAGGGGACGTTTATTAACTCTTACCGGATTAGTGCTGATCCTGGTAAGCGTTGTCCCGGGTATGTGTTGTCCGTATAAGAGTGTTTACCAAATGTTTATGGTAAGTGTTAACTGTTAAAAAAAATAGATCATTTTAACCGTTTTATGGAATAAGATCCAACACCCATGGATTCTTAAGCATTACGTTGTTGCTAGCAAATACCACTATCTTTGGTTTTTGGCTCTTCCAAAGGTAAGCATAGAAATAGAAAATCTAACCCCAATTAGCATTATTTTCATGTTGGCTCGGTCAAATTTTGGCCAATGTCTTGATTAGATCACAGTTAGACCTGTGATTTAGTAAATATTTTGATTGATGGCTAAGTTAGTATTGCGGATCGAAACAATATCTCAATTCTAACCATATATTAACATCTTTATATTATAAAATAAGATAATATATTTATTTATCATTTAATTTTTATAATTGTATAAATTCATTATAATATTAATATATGAAAATAGGGGCCAATTTCTTTGACCTCTAAATATATTGGTCAATATTGGTGATCCTTTTTTTTTCTTTGTATCCTAGAGGACAAAACAACATTTTTTTGTGTTGTTATATGGATCCTTTTTAACCTTTCATGTACTTATATAAAAGCAAATCTCTTATACTGGATCCATCCTGTACACTTACATAACTCTGACTATTTTCCTCATAAGGGGAGATCCATTTATAATTCCCCCCTTTTTTTTATGTTTACGGTGATTTTAGTGGTTGATTGGAGGTATCTTAGACCATTCACATCGATATAAGATTATATTTTTTTTAAGCGTCCATAAACCTTGCAATAAATCTCTTTCATCAATATAAAATCATATTTTTTTCTAAAATGGTTCACACCTATTTTATAATTTATATTTATATATTTTAATAATTTATAATAGAGTACATTACATATTTGGTCCATGTGATTTATGTAACACCCTAAAAATCAGGGCGAACAAAAACTTTCATTTGCACAAAAGGTGGTATACAAATTGTAACGCCATGGCGTGAGCTCTTCCCAAAAATGGGGTAATAAGTAATGTACAATTACAATATTGTAATCTAAATGTAGCGATATAATAATCAACAAGTCTATTCCTAATAAGGAAAAGACTACGAAAGGTTATCATCCTCTACTATCAACTTGCGGTCTAGATGACCGGTCTCTTCTCACATCCCCCAAAGCTCACTCTCAAATTCCGGCACCTACTTGGGAACGGCGTCCCTTGTACCTGAGAGACACATCGACACCACACAAGTGTTAGGCTAAAGGAGCCTAGTGAGTTGTACAAATAATATCATGCGCGTAGAGCATATAAAGACATGCGAGATATACAAGATTATACTAACAATATGATTAGCATGTTAAACCGGTTTATTATTATCTTCGGAAACAATGGGAGCGACCCATTTCCACCAACCAATGCCCCGACATTATCTAATTCCAAACACCTCGATGCCCCGGATTTAGCATGGCGACATCATCAGAGGCCCGCGCACTTCGGAGCCACCCGAAGGCCGGCGACATAGGTACAAACCCGCGACTGTTTGGTGTGGACACATTGCGTTGGTTCGTCCAGGTTATTATCATTTAGGATCGTGAGACGGAATTTAGCATCGCGTCACGTCCATATCATTTCCACACAAGACCTAGATACTGAATTTAGCATAGCATCTAGTCCATATTATTCACATACAAAACCTCGACACTGAATTTAGCATAGCATCATTACAGAGGTATGTATCGAGGGTCTCAAGCCCTTTACATCGTTTAGCGTAAGCCACATTTCGGATATCAATCCCCTTATTATATAATCCCATATCATTTCTCATCTTATGTATCTCACATAAATACATTTATCATACACCCATAGGGTTAGCACATAACGAAGTAGCATACGTTGATCTATCTCATATAAGGGAATAATATCATTCATGTCATTTATACAAGCATAACACATCATACATATCATGAATACTCTTAACTTTGAAACTTGAAGATTTCACTTTAGCATCACATTTATTCGCAAACCAAGTAAAATATGTAAAATCACGAGATGATGTGCTCTCAGTTTTAACAAAATGGTTTTAACAACTCACCTTAGGGTTTTGTGATAAAACCCCCAAATTCCAAGATTAGGTCAAATAAGAGCACGAACCTAAAATCAAGTAAATCGAACCTTAGGTTAGTTTCATAACTCTTATCGCATAGATTATCTAACCTCAAATGGTTTAGATGAAGCTTACCTACCCAAATCTTGAACATACCCTAGATGAAGAACACTTTGCAACAATGGTGGTTTGAGGTTGTGCGAGGTGGAGAAGATGAAGCCATGGAAGCCTCCACCCTTCAAACTAGTAGATCTAGCCTCCAACACTTCTCAAAACATGAATTCCACCTAAAACAATACTAGATCTAAGCCAAATATGGGAGAAAAGGTTTGGAGGTGAAAAACCCCCAAATCGAAGCTTAAACTCGAAGGAGATGAAGGGATTACTTACACCAACGTTTTATAACTCCCAAATGCTTGAAATCCATTGATGTAGTCTTGAAGAGCTCGAAAAACCGAGAAGATAGCAAAAAGAATCGGGAGAAACGGAGTCCGGATGAGAGAGATATGCCCAAATGAAGAAGGAGGGGTATTTAACGCGTTTTCGGTCTGCCAGACACCTAGCGATCGCTAGGTGTCTTAGCTAGCGGTCGCTAGCCTTAAAAAAACAAGCAGAAAGTGGATTTTTATCGCTAGCGATCGCTAGGAGTGAGGCTAGCGATCGCTAGCACCTGTGCGATTTCGGTGCTTTCGTATTTTGGCCATAACTTCTTCGTTATAGCCCCGATTTCGATTCCGAAAGAACCGTTGGATTCGTATTTCAATTTCCCATCCAACAAGACTATAAAATATAGGTTTTGATCAAAAGTCCTATTTTTCATAATTTTCTTAAAATTTCTTAAACCCGAAAATTACGGGTGTTACAATCCTCCCCACCTAAATAAAAATTTCGTCCTCGAAATTGCAACTGTTTTCCGAACCATAAAGGGTAACCTCGCTTAAATGTTTTGTGAAGCTAAGACATTACGCTTTCTCCATACAGTCGGTTAAATCACTATCGGACTTAGTTATGTTCACAATACGATCACTGATATGGTGGTCTCGTTTAAAAGTGGTTCATCAAAGCACCACAAGCTACTACTTTACATCTATCCTTCGAAACATAACGCGTTTATAAGGATAATATCACTAGAATACGCAACCTTAGCTCTTTGTATAGTTTAACCAAATCAAATCGACTAAATTCTATGGTTCAAGTTACCATACATCATTTGCCTCCTATTAAAGTCGATCACGCGACTAAGAGTTACTTTACTACCAAGGAATGTCTCCACACACTCACTAACGGTGTCTAGCCGTCGTCATTAATTCCCAAAGAAACTCGAAAATTCCGTCTACTCGCCTATGAGTACCATAAGGAAGGTAAGTTTCTTCACTTAGCAAATCGCTAATTCCCAATAACTCCATAAACTTCCACATTCGCACTATCATAGCCTTTCTAATTATCCAATCACCTACGCAATTCTAATTTTTGCCTTAGGTGACTAAATCTTGAACTTCTAGTACAAATTCTCCCTGAAATTCATCTTAATAAAAAAAATACGAGTCCACTACAAATTCCTCCTCACATAACTCAATTATAAGTCACGTCTTCAAAATCACCTGTATGTTCATAGAAGGTTCCTCTTACAAGGCAATATTAATACACTGACAACATACACCACTCAGTCCGCATATGAAATCGTTAGTATACATCACACGATCACCAAATGTGGTACCACTGATAACATTTTCTCGATCCCTATACACGCATGGAGAATATTTCCTCATCTATACCACCAGTGTACTACTAAATTCTTTATTGAATCTTAGAGTCACGATATATAAATATATACACTTAACTTTTGTTATCCCTTCTAAGACCTTTAGATAGAAGTAAATGTCCTCTTACAGTTTGTCTCTCTCGAATCTCAAAGAGACCTCAAAACATGGTCACTCAGCCCGCTCGACCAAAATCTCATTCTAAACGGTTCGCTACAATCTCTTAGAAACATGCTCCAACAATCTATGAGACTTCTCTTTGTAATAGCCGGTATGCACATCGTGCATCCATTTAGGTGGTGCTAACCAATTTCTCATACTTAGACTTGTCCACTTACAATGTCTTTACCTAGATGATAACAGATTTCCCTCTAAATGAGGGTCTCCCATCGGACCATCCTTGTTCCCGTGATCATGGGCAACACGGCACTCCTCAACAACACACTCGTAAGAGAGATACAAACTAAATCCCTATGCAATCTAGTTTCGATCCACAACGAGCGCAACGCTACTCCGTCCAATTTTCCAAGTGTCACTCCACTATATAATAGCATGCTCATAAAAGGTAGAACCAAATTAATTCATGTAGCACATTGAAGGATAGCATGCAATCAGTTCGCACATAGGCATCGATTTTTTTTTTTATACCCAAAATTCTTGTACATCAAGGGATTCAATAACTCCAAAATTATGCATGGTAAACATTTATCGCAAGCACACAATCGGATACAAGCACACATGTATTTTACATAAAGACTTGACAACAACGGCATGACGCATATTCTCGGATAGTGTGAAGGCACATATAATACATAACTTATACTACATTAATCGTACACCACTTCAACCCCAAAGCTCTAAGTGCTTGCTATGACCCCCAACTAGTCTTACCAAAAGACGACTGGTTTCGTGCCAAACAACCATGAGTCGCACTCCTAGAGCTCAAAATATTCTGAGCTACTTAATGAAAATCCAACTCGAATTTGCACACTTAAGGCGACTCGTCGAAAATCAACCCTCTTAATAAGAGGTCCATTATATGACTATCAACCATGATAGACCTCTCAGGTTTAGCCTTCTTAGTGATCACTAACAAACTAGCCGTTATACGACACGGGTTCCCAACAAAATCTTGCGACACCTAGTAGTCCCAACAACCACGACATACTTAAGCGTAAAAGCATCAACGCAACAAAGTCCTAAAGTTCATCGTCGTGCAATTAATAATCCAAGCTTACCACTTCGTTATTTTGGAACCCAAAGCTCATAACCGAGCTATTTAAAATCGAAGCTTATAGTCAAACTATTAAAATCAAAGCCCGTAACTGCTGTTTAGAAATCCAAGCTCACAACCGAGTTATTCTAGAAACCAAGTTCATCACCGAGTCCTTTAAAATCAAAGCTCATAATCGAGCTATTTTAGAAATCAAATTCAAAACCGAACCCTTTAAAATCAAGGCTCATAATCGAGCTATTTTAGAATTCGAGACTCGTCCCCCAAGTCCTTATAATCAAAGCCGAGCACTAGCTCTAAACTCAATAGACCCAAAATTGACGGTCTTAAAATAATTTTATATAGTTCACTCCATTAATGTGGATGTAACTCCCGAAGTCATTTGACCCAAAAATTCCCAACACAGTTTAACCAAAACAGTTACCCAAATGGGTCCACACTTTTATAAATCTCGTTTAAGCTGTAATTCATGTGAAAACGTATTTATAATTCTTGTGAATCAAGTCATCTCGAAAATCTCATATTTGATTATTATATCAAAATCCATTCAACATACGCACCCGGTAACACTCGACTATCGTTTGTTTAGAAAATAACTTTACGGAACACACAACGTTTTGGAAGAACATTGTTTTGGCACATACAACATTTTGCAAATCAATTTGAAAATATTCACGTGATAAAACGACCACTTTGTATAAAAACACTACAAAATTGCAGGCTACCTATTCCGTCAAAGTCATCCACCTATATTCCTCATACATTATCATCAGTGTTTCACGATCATCCAAGCGATCTCATCTAAAGTTCAAGTCCTTTATATAGTACTAGATAACACATTCCAAGTCTTACTTTGATAGATTCATATCTTAGGCTGGATCTTATACTTCTGCCCTACGATATTGCCTAAGGTGTCTCCACGTGTGCTTACCCCATACTATTTCAATGTATGGGCCTTTCTCAACTAACCACTCGATTTCTGGTCAGTTATGAGTCAACCTATTTTATCTCGACATCCGATCTTAGGCTAAAGTTATTTAGTTCCTCTTACGATCTTCCTCTTTAAATCTAGAGGGTTAACATGACGGCTCGAAAAACGAGGGATTTCTAGAAGTAGGACTCATGTATAAATCGACTATTCGCCTCAACAAATCAAACACGCCCTATAACATGAAGGAATATTCCTATTCCTAATAATAACCTTCTTCATATATGAGTCGGTCTTAGGTCTTGGTTTTCATAACCTTCTTGTATGACATACTACATAATTTCTCATTATCGCTTCGACAAGTAAGCTATATTTATTTTCCACACTTCCAATATCCACACGATATTCCGAGGTATATACTTTCCGAAAACATGCCTTCCAAGCCCAATTAATAAATCTTACCACTAATTCACACTCGAGTCAAGGTACTCAAATCACCTACAAGCCAATCATCAAAACATGACCTTTAAATAAGGACTCATCATAACTAGGGGTCCTTCACGACCGAGCATTTATCCTATCACAAGGAAATCAAGAAAAATAAGAATAGACTATCATACGTACCAACATTTATCAATCATTGCATCGATAGCAACCAAGAATACTCAAATGACGAGACATTCATAACTCAGTAGCTAAGTGATTTATGAATAGACCGTACACGAGATTCCCTGCCTCTATTGACACAATTTCTCGATCCATGTATTTCGTATCCCTAACGCTCTCCCCACCTAAGACTTTACCCACGGTAGGTGACATGTCTATTAGTGCACTAAGTTTAAGTCTAGGTATACTACGGTCAATACCTAGTTCACTTAAACTAAAGCTCTGATACCAACTTGTAACACCCTAAAAATCAGGGCGAACAAAAACTTTCATTTGCACAAAAGGTGGTATACAAATTGTAACGCCATGGCGTGAGCTCTTCCCAAAAATGGGGTAATAAGTAATGTACAATTACAATATTGTAATCTAAATGTAGCGATATAATAATCAACAAGTCTATTCCTAATAAGGAAAAGACTACGAAAGGTTATCATCCTCTACTATCAACTTGCGGTCTAGATGACCGGTCTCTTCTCACATCCCCCAAAGCTCACTCTCAAATTCCGGCACCTACTTGGGAACGGCGTCCCTTGTACCTGAGAGACACATCGACACCACACAAGTGTTAGGCTAAAGGAGCCTAGTGAGTTGTACAAATAATATCATGCGCGTAGAGCATATAAAGACATGCGAGATATACAAGATTATACTAACAATATGATTAGCATGTTAAACCGGTTTATTATTATCTTCGGAAACAATGGGAGCGACCCATTTCCACCAACCAATGCCCCGACATTATCTAATTCCAAACACCTCGATGCCCCGGATTTAGCATGGCGACATCATCAGAGGCCCGCGCACTTCGGAGCCACCCGAAGGCCGGCGACATAGGTACAAACCCGCGACTGTTTGGTGTGGACACATTGCGTTGGTTCGTCCAGGTTATTATCATTTAGGATCGTGAGACGGAATTTAGCATCGCGTCACGTCCATATCATTTCCACACAAGACCTAGATACTGAATTTAGCATAGCATCTAGTCCATATTATTCACATACAAAACCTCGACACTGAATTTAGCATAGCATCATTACAGAGGTATGTATCGAGGGTCTCAAGCCCTTTACATCGTTTAGCGTAAGCCACATTTCGGATATCAATCCCCTTATTATATAATCCCATATCATTTCTCATCTTATGTATCTCACATAAATACATTTATCATACACCCATAGGGTTAGCACATAACGAAGTAGCATACGTTGATCTATCTCATATAAGGGAATAATATCATTCATGTCATTTATACAAGCATAACACATCATACATATCATGAATACTCTTAACTTTGAAACTTGAAGATTTCACTTTAGCATCACATTTATTCGCAAACCAAGTAAAATATGTAAAATCACGAGATGATGTGCTCTCAGTTTTAACAAAATGGTTTTAACAACTCACCTTAGGGTTTTGTGATAAAACCCCCAAATTCCAAGATTAGGTCAAATAAGAGCACGAACCTAAAATCAAGTAAATCGAACCTTAGGTTAGTTTCATAACTCTTATCGCATAGATTATCTAACCTCAAATGGTTTAGATGAAGCTTACCTACCCAAATCTTGAACATACCCTAGATGAAGAACACTTTGCAACAATGGTGGTTTGAGGTTGTGCGAGGTGGAGAAGATGAAGCCATGGAAGCCTCCACCCTTCAAACTAGTAGATCTAGCCTCCAACACTTCTCAAAACATGAATTCCACCTAAAACAATACTAGATCTAAGCCAAATATGGGAGAAAAGGTTTGGAGATGAAAAACCCCCAAATCGAAGCTTAAACTCGAAGGAGATGAAGGGATTACTTACACCAACGTTTTATAACTCCCAAATGCTTGAAATCCATTGATGTAGTCTTGAAGAGCTCGAAAAACCGAGAAGATAGCAAAAAGAATCGGGAGAAACGGAGTCCGGATGAGAGAGATATGCCCAAATGAAGAAGGAGGGGTATTTAACGCGTTTTCGGTCTGCCAGACACCTAGCGATCGCTAGGTGTCTTAGCTAGCGGTCGCTAGCCTTAAAAAAACAAGCAGAAAGTGGATTTTTATCGCTAGCGATCGCTAGGAGTGAGGCTAGCGATCGCTAGCACCTGTGCGATTTCGGTGCTTTCGTATTTTGGCCATAACTTCTTCGTTATAGCCCCGATTTCGATTCCGAAAGAACCGTTGGATTCGTATTTCAATTTCCCATCCAACAAGACTATAAAATATAGGTTTTGATCAAAAGTCCTATTTTTCATAATTTTCTTAAAATTTCTTAAACCCGAAAATTACGGGTGTTACAATTTATACGATATTGCACTGTTGGTCCCTATTTTGAAATAATTATGAAAAAGGTCTTTGCGGTTTACATTATATTGCACTGTTGATCCCTGTGGTTTACAGTATATTGCATTGTTGGTCCTATGCTTAATAGACTGGTTTCATACGGATTTAGGGTTAGGGACCAACAATGCAGTAAAATCTAAACCACAAGGACCTTTTCCGTAATTATTTCAGAATAGAGACCAATATATGGGTCGTTGGATAGTGAGCGGTAGGATATATGATGAATTTGGGAGAAAAATGGAGTAGGAGGTGAAACCGATTTATAAAATAAGATAAAATAGTTAGTTTCTCTTTAATAAAATAATACAATATCCAAAAAAAGGATAATATCAATAAAATATTATAGAACAATTTTGGTGTTATATTTCAGTGGAATAGAAAAATGGTGCTAAACATAGTGGAATTAGAAAAAGGTGCTAAAAATCGGTGAGAGGGTATGGTAGTGATGGTGTGACGACTACCAAAGGTAAACGTTAGTTGGGGTGGTGGTGGAAATATGATATTAATTGCGTGGAAAGATAATATTAATTGAAGTGTGACAATATCGGCGGTGACAATAGTGATGTCGGTTGAAGAAGAGGTGGTGGATGGATTGCGAGGGATTGAGGGTAGCAATGGTGGTATCATTAAACTTGATGCTAATATCGTTATTGTCCTTTTAGACTCTAAATTCTAAAATTTGTTACAGAAGCCAATTAATAGTATGCAGATCCTTCTTATCAAAACGTGAATTTAACAAAACACAATTAATTAATATGTGAATAACATTATTGAAGAATTTAGTCAAAAATATTTTTTATTCCAATTATGAGAATAAGATAATAGATTTTAGGAACCAAGCAACTAGTAGCGGAGCCACATGTAGTCTAATGGGGTCTCATGATGACCCCAATCAAATGTTTAAGAATTCTATAATTGGTTTAAAAAGAACCCATTCAATTTTTGCAAAATTCCACACATTTGAATATTTTCCACCAAAATAAAAAAAAAAAAAAAAATTATCTTAATATCCCGTGTATTGTTTTGCTAAATCCATTTCAATATTAACCATGTCAAGTTCTAGTTTTTCGTATAGTTTGTTAAATTCATGTCAATATCTTGTCATTTAAGTTTAATACAAATTGGTTTATCATATACAATGTTAGACAGGATTTGTAATTTATATAAAACAAACTGAAGGTAATAAAATCTCAAAAGGGAAATTCAAAAATTTTAGGCCCAACTATAAAAGTATTCAAACCTATTATTTTGTTTTGAATGACAAACCATTATAAAACTAGGTGTGAAACGAACCATCACGATTATAGACCTAACTTTTAAGAGTGGATCGACAAGCTCCAACCAAACACACATAGGGCAAAACTTGTTGTAGAGATTTTTCTTTCACATTGTGAATGTAAAGCCATGACAGGGGGCCTATCCTACCACCCATTTTTGCCAACTTTAAATAGATATACATGGACAATTTGTTTTACCATATGTGTTTATGTAATATGTTTATAGTTTAATTAACACGATACAATAGCCACCTAAAAACATGGAATGTTTTATTGGCGTACACAAGTGTAAAAAGTAGTCATCAAGATGTGGAAATGATGTGTCAGCGGAAATTGAAATTTTGATTATTGGTCGTTGCTTCAACGTTTAAGTATGGATACAATATGTAAGAAAAGATATCAAGTCAAAAGTAGAATAAACACCCCCTAAATCCGCCATTTAAGAAGGGACAACCTGACTTGATGTGTCGATCGAGTTGACTAACAATATTATTTCACTTACTCATGCCGGTTTACTTACTTACCAAACCTACTTAGGGACTAAACGTGCTTACCCAATTTGTGTTGGCTGAGAGAACTAACCCCAAATAGCAAAGTACTGATTTATAAGCACAAGGTACAAGTCCATATGCATGATGGGTGTTGAGAAAGGTAGAACCATTTGTTTAAAATCCCTCGTGTCCACTATAATTAAAATAAAATACATCCATCCCATCGAAACCGCCTGAATGCCACCACCACCACCAACCAATTGCTTCCAAAAAAACAAAGCTGTACTTGGTGGTAGACGATGACCAACCCAATACAAGGTCACTTCCAAGCAAGTACATCTTGCCCATGTGAACCATTTTACCATTTGGATGGCTGTTGTAAACATAATATCCATAAGATTATGTGGGTCATGTTTAGATATTTTACTACTAGTACCTCCTGCATCAACACTTGTACCTTAACATGGGATCCACCCTTTTTTAATTTTCATTCAGCCAGGGACAGCTTTGAAAGGGAGAGGACTTGCAACATTTTATATAAGTGATTTCTCTTCTCTTCTCATCTCACACGTAATCAAAATCTACTTTTTACATTCTTGATACATGAACTGATTTGATTTTGACATTAATACAAATAAGATTAGCATTCCCAGTTATATAATGGGGAGGTCCTTTTTCTACACTCGTTAGAGGGGTTCAATGTTAAAATCAAATCTTGTAAAAGTTTGCAAAATAGCCTTCAGGTCCGCCAAATGCAACTCCTCTATTGGTGGACCTGATTACAAGACAATACTTTTTACAAATAGGGTTAATGACTTATTAGGGTAAGAAACTATTCGTTTTGTACAAAAAATACCATTGAATGTTTTTTTGTACTCGATATACCATTGAACTATTTTCTTTTGTACACATTATACCATCGCAACCGGGAATAGCCAGTTTTGACGTGGATTTGTACACATTATACCATTGAACTATTTATTTTGTACACATTATACCGTTGAACTCTTTTTTTTGTACAAATTATACCATTAACCTTTGATATGCTTACAAAAAAGGTGACAATTCCTTAAATATGATTTCCATAAATCGTCTTGAAAGAGTGCTGTTACAGAGCTTTCAGGTCAACCCGGTGAGGTAATCCTCTTCGTCGCTTTCTATCTCGGTGGAACCCATGACGAACTCTACCGGAGAACTCAGATGCAACCCGAACCCGTAAAACCCAGTGGAAGAGCCCTTGCTGTTGTTGGTGGTGGGTTTTTCCTTTTCCGGCAAGAAGTTCATGAGTATGTCTTCGTCGTTAAGGAACTCCGATGGAGAAATGAATTTTAGTATGCGAAGGAGAACTAGAGAGTGGTGGAGGAGGAGGAGGGAGGTGGTGGTAGTGGTTGTGGTAGTGGTGGTGTCTTGAAGAAAGTCATTGCCTAGTCATTGCCACATTTTTTGTAAACATATGAAAGGTTAATGGTATAATGTGTACAAAAAAAAAAGAGTTCAATGGTATAATGTGTACAAAAAAATAGTTCAATGGTATAATGTGTACAAATCCACGTCAAAACCGGCTATTCCCGGTTGCGATGGTATAATGTGTACAAAAGAAAATAGTTCAATGGTATATCGAGTACAAAAAAACATTCAATGGTATTTTTTGTACAAAACGAATAGTTTCTTACCCTAATAAGTCATTAACCCTTACAAATATTACCCATGTCCGTCAAATGGAGGAGCTAAGCCCACGAATAGAGGAGTTAGGACAAAAAAATTTTAAAAATATTACCCATGTCGACCAAATGGAGGAGCTAGGTCCACCAATGGAGGAGTCTGATGGCTATTTTGTAAACTTTTACAAGAAAATTGCTAGGAGATCAAACACTAATCTTAAATGGCTAAAATTACATACCAACATGGAAAAAGAAAAGCTCATTAAAATGGTGGGACCCAATACACTAAATAATAGAAAGTAATTAGATGGACCGGTTTACGATAGAGCCAGAAGGTTTATAGAATGTATAGAAAAAATGTCTACAAATTTGATGTCGGTATTCGTGGACCTTAAAACCGTTTCAATAAATGAAATCTGCCAATCTTTTTATTATTATAATTATTTGTAATGAATCGGTTAATGATTAGGAGTACAAGGTTTATAAAATACGTTAGTAAAAAAATATAGGAAGATGTGGTAGAGTCGATGCTCTAAGAAGAATTAGCAAAAGGTAGCAGAGCATATGAGAGGAAATTGGGTGGCCGTCGTGGACTCTTTCACCACCCCATGGATACGATTGATTTGAGCATTTCTTTTAGACGTTGGTTTTGTGTGTGGTTCTCTTTCCCCTTATCCCCTAAAACCTTAATTTATTTCAACAAAAATAAAACCAACCCCACTTCTTTTCTTTTCATTTCAATGCATTACCCTCTTCCCTCCTCTGCCTCTATTTACTCATTCAAAACCCAAGAGATTAAAGGGAATTTAACAATAAACATGGCGAATGGCCGCCTTCCCGACCACCAGAACTGGCCACGACCCGGCTTGCTATACAGCGAAGCGGTTCGGGAGCTCCATGCAACCATTGAGAATGATTGGGACTCGGTTAAGCAGTCGGCTTGCCAGACGGCAGCCGGTAGGGCACTTTGGAAGCATGTTGTACATGATCCCTTAGCCGAGTTGTTTGCAGGGGAAACGTACCTGAAAAGTCTTTACGAGAAGATCAAGAAAGACCGGCTGAACAATGCCAGGGAAGTCTCTGGGGTGATTCTTGCCGTTCGGACGCTTTGGTTCGAGTCGAAGTTGGAGGCTGCTGTCAAGTCCTTTGGTGGGGGAGCTCAGGTGGTTCTTCTTGGTGCAGGTTGGTGATCACTTCAATTCTCCTGCATTCTGGGGTTACTTTGTATCAATTGCTTTAAAACTTCTAGTCTTGTTTCTACTGTGGCAATAATCATATTGACCAAAAAAATGTGATCAAAAAGTTATTTGTTAACTAACAGGCCGTTTTCTAACACAAACTGCGTAAAAATACTGACAGGGCTAGAGTTATCCCCTCACTTAAGATTGTTAGCACACACCATCATCTCATAACGATCTTAATCAATAAGCTCTAACCGGGGTAAAAGTCACCACCCTCACTTATTGGTAAGACTCTTGGTCAGCATAATGATACGGTCAAATTTTTGGTCAAACCATCATTTCTAACCTAGTAATCCTCTCTTACCCGGAAAGATGCAGTAATGGGCCATTTACTACATGCTAACCGGGTGAGCATGATAAACATCAAGAAACTTACTCGATAAGAGGCAAGAATCTTAATTGGTAACTGAGAGTGGTGACTCTTACCCGGTTAGCGCTTACCGACAATCTTTCTATCAGCATCTTGAAGGCCAAGAATATTACCCGGTTAGGTAAGAGTGCAAAGTCCTGCCCCGTAAGCACTTACTCGATTAGTTTTTTAGTAAAAAGCTGAGTGTCAAATTACTCGTAAGATGCAATAAGCGTCTAGTAAACAGCCCCGAAAGAAAATAGAAATATGAAACAGAAGGTTGAATCAAAATCAATAGAATAAAACACCAAGCCCAAAAAGTTAAAAGCTGAGAAATTAAGTTTGTTTACCTGCAGGAATGGATACAAGGGCTTATCGGTTGGACTGCTTGAAAGAAAGTGATGTTTACGAGATGGACTTCCCAGAGGTGCTGCAAATGAAGGACACACTACTCGAGGCAGCAATGGAGTCAATAAACGAACCCATGTTAACTGCAAAATCCCTTAGAAGAATTGCAGTCGATATCAGAGATGAGGACTGGTTCAAGAAGCTTCAGGCATCAGGGTTCAAACCAGAGAAGAAGACAGTGTGGATTCTTGAAGGCATCATCTATTATCTCGAACATTCCCAAGCCATGGGAGTGTTGAAAACAATAGCCGACAATTGCAACCTTACGGAGACCGTTTTGCTAGCAGATTTCATGAATAAACAATCAACAACGCTCTCCAGCTCCAACTATCATTTCTACAGCGATTGGCCTGATCACCTGCTTCCTTCTTTGGGGTTCTCTGATGTCAAGCTTTCGCAAATCGGAGATCCAGATGCTGATTACGGTCTGTTGCATGATCCGCTTAATCTGTTTAACAAGCTGCGGGGCTTGCCAAGGTCCATTCAGAACCATCCAGATGATGGAACTCCATGCTGTCGGTTGTATTTGGTGCAAGCTTCTGGTTCACCCAACCAAACTATTTCGTGAGCATAGATATTTTGTCATACCACCGATTATATTTAGGTTTGTTGGCATCAATGTGATTCTTTAAAGAAGCAATAAGATGATAGCATTATCACAAGCAACAAAGAAGTGATGACATCAATGCTGGCATTTTATTAAAATAATATGAGAACATCAGATTACATTAAACAAACTTTTGTATACAAGTCTTGTAAATGCAAGAATCAGTTAAAGGAAAGGAATGTAACTAATTGGGAATGTAACTAATTGGAAAGAATGAACACTGAGATTGCTAAAAGTAAGTTTGCATGGATATCCTTCATAGTTAATGGGCTCAAAAGTTATTAATAATCTTTAACAAAAATAAAGAAGGCAAGCATGATCACCAAAAGGAACCATGGTTTGTCTAATCCATATACACTTCTTCAAATAGATCACCATTTAGGAAAGCATTATTGACACCAAGTTCAGCCAAATTCCAATTCTTTGATGCAGCAAGTGCAGGCAGTACCTTCAATGTAAATAGTTCCATTGCTACTGTAGAGAGTTTCAACAAAATCCAGTCCCTCCCGTTGTGTGTATGAATTAGCAACTAGACGAGCCTTATATCTTTCAATGTATCCATTTGAGTTAGTTTGATCTTGTCTGCTCATTTGCATCCTATTTTGAATGTTTCCCAACAGGAAGAGTGCTGAAAATCCATGTGTGCTTAGCTGTGAGAGACTGCAACTCCTCATCCATAGCTAACTTCCATTCTAGGATATGTGTTGCTGGATGGTAATGTTGTGGTTCAACATGAGTAGACATATTTAGAACAAACTGAGCAGATAGTTTATCATAGGGCAGGTAATTTTGGATTCAATAGATGTCAGAAGAGCATGAAAAGAAGAATTGGCTGCCAAACCATAATAGTAGTTTTTCAAGTTACTGGTTGTTGAGTTCTTCTAGTTGATCTTCAAATGGAACATTATGTGCTTCCTGATGGAGCAATGTGTATCACTATCCATGACAGTTGGTGAGAAATTAGGTTGAGATGATACTATGGTTGATCTGAAATTTGCTAAGCTGAGTTCATCTATACTCAAAGAATTAGGCAGTACTACATCTGGAAATGTAATAAATGTTTCTCTCAAGCATGATGAGTATAAAAGGAAATAGATTTTCATGAAAAATGGCATAACTGAAAATCTGTCCGAGACTTGAAGTCACTGAATTGTTATCGTTTCATACCAGGTGGGTATCTAATAAGCACACATATGCGAGTCTGTGGTTTAAACTTAGTACGATAAGCAGTCAGGGTAAGTGAAGAGTAATTTGATGCTTTGTATAGCAAATGATATGGGGTACTATTCTTCAACAAAGGATATGTAGTTCTGTTGATCAAGAGAATTGCTGTCAAGACACATTATGTCCAAAGCTTCATATTAACTCTTGATTTAGAAATAATGATCATGCCACACTCAAGAGGTGCTGGTATTTTCATTCAACCACTGAAAGTTGATGTACAACACCTTTCTATTGGAAACAATCAGTAAACAACAACTCTTGGGCATTTTCTGAGCAAAATACTTTTATCTTTACATCAAACTGAGTTGCTTTCATTGAAAAATCTCGGTGTAACATGGGTTGCATCAAACTTATGTTTCAACAAATAAATCCATGTGAATCTTGTGCAAACATCAACAAGAGTCAAGAAGAAACGATGCGCAGAGCGAGATACAATTTGATATGGACCCAAATGTCACGATGCACAATATCAAAAGACGTCTTTGATAGATGATTATTAGAAACAACAGACAACCGTCTTTGCTTCTCAAGAGGACAGATGTAGCAAGGACTTACTCAACCAGACATTTTATAATGTAATTGGCTTTAAGAGTAAAGAGACTATTACCATAAAGATCTCATAGCCTAGTGTACCAGGTGTGAGCAGTGATGATCTTGATGGAGCTCACATAGTTTAACATTGAATCTTTTAGAATAAACACCCTTGCAGATAATCTTCTTGGCTAATTGGTCCTGAATAACAAGATAATCAAGAAGAAACATGGCTTAAGATTTTTGACACAATAATCAGAATGTCAAATAGCAAGTAAAACTTGAAATATGGAATGAAGGAGACATCCTTAAGCATAAGATCATTGCTTAGTTGAACATCACCAGCATATTTTACCAAGATCTGAGAATGAGCGGGTAACCTGATTGTTGTATGTCAAATGGAGTGCACAGAATCAACAATCCAACAGTCGTAAAGAAAATAAAGAAATGTAAGTGCATAGAGAGACAAATACCTGAAACCTCATTTGGCTGAGAAGAATTTGCATCCTTGTCTGAGTTGCTTATCTGGGAGGAGACCATGTTCATAAATTTCTGGACTTGGTTTAGATTAAGATTCTAAATGAAGTCCAAAAATGTAACTTGATGAACAACAGCACTATTTTGACTGTTGTTAAAATCTTGAGTTGTATGGATACCCGAACAGCTTATAACAACGATCCATAATATGACCAGCCATATTGCAATGAGAACAAAAAAGGCTTCTCAGTACTTTGACTCTTGAAATGGTTGTTATTATGATTCCTTGTTCCTTGAGAATTAGCAACTCCTTCCAGCATTCATCTTAACAACAAAGGATAAGTTATTAGTCAACTTATTGGCTTCATCACTAGTTTTTGTTTGCTGTTCCTCTTGAACGATCATCGACTATGCTCAAATGATAAGAGGCATCGGATCCATCAACAAGATTTCTCCTCTGATCAGTGAAAAGCAATCTTCAAGTCCCATAGGAAATAACACGTTGTACATCTGATAGAGGTCATTAAGATTTTTAGCCCCTTCACAGGAACAAATAAATAGGCCAGTAAGCTTAATTCTTCCCATATAGTCTTCAAGTTTGTAAAGCAAACACTCACTGAACCCTGCTTTTGTTGAAGGTTCCTTAGTTTACATCTCATTTGAAATCATAGGATCATTCCTTTGCTGAAATAGGTCCTCTAAATCCAACCTATTCTTCATGCAGATACAGTGTAGAACTGTAGATGAAGCTTGCAGAGATTTCTTTTGAAACAAAAAGTAATATGCATGAAATTACAATATTATTGTTTCAAGTCCAAGAATTTCGTAGATTCACATCATTACCTTGAGGTTCTGTAAAAAACCCGATAACAAATTCAACTTTCTCCTTTACAGACTGCGCAACTCGCAATGCACGACTCCAATTGTTGTAATTATCTCCTGTAAGTGGTTGTGAAACAAAGTACCACCTCAGAACTAGCAGTAAGATTATGCCGGCATGATTTGCATCGTTCCTCGTTGATGATGGTGCATTGTCCATTGCACGAAGAAATTGTGATGAGGAAGAAAGAAATGAATTGAAGAAGGTATCACTGAACAATTGTTCTCTGATACGATTTTAGATCCTTAGACCCATGGAAAACAGAGACAGAGAGCTGTGAATGCAGAAGACTTCATGAAAAGTAATTGTTTGTTCTCTACTTTCTTTACTCTTCTACGATTACATGTATATATGAGTACAACACAATAGGTAACCAATAACTAACTTGCATCCTAAGTAACTAATTTGCTGATTATATTCCCTAATCAAAGTATCCGATCTCGCAGAATACTGAGCATGTTCCCTGATAGGCAGAAAAATGCTGCAAGAACATGGATCTTGCTGAAGTAAGTTCCTGCTACACCAGTCACTGAAAATCAATGGCATAATACATATAAAAAGCAATACATGATCTGAAACTATAAAGCAAATGCAATCAATACAACGGGCAAAGCATGCAAGCAACTGTTCAGGTCTCTGCAGCCCTGTCCATTGGTTACTTTATAAACAAGATTAGATTTTTTACAAATAAGGGTTTCCAGATAGAAAAGATTCTCTTTCAACAAAAATTAATTCATCGTGTAGCTTTTGGAGTCGATATAAGTACAAAAGATTCAAATTATAAAACAAATTAACTCAAATTTCAAGACAATCTTTGACACCCTGCTCAAAACTGTTAAGGGAAGATATGGTGTCCATGAGTGCATCTGCTACCTTCTGTCTGTTAGCAGAAAGAAGAAAAGATGTATGAGAAAATATGGTTCATGGAGTATTTGATAAATTTAACACAGATGTTGTAAAGCACTTTCAGAAGCTATATTAAATGTTAGATCTACCAGAAGGGTTCATTTCATATTTCTGAAGGAATACCTGTCAGATACAATCTGAGCAGCAGTTCCATTTGCCACACTATTAAGAGAGCTAAAAGACCTGCAATCAGAGAGAGTATTACGCTCCTTCATTTACCAAACTAATCAAAAATAGGAAGAACAAATCTTGTAGGTCAAAAAGATGCTGGAACTTCACACCGAAATTGCAACATTCAACAAACACTAGGTGG
The DNA here is from genome assembly GCA_030169165.1 of Centaurea solstitialis. Taxonomy (NCBI): domain Eukaryota; kingdom Viridiplantae; phylum Streptophyta; class Magnoliopsida; order Asterales; family Asteraceae; genus Centaurea; species Centaurea solstitialis. Next base: position 88,604,758 of record CM058040.1, on the reverse strand, counting down.
TATCCCAAAAGTCAAGAAAATAAGAAGTGAACAACTTCTTTTCTGAAGACTCGCACATATGGCTTGTAAGAAATATAAGTCCTTAAATTACCTTTCTAGATCACTCAGTTTAGCCTCAGCCTCCAACAAAGTTGGATCCTTGTCATCAAGCAATGAAGCTGCATTTTTTAAAACCAACTTGAATGTGCAAACCTGCAGGTTGAAATAAACTTGCAATTTATTCTCCTTCTATCTAGCATTAAGACTCTAGGAGGTTAATTGGCAAAGCCACTCCTTTTCGACTGGAAGAATCATGGTTTGAGTAAAAGAAACAAGCACTTTGCTAAATGCAATACAGCAATAGAAAAAACTTCATAATTTTCATGCTGAAATCTCGCAATAGAAGCCTCACTGCACACTGTCACCTTTTGCATAGTGTTGACCAAATCAAGATATGCATATAATTAATGATCTCATTGCATTCTTAATCACTCAATTTAAGGTATCATAACAAGCAATTAGCAAGCAGAAAAGAAGATAATATTCTTTTAGGAACAGATGACTGGTTAATGGAATCAGTCACCAGCATAATTCAAACCTAAATACTCCTGAAAATATATCAACATCGTCGTCGTCTAATATATATAATCAACAACAAACTCCGATAATCGAGATAACAATAACAGAGATAACAACTAATTCAAATCTTATTACAAGTGATGAAATTAGGAAAGAGTAAAAACCTCAACGCCAGTTTTAGATTGAAAAGTAACAATAGAATTCCTCTCCTGAGGAATACAATCCCTAGCAGCTGATACCAGCAGCCTTTGAACCTCTTCCAAGTCTTTCTCAGGTGAAGTTCCACTACCTGCTACAAATCACATCAATCAATTTCAGAACAAAATTCATCTTCTTCAAATCTAACCAATAACCTAAAAATTAACCAGTTCACAGTTCATTTTTCTGTTAATCAAACGTATTTATTTAAAACAGTACTGATTAAGATATATGCAGCTTGAAGGCTATTGCGAGATGCATCGATCGGAGCTAACAAATACTTGGATGCTTTCTTCTTCTGTTCTCTCAGCCAATCCTTCGGTCCTGCTATAAGAATGCAACAATATCATATCACATCAAATCGAAAACTATTGATATGAAAATTGATGGAAAAGCTACAGTCGACTACATGAATGATGGTGTTTACGTACAAATGCCGAAGGAGAATGCGGTGGCGAGAGGAGGTTGGTAGAGTGAAGCTATGGATGTAAGAATGAGGCCGGCGGCGGCCTCTCTGCGGGTGGTGGGAATGAGGCTGAGAAGAGAGGATGATGATGGAGGAGGTAGGTCTGAAAATGGTGAGGGTTTGGGGGGATTTGGCGGGAATACGGTGGTGGTAGGGGAGGGGATAAGGGTGGAAAGCGGCGGTGGCGACATTTTTTGCTGGTGGTGGTGTTATTAAAAAAGTATAGAATTTATTTATTGAGTAAATTACGGATTTGGTCCCTGTAGTTTGGTACTTTTTATGGATTTGGTCCCTAAACTTCATTAATTATGGATTTGGTCCCTGTGGTATGCATTTTCTAATGGATTTGGTCCCTGGACCAAACTGCCGTCTCTTTCCTCTGTTAGTTTTAAGGGCATTTTTGTCTTTCTCTATTTCTTTCTTTTTACAATTAAGTTTTAAAGGTTTTTTTTAATATTTTTCTTTTCTTTTTTCAATAACCCTTCATAATATGACATGTGTCCAAATAACAAAATGTAGAGGACCCACCACCATCCTCATTAATCTCACCTGCAACAAGAGCTTGATTTCCCCCCAAAACCCACCTGCATCACCCCTCCTACCACACCTTTTATTTTCTACAAACCCACCTTCAACACCCATTTGTTTTTTCCGGTGAAAACAATTTTCCGGCAAACCATCAAGATCTTGATTTTCCCCCAAAACCCACCTGCAATTTCCGATCACTCTCCGTCTATCAACTCCGGTGAGCAATCTAACCTTCTTCTTTGCACACCGCATCTACTGATCTGCACGCCATTTCCTTCACCCTCCTGCAGTCCTGCACCACCAACACCACTGCATCACCACTGTGACCCACCATTTACACTTTTCCGACAACCTAACCACCCTCTTTTTCCGGTGAAAAGTCGATGCCAGAGAAACGTCGTGGTGGTGGTGTGTGTGTGCCAGAGAAGGGTGGTGTGTGTGTGTGTGTACGCCAGAGAAGGGTGCGAGTGGCCGGTTGCCGGTTGAGGATTGCAGCCTTGCCGGTTGGGGGAAGTTAGGGAAGATGAAGTGTGTGTATTTAAATATAATATAAGTGTGTATATATACAATGTTAGTATAATATTAAAATTAAACAATAGTTTAATAGGTAAAGAAAAAGACAAAACATAAAAGGACAAAAAAGGTAATAAAAATTAATTCTAAAAAGCTTAAAAAGATAAAAAGACAGAATTGCCCTTGAAGTTATCAGAGGAAGTGGATGGCTGTTTGAACTAGGGACCAACTCCAAAAGAAATTGCAAACCACAGGGACCAAATCCATAATTATTGAAGTTTAGGGACCAAATCCATAAAAAGTACCAAACCACAGGGACCAAATCCGTAATTTACTCTTATTTATTTTATGGAAATTGAGGATTGTGATTTTCTCCTTTCCATATAAAATCACATATTTCTTCTTCTATCAAGTAAAGGTGAGCAAAAAAACCGATCTCCGAAAAACTGACTCAACCCAACCCAAAAAAACCCGACCCCGAATTCCCCGAAAACCGAAATCCCCGATGATTGGTCGGGGTCGGAGTAGGGTGCGAAAAGTCGTGCCCCAAAATCCGAAAAACCCGATTTTTGGTTTTTTCTTTTTTGATTTTTTATATATATCTCCAAATCAATTATAATTGAGTGTTAGATTAGATAGTTTGAATACTTAAGTATCTAATTTGATTTGAGTATTAAACTCTTGATTACTTGAGTTTGTAATAAACTGTGTTTTTAAAAAAAAGTCAAAAAAATTTCGGGTGCCCCAAAAACCCACCCCGAAAATCCCGAAACCCGACCCCCCCTGAAAATCAGGTATCGGGGCCTCCATTTTCCCCCCCGAAACACAAAATCCCCGAAACCCGAAAAACCCGTCTGATGCCCACCTACTACTACCAAGTAAAGTTTTGTTGGAATACTCTTGTTACATTAGATAATGGATTATGTAAATTATTTTTGAGGTTTACAATATGATGTTCAAAGGCATCAAATTTTTTATTTAATCTCTATAGTTTGATGATAAGGTGGAATAAGTTGAGTTTCAAAAGTTTATCAGGGTGAAGCAATAAGGAAATTGGGTGAAGCAACAAGGGAAAACCATTAATATGGTAATTGGGTAAGGTTTTAGGTATGACATGAGGATTCTAGTGATCCTGTTACCATGGGCGTTGAAGAAGGTCAATTGCCTAAGTTTTTTGTTTTCGATCCTCAAAGTTGGATGGATTACAAAGGCAGAGCTCAGTTTCGACATCCATGGCATTCCTCCACATATGCGCATTTAGTTGGCGCAACTAAGCATGAAGGAGGTGGCTCGACATTGTCTTAATGGTTTACAATTTGTGAAAGAAGTCAGATTACATGATCATTTACTAAGGAACTCTTACATCATTTAAGTGGTCTAAAAATTCAAAATCCTTATACACTACTTGTAATATAGATGATGTTTAATATGTTATATCATTTGTTCATTGATTACCCGAATCATGCACTTTGGGGTAACGTTCATCACCCTCTATCTCGTTTTGATGCCAAGTACTTGGCCAAAGACGTGGAAGAGTGTTAAGTCCTTCCTCGATTAGCATATCTCAATCATACTTCCGTTATCGGGAGGAAGCAATGGTGTTGGCTATTAAGCCTCTATTCTGTATCAATGTTAGATCTGATTTTAAAGGGTATAATAGTTCTAGAATGAGTGACAATCCCCCCCCCCTCCAAATGAATGCCACTCGTTCTTTTTCTTCGACTCAAACTCCTTCATCTCAACCAAAATGTTTTCTATGTTTAATTGCAATTGAGGGTTTCTATCTCTTACTCGTACAGAATGGGGGGACACAACAAAAGAAAGGTATGTGTTATTGTTGTGGTCAGGGCATTGGACTGACTCATAAATGTCTGGAAGGAAAACTGTGGGTTTTGTTGTTAGTTGATGACAAAATGTAACACCCCAAAAATTGGAGTAAACAAAACCCTTCTTTTATGAAAGGTGGTAGTACAATTATACGCCAAAGCGTGAGCTCTTCCCAAAATGGGGTATAAAGTAATGCACAATTACAACGTCTATACTTTAAAGGAGTGGTATAATAACCAACAAGTCTAATTCCTAATAAGGAAAAGACTACAAAAGGATCAACAGTTTATACTATCATCTCGCGGTCTAGATGGACCGGTCTCTTCACACATCCCCCAAAGCTCACTCTCAATCCCAGCACCTACTTGGGAACGGCGTCCCTTGTACCTGAGAGACACATCGACACCACACAAGTGTTAGGCCAAAAGACCCTAGTGAGTTGTAACAACAAAGTATCATACATGTAAAAGCATGTTAAGACATGTGAGATATACAAGAGTGTATTAACAACAGAATGCAACACGTTAAACCGGTTCATCTTTTATCTTTGAAAACCGTGGGAGCGACCCACTTTCATCAAGCAAGTTACACCTCAGAGTCGAGACACCTCGTTGTCGTCCTTCCACGAAGACTTCCATGACAACCCCAGAGGCCAGGCACATTCGCGGCCACACGAATGGCGAGGGACATAGGTGCACACCTTTTGACTAGTGCCACCCAAGACTGAGTCGAACTCGTGTAAACTTGAAAGTGCACACCTTTTGACTAGTGCCACTTTAAATCAATCTCATTTCGAAAACGACACAATGTACACCTTTTGACTAGTGTCCCATTGTCCAATTTATGTTTGCGTAAAAACATGGGTACTCACCTTTTGACTAGTGACATCCCGGCCCACTTTTTGACTTGTAACACCCCAAAATTTAGGGTAAACAAAAACTTTCTTTTAACGAAAGGTGGTATACAAAATGTAACGCCATGGCGTGAGCTCTTCCCAAAACGGGGTATAAGCAATGTAATAATTACAACGTTTGTAATCAATTAAAGAATTACAATAACCAACTAGTCTAGTTCCGTCTAGGAAGAAGACTACAAGAAGGTTATCGATCAACAACAAGTCTAGCGGCCTAAAGGACCGGTCTCTCGACTTTCCCCCATGCTCACTCAAAGTCCGGAGCCTACTTGGGAGCGGCGTCCCTAGTACCTGAGAGACACATCGACACCAAACAAGTGTTAGGCTAAAGGAGCCTAGTGAGTTGTATAATTAATATCATGCACGTAGAGTATATTAAGACATGCGAGATATACAAGATTATACTAGCAATATAAATAGCATGTTAAACCGGTTTATTATTTATCTTCGGAAACAGTGGGAGCGACCCACTTCCACCAATCAATGCCCCGACATTCACTACTTCCAAACACCTCGATGTCCCGAATTTAGCATGGCAACATCATCCGAGGCCCGCGCACCAAGGAGCAACCCGAGGGCCGGCGACATAGGGGCATTCCTATTTCAGAACCTCCCAAGACTGTTTGGTGTGGACACATTGCGTTGGTTCGTCCATGTTATTATCACACAAGACTTCGATACTGAATTTAGCATAGCATCTCGTCCGTGTTATTATCATATAAGACTTCGATACTGAATTTAGCATAGCATCTCGTCCATGTTATTATCATATAAGACTGTGATACTGAATTTAGCATAGCATCACGTTCGTGTTATTGCATACAAGACATCGATACTGAATTTAGCATAGCATCTCGTCCATGTTATTCACATACAAAACCTCGACACTGAATTTAGCATAACATCATTAACAGAGGTGTATATCGAGGGTCTCAAGCCCTTTACATCATTTCATATATGCCAACATATTCGGATATCAAATCCCTTTTATATAATTCCATGGCATGCATACTTTCAAGTATATCATACAAATACATTCATCCTACACATTCATGGATTTAACACATACGTTAGGCGTATACGATAATCTACCACACGCCATATAATCCAAATCATTCATGTAGGCATAACTCGTCATACGTTTCATGAAAAGCCTTAAACTCGACATGTTAAGTAATTCATACTAAAATCACATTCATCCACAAAATCAAGCAAGGAATGTAAAATCATCAAGATGATGTGCCCTCAGTTTTAACAAAATGGTTTTAACAACTCACCATGAGGCTCGTAAAGCCAAAAGCCCCAATTTTCACCAAGAACCCTAGCTTAAAGCTTGAGTGAATACCTAAACTGATAAGGAGTTAATACATTGGATTAGTTCCATAACTACATCATACAACACTAGATCTATACTTTAAACCATATAGAGAACTCACCTTGAGGGTTTGTAACCAAAACCCCCAAATCCAAGATTTAGGTCAAAATGTGGGAAAACCTAAAATCAAGTAAATCGAACCTTAGGTTAGTTTTATAACTCCTATCACATAGATTAACCAACCTCAAATGGTTTAGATAAAGCTTACCTAGCCAAATCTTGAACAAACCCTAGATGAAGAACACCTTGTAACAATGGTGATTTGAGGTTGCGAGAGGTGGAGAAGATGAAACCATGGAAGCCTCCACCCTCCAAACTAGTAGATCTAGCCTCCAACACTTCTCAAAACGTGAATTCCACCTAAAACAATACTAGATCTAAGCCAAATATGGAAGAAAAGGTTTGGAGATGAAAAACCCCCAAATCGAAGCTTAAACTCGAAGGAGATGAAGAGATTGTGGAAAACCCGTGATTAGGGTTGCGTGTATTGAGCACAATATATAGACAGAAATATTACAGAGGGGTCCCTGAACTATACAAATATTTAACACTTACACCAACGTTTTAGAACTCCCAAATGCTTGAAATCCATTGATGTAGTCTTGAAGAGCTCGAAAAACCGAGAAGATGGCAAAAAGAATCGGGAGAAACGGAGCTGAAATGAGAAAGTTATGTGAAAATGAAGAAGGAGGCTATTTAACCCGACAGTCGCTAGCGGCCGCTAGGCTTTTACTCTAGCGGCCGCTAGCTCCCCTAGCGGTCGCTAACTAATTTTGTGAGACAACAGAACCAAGAAAAACTTCCCCCTAGCGGCCGCTAGACCAAAACCTTAGCGGCCGCTAGCATGCTGCACTTTTTCAGGACGAAAACTGTTTTGGTCATAACTTCTTCGTTATAGCTCCGATTTCGATTCCGAAAGAACCGTTGGACTCGTAATTCAATTTCCCACTCAATGAGATTATAATATTCAAGTTTTAACCCAAAATAAAATTATCTAAATTTACGGGTGTTACAATCCCCCCACCTAAAAAGAATTTCGTCCCCGAAATTACAAATCTCGTCCGAACCACCACCGGTAACCTCATTCAATCATCCCCCAAAGATTAGACGACTATACTTTCTCCCTACCAGTCGGTTAAACTAATACTAGTCTTAATTACATAACCCAAGAAAGCACTGATATAACATTCTAACTTAAGCGTAGTTCATCGGAAACATCGCAAGTCACTACTTTAAGCCGAGCTTTCGAAGCATGACGCGTTCTATAAAGACAAGATCACTAAAATACGCAACCTTAGTTCCTCGCACAACTCAACAAAACCCAGTCGACTAAAATTTGCGGTTCAGGGTGCTATACATCATTCGCCTCCTATTAAAGTCGATCACTCGGCTAAGAGTTTCTTTACTACCAAGAAGGTCTCAGCATTCTTACTAGCGGTGTCTAGTCGTCGTCATTAGTCTTTAAGGAACTCGAATTTCGTCTACTCGTCCATGGATACCATAAAGAAGGTAAACCTATTCACTTAGCAAATCGCTAATTTCCACTAAATCCATAAATCTCCATATTCGCACTATCATCGTCCTTCTAATTGTCCAATCACCTACGCAATTCTAACTTTGCCTTAGGTGACTTAATTTCGAATTTCTAGGTACGAACTCCCCCTCAAATCCATCTTGATTAAATAATACAAGTCCACTACTTATCCCCATCAATACTTGTCATCCTATTCTAAGTTTCATGTTTAGTCTGGCGTATCATGCCATTATGTCCACCAAAATTCCTACTTCATATAATCTAATTATACGCACATCTTTCAAAATCACCTTTATACTCACAAAAGGTTCCTCCTACATGGCAATAATAATACACTAACAACATACACCACTCGTCTATGTATAAAGTCATTAGCATACATCACACGATCACCAACTGTGGTACCACTGATAACATTTTTCTCGATCTCTAGACACGCATGGAGAATATTTACTCATCTATACCACTAGGGTACTACTAAATTCTTTATTGAACCTTAGAGTCACAATATATAGATATATACACACTTAACTTTTATTATCCCTTCTAAGACCTTTAGATAGAAGTAAATGTCCTCTTACAGTTTGTCTCTCTCGAATCCCAAAGAGACCTCAAAACATGGTCACTTAACCCGCTCGAACAAATCTCATTCTAGACGATTCGTTACAATCTCTTAGAAACATGCTCCAATAATCTATGGGACTCCTCTTTGTAATAGCCGGTATGCACATCGTGCATCCACTTAGGTGGTGCTAACCAATTCTTCATACTTAGAGTTGTCCACTTACAATGTCTTTACCTAGATAATAACAGATTTCCCTCTAGATGAGGGTCTCCCATCGGACCACCCTTCTTCCCGTGATCATGGGCAACACGGTGCTCTTCGACAACACACTCGTAAGAGAGATACAAACTAAATCCCTATGTAATCTAGTTTCGATTCACAACGAGCACAACACTACTCCGTCCAATTTTCCAAGGGTCACTCCACTATACAATAGCATGCTCATAAAAGGTAGAACCTAATTAATTCATGTGGCACATTGAAGGATAGCATGCAATCAGTTCGCACATGGGCATCGATCTTCAATCAAAATTTTGTACATCAAGGAATTCGATAACTCCAGAATTATGCATGGTAAACATTTATCGCAAGCACACAATCGAATACAAGCACACATGTATTTTACATAAAGACTTGACAACAACGGCATGACGCATATTCTCGGATAGTGTGAAGGCACATAAAATACATAATTTATACCATATTAATTGTACAACACTCCGACCCCAAAACTCTAGGTGCTTGCTATGACCCCCAACTAGTCTTACCAAGAGGCAACTAATTTCGTGCCAAACACCTGTGAGTCGCACTCCTAGAGCTCAACAATATTCGGGGCTACTTAAAGAAAATCCAATTCGAATTTACACACTTAAGGCTACACATCGAAAATCAAACCTCATAATAAGAGGTCTATAACATGACTGTCAACTATAGTGGACCTCTCAGGTTTAGCCCTCTTAGTGACCACCAACCAGCTAACCGTCATACGACACGGGTTCCCAACAAAACCTTGCGACACCTAGTAGTCCCAACAACCACGACATACTTAAGCGTAAAAGCATCAAACGCAACAAATTCCTAAAGTTCATCGCCGTGCAATTAATAATCCAAGCTTACCACTTCGTTATTTTAGAATCCCAAGCTCATAACTGAGCTATTTAAAATCGAAGCTTATAGTCAAACTATTAAAATCAAAGCTCGTAACTGCTGTTTAGAAATCCAAGCTCACAACCGAGCTATTCTAGAAACCAAGTTCATAACCGAGTCCTTTAAAATCAAAGCTCATAATCGAGCTATTTTAGAAATCAAGTTCAAAACCGAACCCTTTAAAAGTCAAGGCTCATAATCGAGCTATTTTAGAAATCAAGTTCAAAACCGAACCCTTTAAAAATCAAGGCTCATAATCGAGCTATTTTAGAAATCAAGTTCAAAACCGAACCCTTTAAAAATCAAGGCTCATAATCGAGCTATTTTAGAACTCGAGGCTCGTTTCCCCAAGTTCTTATAATGAAAACCGAGCACTAGCTCTAAACTCAATAGACCCAAAATTGACGGTCTTAAAATAGTTTTATATAGTTCACTCCATTAAGGTGGGTGTAACTCCCGAAGTCATTTGACCGAAAAATCCCAACACAGTTTAACAAGACAGTTACCCAAATGGGTCCACACTTTTATAAATCTCGTTTAAGCTATAATTCGTGTGAAAACGTATTTATAATCCTTGTGAATCAAGTCATCTCGAAAATCTCATATTTGATTATTATATCAAAATCCATTCAACATACGCACCCGGTAACACTCGACTATCGTTTGTTTAGAAAATAACTTTACAGAACACACAACGTTTTGGAAGAACATTGTTTTGGCACATACGCCATTTTGCAAATCAATCTGAAAATATTCACGTGATAAAATGACCACTTTGTATAAAAACACCACAAAATTGTAGGCTACCTATTCCGCCAAAGTCATCCACCTACATTCCTCATACATACCATCAGTGGTCGCATTCATCTAAGCGATCTCTTCTAAGGTGCAAGTCCCTATACTGTACTAGGTAACACATCCCAAGTCTTACATTGATAGACTCCTATCTTAGTCTGGATTCTAGACTTATACCATAGATATTGCCTAGGGTATCTCCACATGATCTTACCCCATACTATTCCAAGGTATCGGCCTTCCTCGACCATCCGCTCGACCTCTAGTCAATTACGAGTCAACCTATTTTATCTCAATGTTCAATCTCAAGTTAAAGCTATCCAATTCCTCTTACGGTCTTCCTCTATAAATCTAGATGATTGACACGGAGACACTAAGAGCAAGGGATCTCTAGAAGTAAGACTCATGTATAAATCGACTACTCAATTCAACAAATCAAACAGGTCTTATCACAAGAAGGAATATTCCTATTCCTAACAAGCACCCTCTTCGTAATCGAGCTAGTTTAAGGCTTAGATCTCCGTAACCTACTCGCATGACATACTACTTAATCTCTCGTTATCGTTTTGATATATAAGATGCATTTATTCTCCATACCTCTAATATCCACACAATCTGACGAAGTAAACGTTTTTCCGAAACATGCCTTCCAATCATGAATAATAATCTTACCACTAAACCAAACTCGAGTCAAGGCACTCATATTGCTTTCAAACCAATCATCAAACATAATCTTTAAATAAACTTAACATAACTAGGGTCCTTTACGACCGTGCATTCATCCTATCACAAGGAAATCAAGAAAAATAAGAATAGACTATCATACGTACCAACATTTATCCATCATTGCATCGATAGTAACCAAGAATACTCAAATGACGATACATTCATAACTCAGTAGCTAAGTGATTTATGAATAGATCGTACACGAGATTCCCTGCCTCTATTGACGCAAGTTCTTGATCCATGTATTTCGTATCCCTAACGCTCTCCCCACCTAAGACTTTACCCATGGTAGGTGACATGTCTATTAGTGCACTAAGTTTAAGTCTAGGTATACTACGGTCAATACCTAGTTCGCTTAAACTAAAGCTCTGATACCAACTTGTAACACCCCAAAATTTAGGGTAAACAAAAACTTTCTTTTAACGAAAGGTGGTATACAAAATGTAACGCCATGGCGTGAGCTCTTCCCAAAACGGGGTATAAGCAATGTAATAATTACAACGTTTGTAATCAATTAAAGAATTACAATAACCAACTAGTCTAGTTCCGTCTAGGAAGAAGACTACAAGAAGGTTATCGATCAACAACAAGTCTAGCGGCCTAAAGGACCGGTCTCTCGACTTTCCCCCATGCTCACTCAAAGTCCGGAGCCTACTTGGGAGCGGCGTCCCTAGTACCTGAGAGACACATCGACACCAAACAAGTGTTAGGCTAAAGGAGCCTAGTGAGTTGTATAATTAATATCATGCACGTAGAGTATATTAAGACATGCGAGATATACAAGATTATACTAGCAATATAAATAGCATGTTAAACCGGTTTATTATTTATCTTCGGAAACAGTGGGAGCGACCCACTTCCACCAATCAATGCCCCGACATTCACTACTTCCAAACACCTCGATGTCCCGAATTTAGCATGGCAACATCATCCGAGGCCCGCGCACCAAGGAGCAACCCGAGGGCCGGCGACATAGGGGCATTCCTATTTCAGAACCTCCCAAGACTGTTTGGTGTGGACACATTGCGTTGGTTCGTCCATGTTATTATCACACAAGACTTCGATACTGAATTTAGCATAGCATCTCGTCCGTGTTATTATCATATAAGACTTCGATACTGAATTTAGCATAGCATCTCGTCCATGTTATTATCATATAAGACTGTGATACTGAATTTAGCATAGCATCACGTTCGTGTTATTGCATACAAGACATCGATACTGAATTTAGCATAGCATCTCGTCCATGTTATTCACATACAAAACCTCGACACTGAATTTAGCATAACATCATTAACAGAGGTGTATATCGAGGGTCTCAAACCCTTTACATCATTTCATATATGCCAACATATTCGGATATCAAATCCCTTTTATATAATTCCATGGCATGCATACTTTCAAGTATATCATACAAATACATTCATCCTACACATTCATGGATTTAACACATACGTTAGGCGTATACGATAATCTACCACACGCCATATAATCCAAATCATTCATGTAGGCATAACTCGTCATACGTTTCATGAAAAGCCTTAAACTCGACATGTTAAGTAATTCATACTAAAATCACATTCATCCACAAAATCAAGCAAGGAATGTAAAATCATCAAGATGATGTGCCCTCAGTTTTAACAAAATGGTTTTAACAACTCACCTTGAGGCTCGTAAAGCCAAAAGCCCCAATTTTCACCAAGAACCCTAGCTTAAAGCTTGAGTGAACACCTAAACTGATAAGGAGTTAATACATTGGATTAGTTCCATAACTACATCATACAACACTAGATCTATACTTTAAACCATATAGAGAACTCACCTTGAGGGTTTGTAACCAAAACCCCCAAATCCAAGATTTAGGTCAAAATGTGGGAAAACCTAAAATCAAGTAAATCGAACCTTAGGTTAGTTTTATAACTCCTATCACATAGATTAACCAACCTCAAATGGTTTAGATAAAGCTTACCTAGCCAAATCTTGAACAAACCCTAGATGAAGAACACCTTGTAACAATGGTGATTTGAGGTTGCGAGAGGTGGAGAAGATGAAACCATGGAAGCCTCCACCCTCCAAACTAGTAGATCTAGCCTCCAACACTTCTCAAAACGTGAATTCCACCTAAAACAATACTAGATCTAAGCCAAATATGGAAGAAAAGGTTTGGAGATGAAAAACCCCCAAATCGAAGCTTAAACTCGAAGGAGATGAAGAGATTACTTACTGTGAGATTGTGGAAAACCCGTGATTAGGGTTGCGTGTATTGAGCACAATATATAGACAGAAATATTACAGAGGGGTCCCTGAACTATACAAATATTTAACACACCCCCGTAGTTTGAGCGGGAGGTAAACGAATGTTCAAACTATTTCTAAAATCAAAAAATAAACTAGAAGGTAGACCCTTCGTAAAAATATCTGCATACTGATACGCGGATGGAACATGCAAAACACGCACATGACCAATCGCAACACGCTCCCTAACAAAATGTAAATCTATTTCCATATGCTTGGTTCTCTGGTGCTGAACAGGGTTAGATGCTAGATACATGGCACTGACGTTGTCACAGAAAACAATGGTGGCACGAGAAAGGGGACAATACAACTCGAGTAGGAGGTTACGTAACCAAGCAGTTTCAGCAACTACATTGGCTATCCCCCGGTACTCGGCCTCGGCGCTAGAACGAGAAACGACATGTTGTCGTTTGGAGGACCAAGAAACGAGATTATCACCCAGATAGACACAAAACCCTGAAGTGGACCGACGTGTAGTAGGACATCCGGCCTAGTCGGCATCCGAATAGGCAACCAAGCGATCAACAGCTGACGCCTTAATATGAAGACCATGAGACAGGGTACCCTTTAAATACCGTAAGATGCGTTTAAGCGCATTGAAATGCGGAAGACGCGGGTCATGCATAAAGAGACAGACCTGTTGAACGGCATAGGCAATATCAGGACGAGTAAAAGTCAAGTATTGCAGGGCACCAGCAAGGCTTCGATATAAGGTGGGATCAGAAACAGGATCGCCATCAACAGCAAGCTTTGTTTTGGTGTCAGCCGGAGTGCTACAGGGATTACACGAGACCATATCAGCTCGTGCAAGAATCTCCTGAGCAAAGGCAGATTGAGAAAGAAAGAGTCCGGACTTGCTACGAGATGCAGCAATTCCTAAGAAGAAGGATAACGGACCCAAATCAGACATGGGAAACTCAGAGGATAACTTAGAGATAACCATGGAAATAAGAGTAGAAGAGGATGCAGTAAGAATAATGTCATCGACATAAAGAAGGAGGTAGATAGTATCAGATCTGCGATGATACGTGAAAATAGAGGTGTCGGTCTTACTGCTAAGAAAACCTAAAGAGGAAAGGTAGACAGCAAAACGATGATACCACGCACGGGGCGCCTGCTTAAGGCCATAAAGAGCCTTGCGGAGGCGACAGACATGATCGGGAAAAGAATTGTTTACATAGCCAGGGGGCTGACGCATGTAAACAATCTCAGTGAGATCACCATGAAGAAAGGCATTCTTAACATCAAGCTGATGAATGGGCCAGTTGCGAGAGATGGAGATGCTAAGAACCGTGCGAATAGTGGCAGGTTTGACAACGGGACTGAAAGTGTCATCAAAGTCCAGGCCGGGTTGCTGAGAGAAGCCCTGAGCAACGAGACGGGCTTTGTAACGCTCAAGACGTCCATTGTTGTCAAACTTATGGCGAAACAGCCAACGATTGCCAACAATGTTAGCATCAGAGGGTTTAGGAACAAGATCCCACGTGTAGTTAGAAAGAATGGCTGTCATTTCAGCATCCATGGCGGCCCGCCAATGAGGGTCACACATGGCCTGAGCAGTAGACCGAGGAATGGGAGAGATGTCACTAGTGACCGGAAGATTGAAGATCTGTTTTGGCTTAAGAGAGCCTGTGCGCGAACGAGTGGTCATCGGATGACCGAAGGTAGCAGCCGGAGCAGGAGGCTGAGAAGGCTCAGCAGAAGAAGCGGAAGGAGAAGAGGTGGTGCCAGAGGACTCAGCGGGTGAGGGCTGAGGAGAGGAAGCAGAAGGGCCAGCGGCCGACGAAGGGGAGGAAGAATCGACCATAGGAGAGAGGGAAGGGAGAGAATCATCAACATCAAACGCGTCGTAGTCCTCAGAGGATGGATGAGGTTGGAAGTCAGGAAACGGAAAGTGGGTTTCATCAAAGTTGACATGACGAGAGATGATGACCTTTTGCGTGATGAGGTCTAAGCAACGATACCCTCGATGATCCGTGCTGGGACCGAGGTAGACACAGGCAGAGGATCGAGGAGCAAGCTTTGAGCACTAGTAGGCGAAGTGTTGGGATAACACAAACACCCAAATACTCGCAAATGAGAATAGGTAGGAAAGAAACCAAACAATACCTCAAAGGGGGTCTTGTACTGAATGGTGGTGGACGGAAGCAGGTTAAAGGTGTGAACAGCAGAAAGGAGGGCCTCAACCCAGAATTTGGGCGGGAGAGAGGCTTGGATGAGAGACGTGCGTAAGGTGTTATTAATAGTGCGGATGGTGCGCTCAGCTTTTCCATTTTGTTGAGACGTTAAGGGACAAGAAAAACGTATTTGGATGCCATGAGTTTTGAAAAAAATCCAAAAAAGGTTGATTGTTAAACTCACGACCGTTGTCACATTGGAAAAGCTGAATGTCCGTTTTAAATTGATTTAGAACATAGGCGCGAAAGGTTTTAAAAACAGAAAATACCTCTGATTTTGCACGTAAAGGAAAGACCCATAAGAAATGAGAATAATCATCCAAAAACAGAACATAATATTTAAATCCACTCAAGCTAGTAACAGGAGAAGTCCATAGATCAGAGTGAATAAGTTCAAACACACGAGAAGTTTTAGTAGCTGATAAAGAAAAAGGTAAACGACAATGTTTTCCTAACTGACAAGCATGACATAAAGAAGAGTTTTGACTAGAGCAAGTAATAAACTTGCGAGACAAAAGAAACTGAAAAACAGCAGCACCCGGATGACCTAGCCGTCGATGCCAGACGTCAAAAGAGACAGCAACATTGGCCGAAGCAACCGCAGACTGAGGAGAAGGAGGAAGAACAGGATAAAGATCATGGTGATCACTGTCGCAACGCTGAAGAAACGAACCTGTTTTAAGATCCTTCACAGTAAAACCAAAAGGATCAAATTCAACAGATACAGAATTATCAATTGTAAAACGACGGACAGAGATAAGGTTTTTGATGAGTTTATCAGATACTAAGACATTTTTCAGCATAAGAGGCCAAGGAGAAAAAGGTAATTTACATTGGCCAATATATCTAGCAGGAACCACAACACCATTACCAACCTGAATGAAACTAGAATTACACGGAGTTAGAGAGTGCATTGTACCTTGATTGAAGGTCATGTGCCTGGATGCACCGGTGTCCATGTAAAAGTTGTTGTCCTGAGGTGGCTGCACAGACATAGCCTGAAAAACAGAAGAGAGATCAGTGTACTGTGAAGCATGTCCGCCAAAAGATGGCTGATGAGGCGGAGGTCCGCCAAACGGAGGCTGAGCAGGTGGTGGCACAAGCGTGGATGGCTGTGCATGCTGCATAAACTGAGGAGAGACTGGCATCGGAGTGGGGGACTGAGGAAGCCCATAATAGTGCTGGTGTGAGTTCGCTGACGGCTGATGGAAAGGATGAGCAAGGAGCTGCTGAGGTGCACTAAGCATCGTAGGGGACGGTTGAGGAGAACCCGTCCCAAACGAAGGCACAGGAGGTGCACCAAGGAGGCCTGGCTGAACAGACGGAGCATGGCCAGGTGTGGGAGAATTCCCGAAGTACGCCTGAGAGTGTCCCTGATTACCTGCAAAAGAGTGAGAGCTTGCAGAAACATTAGTATTACCCCCCCCCTTTGGAAGCAGAACGCCCATTATTTCGACCTTTGTTAAATTTATTTTTCGATTTTCCATTTAGGGCAGATTGGGCAGAAGTGTATAAGGCAGCGGAAGAAGTGAGAGGGGTATCGGTGTGGGGTTCAACAGACTCTTCACGAGACTCGTGAAGGAGAAGCATGTTTTTGGCCTCAAGAAAAGAAGGGAAAGGTTTGGTGTTGGTGATGACGTCGACAATGCTATGATAGGAGGGTGGTAACTGTCGAAGAATTTGCATAACCAATTCAACATCAGTTATTTTGGAGTCACAGTCAGCAAGGGCGTCAGCCAAATTCTTTAGATTATGGCAAAAATCAGTGATGGACAGTGTACCTTTCTTTGTGTTACGAAATTGCTCTTGAAGTTGGAGCATGCGGGACATTTTGTTATTCAGGAAAAATTCTTCTAGTTTGTCCCAGAGGTCTTTAGCTGTGCAGCTATCACTAGAGATTATTTGTAATAAATTGGCATCACAAGTGGAGTAAAACCAGGATTTGATGCGGGAGTCAATGGCCTCCCAGTCCTCATCATCATCACCACTAGGTTTAGATTTTCCAGTGATGTGACCATAGACTTTTGCACCCTTACACATATCCAGAAAGATACGACGCCAAAGCTTGTATTTGGATCCATCAGTGGAAAGTTTAAAACTAAACTGAGAGTATACGTTGGTTAGGGCAAACACAAGTTGGCTAGCAGTGGGGGCAGTGAGGGTGGTGGAGGAGGATGAGGTAGTCATAATTAAATGAAAAACAAAAAATAAATTAACAAACGTGCGAAAAAAATAAGGCAAATCGCTTAACCGCGGGTAGAGGGATAGTAATGTACCACAAACCCACAAACCCTACACGTGATGGGTAAACAGAGACGGTAGCCGGCGGCAAAAGAGTGACGATGCGAGCGTACCGAGACACAATCTGAAAAAAAACAAAAAGAAAGAAAAAAAGCACCTTTTTTTTGTTTTTTGTTTGTTTGTTTTTTTTTTTTTAAACCTGAAAACAGCACCTTTTTTTTTGTTTTGCTTTTCACAAATCCCAACAGCAGCTTTTGTTTGCTTTTCACAAATTACAAAACCACCTTTTTTTTAAGATAAAAAGGGTGGGTTTGGTTTTCTGTCACTGCAAACCGACAAAACCCCAAAGAGAAAAAGAAAGCTGATGGCTCTCTCTTAAGCACGCGCAGCCGGCGATTCCGGCGATTCCGACGAGTGTAGGCCGGCGCCGCTAGGGTTCCGGCGAGGTGAGGAAAGGAGACAGCGGCGCAGCAGCAACGAGGGGGCGGCGGCGACTCGGAGGGTGCGCAGGCGCACGACGAGCTGTGGACGCAGGCGTGGGTTACGTCGGACGTGGTAAACGAGGCGACGGCGGCGGCTCGGAGGGTGCGCAGGCGCACGGCGAGCAGTCGACGAACGTGGGAAACCGGCGGTTATGCAGTGGACGCAGGCGTGGGTTGTCGGCGGCGATCAGAGTTCCGGCAGCGACGGAGTGACAGAGGGGAAGACACCACGTGAAGGGAGGACTTCGGCGGTGTTCGTGGGAACAGAGGGAAGGAAGGATGCCGGAGAGAGAAGAACGACACCGGAGGTGTGAACGGCGGCGGCTGCCGGTGGTCGACAGCAGCGGCAGGTAAAAGAAAAAAAAATTAGGGTTTTCTTAGGGTTTTTCGTAGGTGGCTCTGATACCATGTGAGATTGTGGAAAACCCGTGATTAGGGTTGCATGTATTGAGCACAATATATAGACAGAAATATTACAGAGGGGTCCCTGAACTATACAAATATTTAACACTTACACCAACGTTTTAGAACTCCCAAATGCTTGAAATCCATTGATGTAGTCTTGAAGAGCTCGAAAAACCGAGAAGATGGCAAAAAGAATCGGGAGAAACGGAGTTGAAATGAGAAAGTTATGTGAAAATGAAGAAGGAGGCTATTTAACCCGACAGTCGCTAGCGGCCGCTAGGCTTTTACTCTAGCGGCCGCTAGCTCCCCTAGCGGTCGCTAACTAATTTTGTGAGACAACAGAACCAAGAAAAACTTCCCCCTAGCGGCCGCTAGACCAAAACCTTAGCGGCCGCTAGCATGCTGCACTTTTTCAGGACGAAAACTGTTTTGGTCATAACTTCTTCGTTATAGCTCCGATTTCGATTCCGAAAGAACCGTTGGACTCGTAATTCAATTTCCCACTCAATGAGATTATAATATTCAAGTTTTAACCCAAAATAAAATTATCTAAATTTACGGGTGTTACAATCCTCCCCACCTAAAAAGAATTTCGTCCCCGAAATTACAAATCTCGTCCGAACCACCACCAGTAACCTCATTCAATCATCCCCCAAAGATTAGATGACTATACTTTCTCCCTACCAGTCGGTTAAACTAATACTAGTCTTAATTACGTACCCCAAGAAAGCACTGATATAACATTCTAACTTAAGCGTAGTTCATCGGAAACATCGCAAGTCACTACTTTAAGCCTAGCTTTCGAAGCATGACGCGTTCTATAAAGACAAGATCACTAAAATACGCAACCTTAGTTCCTCGCACAACTCAACAAAACCCAGTCGACTAAAATTTGCGGTTCAGGGTGCTATACATCATTCGCCTCCTATTAAAGTCGATCACTCGGCTAAGAGTTTCTTTACTACCAAGAAGGTCTCAGCATTCTTACTAGCGGTGTCTAGCCGTCGTCATTAGTCTTTAAGGAACTCGAATTTCGTCTACTCGTCCATGGATACCATAAAGAAGATAAACCTATTCACTTAGCAAATCGCTAATTTCCACTAAATCCATAAATCTCCATATTCGCACTATCATCGTCCTTCTAATTGTCCAATCACCTACGCAATTCTAACTTTGCCTTAGGTGATTTAATTTCGAATTTCTAGGTACGAACTCCCCCTCAAATCCATCTTGATTAAATAATACAAGTCCACTACTTATCCCCATCAATACTTGTCATCCTATTCTAAGTTTCATGTTTAGTCTGGCGTATCATGCCATTATGTCCACCAAAATTCCTACTTCATATAATCTAATTATACGCACGTCTTTCAAAATCACCTTTATACTCACAAAAGGTTCCTCCTACATGGCAATAATAATACACTAACAACATACACCACTCGGTCTATGTATAAAGTCATTAGCATACATCACACGATCACCAACTGTGGTACCACTGATAACATTTTTCTCGATCTCTAGACACGCATGGAGAATATTTACTCATCTATACCACTAGGGTACTACTAAATTCTTTATTGAACCTTAGAGTCACAATATATAGATATATACACACTTAACTTTTATTATCCCTTCTAAGACCTTTAGATAGAAGTAAATGTCCTCTTACAGTTTGTCTCTCTCGAATCCCAAAGAGACCTCAAAACATGGTCACTTAACCCGCTCGAACAAATCTCATTCTAGACGATTCGTTACAATCTCTTAGAAACATGCTCCAATAATCTATGGGACTCCTCTTTGTAATAGCCGGTATGCACATCGTGCATCCACTTAGGTGGTGCTAACCAATTCTTCATACTTAGAGTTGTCCACTTACAATGTCTTTACCTAGATAATAACAGATTTCCCTCTAGATGAGGGTCTCCCATCGGACCACCCTTCTTCCCGTGATCATGGGCAACACGGTGCTCCTCGACAACACACTCGTAAGAGAGATACAAACTAAATCCCTATGTAATCTAGTTTCGATTCACAACGAGCACAACACTACTCCGTCCAATTTTCCAAGGGTCACTCCACTATACAATAGCATGCTCATAAAAGGTAGAACCTAATTAATTCATGTGGCACATTGAAGGATAGCATGCAATCAGTTCGCACATGGGCATCGATCTTCAATCAAAATTTTGTACATCAAGGAATTCGATAACTCCAGAATTATGCATGGTAAACATTTATCGCAAGCACACAATCGGATACAAGCACACATGTATTTTACATAAAGACTTGTCAACAACGGCATGACGCATATTCTCGGATAGTGTGAAGGCACATAAAATACATAATTTATACCATATTAATTGTACAACACTCCGACCCCAAAACTCTAGGTGCTTGCTATGACCCCCAACTAGTCTTACCAAGAGGCAACTAATTTCGTGCCAAACACCTGTGAGTCGCACTCCTAGAGCTCAACAATATTCGGGGCTACTTAAAGAAAATCCAATTCGAATTTACACACTTAAGGCTACACATCGGAAATCAAACCTCATAATAAGAGGTCTATAACATGACTGTCAACTATAGTGGACCTCTCAGGTTTAGCCCTCTTAGTGACCACCAACCAGCTAACCGTCATACGACACGGGTTCCCAACAAAACCTTGCGACACCTAGTAGTCCCAACAACCACGACATACTTAAGCGTAAAAGCATCAAACGCAACAAAGTCCTAAAGTTCATCGCCGTGCAATTAATAATCCAAGCTTACCACTTCGTTATTTTAGAATCCCAAGCTCATAACTGAGCTATTTAAAATCGAAGCTTATAGTCAAACTATTAAAATCAAAGCTCGTAACTGCTGTTTAGAAATCCAAGCTCACAACCGAGCTATTCTAGAAACCAAGTTCGTAACCGAGTCCTTTAAAATCAAAGCTCATAATCGAGCTATTTTAGAAATCAAGTTCAAAACCGAACCCTTTAAAAGTCAAGGCTCATAATCGAGCTATTTTAGAAATCAAGTTCAAAACCGAACCCTTTAAAAATCAAGGCTCATAATCGAGCTATTTTAGAAATCAAGTTCAAAACCGAACCCTTTAAAAATCAAGGCTCATAATCGAGCTATTTTAGAACTCGAGGCTCGTTTCCCCAAGTTCTTATAATCAAAACCGAGCACTAGCTCTAAACTCAATAGACCCAAAATTGACGGTCTTAAAATAGTTTTATATAGTTCACTCCATTAAGGTGGGTGTAACTCCCGAAGTCATTTGACCCAAAAATCCCAACACAGTTTAACAAGACAGTTACCCAAATGGGTCCACACTTTTATAAATCTCGTTTAAGCTATAATTCGTGTGAAAACGTATTTATAATCCTTGTGAATCAAGTCATCTCGAAAATCTCATATTTGATTATTATATCAAAATCCATTCAACATACGCACCCGGTAACACTCGACTATCGTTTGTTTAGAAAATAACTTTACGGAACACACAACGTTTTGGAAGAACATTGTTTTGGCACATACGCCATTTTGCAAATCAATCTGAAAATATTCACGTGATAAAATGACCACTTTGTATAAAAACACCACAAAATTGTAGGCTACCTATTCCGCCAAAGTCATCCACCTACATTCCTCATACATGACTAGTGACCAATAGCATCACACCTTTTGACTGGCGGTGCTTTAGAACATTTGAGCATAGTTGCAAATCTCAATACTTTCAATTACTTCATACAAGCCAACATGATCGGGATTCAATCCCTTCGCATCATTCGTGACATACATAATAACACGTATTTTTCATGCATATACTCATCACATAATCATATGGGTTTAACTCATACAAGGTAGCATACGATAATCTACTCAATGTATCCAATAGTTCAAATCAAGTCATTCACCCAAGAATCATCATTTATTCACTTCATGGCAAAACTTAAACCTAGAAATTTAGGCATTTCACCCAAGACCACATTTATCCACAAAATCAAGCAAGACATGCAAAAATCAAACAAGATGATGTGCTCTCAGTTTTAACAAAATGGTTTTAGCAACTCACCTTAGGGCTTGTAAAGCCAAAAGCCCCAAATCCACATAAAACCCTAGTTTAACGCTTGAAGAACACCTAAATTGATAAGAGGTTAATACTCTTAGATTAGTTCAGATCTACAACATATATGACTAGATCTACACTTAAAACCAAACATAAAACTCACCTTAGGGTTTGCAACCCAAAATCCCCAAATTTCAAGATCTAGGTTGAAAATGAGAGAAAACCTAGAATCATTTCAAATCAACCCTAGGTTAGTTCACAACTCTATTTCATAGATTAATCCAACCCAAAAAGGTTTAGAAATAGCTCACCTAGTAGGATCTTGAACAAAACCCTAGGAATGAAGAACAATTTGCAACAATGTCGCTTCGAAGGTGTGAGGTGGAAAAGATGAAGGTAAAGGAGATCTAGCTACCAAATATCTATATCTTGATACTTCAATCCATGGTTGTAGGCTTGAAGAGCTCGAAAGATCGAGAGCATAGCAAAAAGAATCAACAATTTCGGAGTTGTAGAGAGGAAGATATGAAGAAATGAAGAAAGAGGCCAAAATCCCGTATTTGAAGTGTCCAGGCGCTAAAGTGCCCATCCAAAGTGACACATATGGCACTTTAGCGGTCACTTTAGCCCGTGTCCTCATGGGTGCCTGCATGGTGGCGGTATACATGAAGCTAAAGTGCCCATCCAAAGTGACACATGTGGCACTTTAGCTGTCACTTTAGCTTTCACCCAAATTCTTTGTTTTAACTCCGTTTTCGCTCTGAGAAGAACCGTTGGACTCGTATTTCAATTTATCATCCTTCAAGACCATAAAATCTATGATCCAACCTAAATTCCTATTTTTCATATTTAACTTAAAAGGTCAAATTCCGAAAATTACGGGTGTTACACAAAATGTTAGTTGAAAAGGGTGAGATTCTATCTTAGACTTAAAAGTTGAAATTGGTTGCTTGATTTTTTAAACCATTCGAGATTGTTGCAAAAATTGTACATGTTGCTTATAAGACGATCTGTCTCTACAGGGTTCATCAAGTCATTCACATCTTCTTACTCAAAAAGGCAGTGGTGTCCGCCACAGTTGATCAAACATTATTTCCTGAATAATTCCAATTGAATAATATAGAATCATTCAGACTGAATATGCCACATGACACACTCTTGGTTGTTCTCATATTCGCAATCAGATTTGAGTTTCTATTTGAACCTGACCCTATTATATCAATTGAAAATAATTTAGGCTTGCGAGTTTAATCATAAAGACTTTAGCTCGAGCTTGTTTACTAAACGAGTTTAAAATGAAGCTCAAGCTCGAATCGAGTTTTTAATGAGTCGATCCGAGTAGCTTACGAATAGCTTGGTTCGTTCACACGACATTATATATTATATAAATAATATTTTAATTAACTTATTACATGAATTATATACGGTCCAAGCAATAACATAACTTATTTTGTAATTCCAAAGTAGGCAAGTATGTTTTCATGCCCTAAATCTAACGTCTCTTTTTAAATTTCAATAGACCTGGCAAAAACTGACACGACACGATAACCCCACACGAACTCGACACGAAATAAACGGGTTTGGGTAACAGATTTCAACCCGTTTAAGTAAACGGGTTGACACGACACGACACAAAAGTTAAATGGGTAAGGTCAGGGTCAAGCATATCAACTCGAAAATGACCCGACTACCCCGTTTATACATATATGTGTGTGTTTATTACTAAATTACGATTTATTTGGATATTTAATATAATAATGTTAATGGATTTGGTTGAAGCTTATAAGTTTGAATTATAAAATTTGGATTCCTAAATTTTTGTGAATTTTTATTTATAATTTTTAATTTTATAAATGTTAAACGGGTTAAACGGGTTAAGCGGGTCAACCCGTTTATTAAACGGGTCGGGTTAGGGTTGAGATTTCTGACCCGTTTATTAAACGGGTCGGGTTAGGGTCAAACATTTTCAACCCGTTTAACTTTGAACCCGACACGAACTCGACACGACACGACACGTTTACCAGGTCTAAATTTCAAAATACTCCTTTCCTTCAATCAACCCTTCTTTTATGCCGTTTGATTTGAAAGCCACTCTCATTTCAAAATCCATCTTCATTCATTCATTCCACTTCTTTTGATTTCAACATCACCTTCATCACCTTCGTTCTACATACAGCCATGGAGGATATCAAAATACCGGCATTCACCGTACTCAAGAACGGTTCCATCCTCAAGAACATCTTCCTCTTACACAAACAAGAATCCACCACCCTCGATTCATCCCCAATTCACCAAGAATCCGATGAACAAATCTTGCTCGTTGGCCGACACCCACACTGCAACATTACTCTGGAACACCCTAGTATCAGCAGATACCATCTCCGTATTCATTCAAATACATCTTCTCGAATTCTCTCCATAATCGATCTATCTTCAGGTAAAATTCGACATCCATACATCTATTAGAACTGTAATTGTGTCTACTATGATTAATTATTCAGTTTGTAATCTTGGTTTTGTGAAAATTGTATAGTTCATGGGACATGGGTATCGGGAAAGAGGATTGAATCAGGGGTTCCGGTGGAACTGAAAGAGGGGGATACTTTGAAATTGGGTGGTTCAAGTAGGGTTTATGAGCTCCATTGGGTCCCATTGAGTCAAGCTTATGATGTTGATGATCCCTTCATTCCTGCCGTCTATGCCTTCAAAACAAAGCAGGTGTCTGTCTATGAGTATTCTTGTTGTTTTTATTTATTTTACATTTCTCATGCTCGCCAGGTGTTCGATGAAATGCCTATTTATGTTTTTGTTGTTTTTTTCTTGATTTATACAGGATGAGAATTGCTTGTGTCCATCTGATGATGATTTGGAGGGTTTGAATGCGCAGAAATTGAACCCATTAGCATCGACTCACTGCTCAAATTCTTGTTCTGTTGATACCGAAGTAGAAAACTCTAGTTCGTCTAATGGAAACGGTGAGATCTTTAGCAACTCTTTGGTTCAGCCTTCACCTGTTGTCGTGGAGACTATATCTGCAATCGAAGATTCCGACGGCCAAAACGAATTGGAAAATCAATCGAATTGGTCGGTGGACAAAACGGGTGATGAATTTGAGCAGCTCAGTAGTGGGAATATCGAAGAAGATTCATTTTCTGTGCCAAGATGCTCAAGCTCATTTCGTGATGATATGGAGGTAGAACACTCGAGTCCATGGAAAATAGGTGATGAAGTCTTTGCCACTGTTTCGGTTCAGGCTCCACTTGTGGCCTCGGAAACTATATCTGCTAAAGAGATTTCTGATGACGACTTAATCAAATCAGAAGATGAGTCGAGTATGAAGGATGATCGGGTTTCTGTGGCTTTTTCTGATATTATTGTAAATGAAAACGATGCTTTAGGTCAAGACATAGCAAGTGACAGTGAGATTGATAAAGACACAGAATATGAACCGGTAAATCAGCAAAAAATTGAGAATAGTCCAGTTCCCACGGCTGTTTTCAATGGTGTAAATAGAGATGAAAATGTGGTTTTTATGCCACTTAGAGCAGAGGGCGAGCAGGTCAACGTGGGTTCTGCAAATTCTTGTTCTGATGATACTGTGGTAGAAAACTCTAGTTCATCTCATGGAAATGGTGAGATCTTTAGCAGCTCTTTGGTTCAGCCTTCACCTGTTGTCGTGGAAGATATATCTGCAATAGAAGATTCCGATGGCCAAAACTACTTAGAAAATCAATTTAATTGGTCGGGGGACAAAACAAGTGATGAATTTGAGCAGCTCAGTATTGGGAACATTGAAGAAGATTCGTTTTCTGTCCCAAGATGCTCAAGCTCATTTCGTGATGATATGGAGGTAGAACACTCGAGTCCATGGAAAACAGGTGATGAAATCTTTGCCACTGTTTCGGTTCAGGCTCCACTTGTGGCCTCGGAAACTATATCTGCTAAAGAGATTTCTAACGACGACTTAAACAAATCAGAAGATGAGTCAAGTATGAAGGATGATCGGGTTTCTGTGGCTTTTTCTGATGTTATTGTACATGAAGACGATGCTTTAGGTCAAGACATTATGTGTGACAATGAGTTCGATAAAGACGGTGAATATGAAGCGGTATATCAGCAAGAAATCGAGAATAGTCCAATTCCCGCGGCCATTTTCAATGGCGTAAATAGAGATGAAAATGTGATTTTTATGCCACTTAGAGCAGAGGGCGAGCAGGTCAATGTGGGTTTTGATTTTGAGCAGATGAATCAGAGGAAAATGATGGATGAATCAGCTTCTATGGTTCTTTTTGATGGTGTAGACAGCAAGGAGGATGATGATGTCATTTGCAAATCAATCATATCAAGAGAAGAAGAGGTAGATATGGGTGTCAAACTTGAATCCTTTGATCATGAGACACCAAAGAAAGATTCTGTTCTTGTGGCTCTTCCTGATGCAACACACATGGATCAAGAACAAACTTTTACTCCAGATGCATCAAGAACGAAAGAAGTTGATGTAAACCTGGAGTCAATGCATAATGCATCAGTTTCCATGAATCTTTTTGACGGTTTAGATGGAAATGAATTGGAGGTTTTTACTTCAGGCAAAGAGAACAAAGATCCCAATTCTTGTTCTGTAAAATCTTTGAAAAGAAGATGGAAGAAAGATGAACATGATCGATCAAACCAACGCACAATGTCAAAGAAAGCTGTTAATCCTGCTGACCATGACGAAAAAGACATTTTCGGTTTTTCAGAAAGATTGTTCACTACAGATGAAGAGAACTTTGTCCCTGATACCCTTTTGCAGATATCACCAGATACAGTAATGAAAATGGAAGGAAGCTACAACTCCATCGAATACCCTCAAACCGTTGAAAAGGTCATTGATTCCTCACAAGTAAGTTTGGTAGCATATTATGTCACTACTGATATTTCATACTTGGGTTTCTTGCATAAAATGCAAAAAGAACACTACATTTTGTACAAGTAGTGATCTTGGACAAAAATGGATAGTTTATTGTTCTTTTTTGCATATTAAATTAATTGAGAAATGTTTATGCTTTCAATCTTTAGAACCTCATGGGAGTGGCAAAGAAAAGATGGACCATGGTGGTGGATACCAACAGTCTTCTACACAGTGAGTCTTTGAAGCAATTGAAACTTCTGCAAGGCCTCATCGGGACTCAACTTTTTGTTCCCAGAATCG
Organism: Centaurea solstitialis; assembly: GCA_030169165.1. Classification (NCBI taxonomy): domain Eukaryota; kingdom Viridiplantae; phylum Streptophyta; class Magnoliopsida; order Asterales; family Asteraceae; genus Centaurea; species Centaurea solstitialis. The sequence continues at coordinate 88,576,763 of CM058040.1, read as the reverse complement.
GTAATAAGTCCTGGTTTTTGTTAGCTAAGTTGAGCATAAAACATTATTCTGTTGTGGGCTTAACTTTTCTGACATTTTTCTTTGATGTTGATTAATATCAGTCATTAGGGAGCTAATGGACATAAAGGGTCAAGATGATATCTTGAAAAAAAGCACAAAAAATGTTTCTTTAGCGTTGAAATGGATTGACGAATGTATGGTGGATACAAAATGGTGGATTCATGTGGATGATGAAGCAGAACTTGAACTCGTTGAAACTGCCCTCCATTTACGTAAAAGAATTACAGATCGAAAGATTATCATTCTTAGCGATGATCTCACACTGAAGATCAAAGCCATGGCAGAAGTACGTTTCCCTACCCCTTCTTACCACGAGTTTTAGTTACAAAGACTAACCATAATCTCATTTTGACAGGGTGTTAGGTGTGAAGCGGCAGAAGAATTTCGTAGGAGTCTGGTGAATCCGTTTTCAGAGAGGTTTATGTGGGTTGGGAGCTCAGCCAGGGGACGAACTTGGTCCTGTGTAGATGATGATGTTCTGAGACAAAAATACTATGGATGCACTATGAATGCTTCATACAGGTTGAAGGGTTTGAAGCTACTGGCAAATATATCGAAGATCTGGTGAGATGACTTTTAATTCTGCTTGTGTGAATCACTTTAGTACTTGAAGCCATAACATCAATGGTGGTCTTTGTTCCTTAAAACTTTGAGATTGTTTCCATGAGGAAGTTCATCTTCACAAATGAATTTCCATCTCTTCACAAATGAATACCATATTTTCTTATGCTCATGGTTGCATCATCGGAATGTATTGTATGTACTGCATTTTGATCACCGAAATGTGGTGGGAACGGGATGTGATGGAATTGAACCATTTGATGAGATTCCAAGGCCTGTTTGGTTTACTGGATTCCTATAAAATTTGAAGGAATGAATCGCCAACTTTGTGGACCAAATCTTGTTAAGTTGTTTGGTATGCACATGGATTGAAATTGAGTCCTATAGACTCCACCGTTTAGGGATGTCATCATTTTATCCTATATGTGATAGAATTCAAATCCATTTCTACCCACTTTTTTAGAAAAGACAAAACAACCCAAAAAACCCTTGTACGCTTGTCCGTTGACTCTCAATCCATCACTGCCATCACCACTATTGTAGCCGCGGACAACTCTGATGCCATTCTCACCGATTAATATAATCGTTATATTGTATTTAAATTTAAACAAGAAAAAATGAAAATGTAATGAAGGCGTATTTTAGTCATTATTTCGTTCCAATTTGGAGTCTACATTTTACTTTTTAAACATGCAGTGTCTAATTTGTTTGAGGGATTCCATTATAATCCTTGCCATTCAAATGTCAAACTTCATAAAAATTCCATTTCAATTTTTCAAGGATTTCAATCCATCAACTTTCATTCAACAAAACCAAATGCCTCTAAAATCTTGTTTGGTTGTTTTTTATATGATTTGTAACACATCCCACATGTATAGAAAATGGGATTTGGGAGCTCTTTATAAGCCTCAAGTCGTAGGCTATTAATAGTTTCTACCATGGTTTTAAGTTAGACTTAAAGTTATTGAGTCAGCCTATAGCTTTAGAATGTTACAAATGGTATTATTTCATTACATTACAACCTTGACAACACATGCTTACAAGTTACATCAACCATAACTTTGGGATGTTACAAATGGTATTATTTCATTGCATTACAACCTTGACAAGACATACTTAAAAGTTATATCAACCATTTACTCACCTCCTGTCCAACCATTTACTCACCTCCTGTCCATACTGAAAAAAGTGTAGATGCCATCTTGTACTATGGTCAAAAGCCTCAAAGGTAAATCAAAACATGCATTCAATTGATAAATTTTCCATAATTAACCTCCACCTTTCTACTTTCTTCTAAAATTGGGAGATAGATAATAATTGAAGTTGTATTCTATAACTTGGAAGTGAGGTTTTTGTAAGAACCTTCATTATAGAGTTTTAAGGAGGTTCTTACTTTATTGAGGTGTCAATAATGTGACACTAAAAAAAATATGACAAGTGAGGTTCTTAGAGATTCAATCATGCTCTAAAGGTAAATCAAAACATGCATTCAATTGATAAAATTTCCAAAATTAACCTCCACCTTCATACTTTCTTCTAAAATTGGGAGAAAGATAATAATTGAAGTTGTTGTATTCTATATTTTATGGATGGATCAAAATATTGATAATTAAGCCCACAAGTTTCATAGATGATGATCTACCCCCTTAACTTCTAGCTTTCCTTACATATATACATAACCTGACTTCAATCTACCGTTTTGAATTTCACCAAGCAGATTAAATTGTTCAAATCCAATTTTGTAGTTTACAAGTTTATTATGTTTTTGAAAAGTTTTGGAATAAAAACCTATAAAATACTTGATAACAAGATACCGCTGTGGCGGATTGGTTATCGGGTTTTTTTTTTTTTTTTTTTTTTTTTTTTTTTTTTGGGGGGGGGGGGGGGGGTCATAGCGTCCTAACCGAGTTCGAGTCTTCTCGTGCGCATGTCTGGGGACATTTAAGTGGGGTCATGTTTAGCTCCCAAAATTGCCGAGAATTAGTCGGGCTTTGGCCCCGACACCCTTCCAAAAAAAAGATATCGCATCTACAAGGTAAAGAACCAACCAACAAATCAATAATGATTTTATGAAAAATATTTGAAGTTGTATTTTTATTATTATTATTAAATAGTGTTACACACTCGAAAAAAATTCCTAGGTCCACCTCTAGTCTGCCATCTTGTAGAAGCATACTGTGCACGGTTCAATATAGCTCTCCTAGAAAAGCATACTAATACTCAGTTTAATTAGTAAAGAAATTAGTTATCATTAATGTGTTTCAATTGCTAAATAGATATGTTTGTAAGAGGAATCTTATTGTCCTACTTGTTTATTGGAAAAATGACTTTATATTGTATAGGTTAGTTGTCATAGAAAAGATTATTAACTGCCAATTTTAGGTTTAATTCGAATTTATATTTGACAACCTCAATTTTGATTATTGATAAATGGATCTCTTAGTACTAACAAACTTGTATTTCATGTGCTTGTGACATCTAGATTATACGATTAGACATAAAGGAATTGCACAACAATATGAAGTATGCCATAAAATACAACCCTTTATGAAGCTTCAGATCAGATAAAATTTTGAGGATTTTGCTATACACAACCATGAATGATATAAGTTGGATTAATTTAACATATAATCTTTACTTGTTGATGGTGATCATAAGATCTTAAATGGTCGTATGCGACCTAGTCACGTGAGCATAGTTTGCCAACCCAAGTTGTCTGGGTTTTTTAATCGACAATGTCAAATTACATACAGGTCAATGTCGGATTCTTGGACTATGTATTGTAGCTCACTTGCAACTCACAACTTCAGATCATTAGACACACAATTATGTGTTGAGCATCACAAAATTCAATTGACATTTTTTATGATTTTGGTAACATGAGAGTTGGGTGAAAGGACTAACTTTTAATACTGTGTTTGTTCAACCATTAAAGAGCGAATATATCAAGTGATGCTGAGATGAGCTTGAGAAAATGGACATATAGGACAAGAAGTCCCAATCATACTAAACTAGTGATAAAAAAACTAAAAGATCTGCTATGACACCTGTCGTGGCTCATAACTAGTTTTTGCACAACATAAAGGATGTCCCCAAGCTTAACGTGTTACTTTCTTGTTTTTTTATACACACGCGTTGAGGAATAAATGAGAAAGCCTTTGTTTTGTGAAAAAACATAAAGTTTTTATCATAGTCAATCACATGTGATACTAAATAAGAGACATAGAGAACCTTTAACCTGATTGGCCTACACACCATAAGACCCCCTTACGTGTATTATCACATGTTGTAGATGTGTTCTGTGTGTTTTCTTAAAATAAAAGCATTCTCATTTAAACCTACACCTATAAATGTGTGTATATGTCAATTACAAATTTACTACCATAAGTCATGTCATCTTAAAAATAAGTAGTACCATAAGTCACGTCATCTTAAAAATAAGTAGTAACCGCCATGTCACGCCTTACGCTAAACCACATTTCAGTATTATGTTTCTTGAACTCTTCATATTTCCACATGATTCGCATTCAAAATGCTACAAGGATAACCATGAAGTTTAAAACACGCCCTCACTTTTTAAAATTTACACTTGGATCTCAATAGATCCTGATCTATAACAACCACAACAACATCAGCAACAAATACATGCTTTCAGAAGCACAAAAATCTCAGAACCATATAAAAAAATAAAATGAAATTTGGCCTCAAAACTACTTCTCTAAACAATCTTATGCTCCCCATTTCTTCATCAAATTTCCCTCTCTCAAAGGGAATGAATCTTATCGATGTACAATCAAAGATTTTCGCATTCGAAAATCCCACCATTTCATCGTCGATTTCCATCTTGCCGCTCCACATCAACGATCTCCACAGTCGGTTCCGGGAAAATCTCGCTTGACAATCTCTTATCATTTGTCCCACTTCCCTGAGAATTCGACTGCTTTTGGCCATCTTTGTTGGTTTGGCTATGTGTGCTTCCTGAAAAGCTTTGCCGCCAGCTACCAAATAAAGCGGTACTCCAAGATCTTCTTGACGAATTATTTCTCAACCTCCCGGAGCTGAAGTCCTCTTCCCTAACAACCCTAAAAGGGTTTTCCAAAGCTTTCAAAATATGAGTCATTTGAGGCCGTTTTGCGGGCTTTGGGTTTAGGCAAGATTTGGCCACAATGGCTACAGCCCACACTTCTTCTAATAAGTCTTCGTCTATGACTAGAGATTGGTCGACAATCTTGGATACCAGTTCTTTGTCGTAGTTGTTGATGCAAGAGAGAGTTTGGTCTAACCATTCCTTATCTTCGGAATTGCTGATTCCGAGTTTGCCAGTTACGAGCTCGAGTAAGACCTTCCCGAAACAGTATACGTCATATGCACAAATGGGAGGTGATGATCCTGTTTGTTATAAAACAAATTCAGTTTCTGACTTTATATGATTTTAAGAGAATTGGCATGCCAACGGATCTATCGATAACACTTTCTTCACCATTTTCTTGAAACCTTTTCTTTAAGCAAAAGAATAGGAGGGAAAATATCATTTATGTTTTCTCCTGAAGGACGGAAATTAAATACGAAAGAAGTCTACAATCTTTTATGAAATAAGTACCCTCATAAAGGTTAACAAATAAAAATGGTATATTTGTAAAAATGATATCTTTCGCATTCCTTCCCAACACTTTAGAGAACACAATTAAGAAGCTTTCTTTCCTTACTTTTCGTATTCATCACGATATATTATGTATGTATCTACTACATAGTATATGTATGAATACACACATACACGAGGGAGGTTCAAGGAAAAACCTCAAAAATGGAAAATTTAGGAACACCCTCGTAGCCCATCATCTGGACCGTATGCACTTGTGCATAGAAGTAAATTATGTTGTTTTTTAATTTTGATGCACATTTGCATATTACAAATTACTTTTATGCACAAGTGTATACAATCCAAATGAAGGGCTACGAGGGTGTTCCTCAGTTTTCCATTTTTTGAGGTTTTCTCTTGAACCTGACCCTGTATAAAAATAAACGATATCATGAAGATGTTCACGTACCAGAAGGAGTTGGATCAGAGTTCCTGCACATACATGAAACAAAAAGAAAACGAAATAAGATACGATATTACAAAATAAAAGGCTGGCGAATTTTGGTAAAGCTCACATCTTTCCACATCTTTATCAATTGGTCATTACTCCAAACATTTATGGTTACATTCTTACTCAAACGGGACAATCTTAAAAGTTATATTGAATGCTAATTCTCAATGCTGTTGTACTACAAAGTTAATAACAAATCGTCAAAATCTATTCGGTTTAGACAGTTCACAGGTGAATAACTGCAACTGCAGGGACACCTCATGTGAACATAAATAAAACCTCAATCAAAAAAGATTGAGACAACTCCAAGCACTTCTGTTATGCTGTTCCAATCAAACATTAAATCCTTTTCGAATAAGAAAATAAAAATCTTACGATGAAATCCGTAGCAGCCTCGTGATAACGTTTGGGTTGTTATCCACTTCTTGAGTACAAACTTCACTCAAGCTCCCAAGCCGTACTTCATATTTATCATCAAGTAGTATACTGCTTGCTTGAATATCTCTATAAAATCAACGATTAAACAAAATAAATATCCCAACGATCGTTTTATGGTAATGCAGATATTCATTGAAAACAAAAAAAATTAAGTTTTTGAATACCTATGGACAATGGGAGGACTGCATTCATGATGTAAGTAAGATAGCCCTTCTGCAGCTCCTATAGCGATCTTTAATCTCGTTATCCAATCCAACGATTGCAGACCATCATCTTCCAAACTGGTGGACTTGTGTAACGAGTTCGAGAGATCTCCATTTGGCATGAACTTGTAAACCAGAAGCTTCTCGGTTTCGTGTTCTAAACAATGTCCCAAAAGGGGTACCAGTCTTGTGTGCATACCCTTACTGAACAACTCCAACTCTGACATATAACAATCTTTTCTTGAAGTTCGCATATCGACTTTCTTGATAGTTACAGCGGTTCCATCTTCTAATCTTCCCGAAAAGATGTCTCCGCTGTGGCCATGCTTGATGAGGTTTGTATCACTGAAACCACTCGTGGCTTTCAGCATTTGCTCGTACGTAAACGAGTCCACCAAGGTTGCTAAATTAACCGCAATGCTTTGGGCGTTTACGTTTCCTTCTTCTTGGACGGGCTCTACGTTCGCAGATCTCTGGCTTACGACTCGGTTACTACATGTCTTTACCACCAAAACCAAGATTATAACGATAATTAGAATGACACCAAGTCCGCCAAAAACACCCGCCAACACGTATTTCAAACGATCGTTGCTCTTCTTCGCGGATGGTGGTTGCACTGGATTCGGATTACTTTCGAAAGGTACACCCATCAGAGCATAAAACCTCCTGCAATCTTCCAAATTCCTTTGATCCGGGGTTCGCAAAAAGCAGTTTCTTGATAAGAAACTTGTGCTTCCATTCTGCGATTCTAAGCCCTGAAGATAGTTGTTGGATAGATCAATCGAACCAACAGCCTTAGTATCGAAACCAAGGCTTCCGAAGAACAGATTGTTCGAGAAGTTTAACGTGACACCAGAAGCATTGCGAAATGCCGGGAGGTCCGGGAGATTTCCTGTGAAGTTGTTGCTGGATACATCAAGAAGAACGATATCCGTTAGGTTCGTTGTCAAATTCCGAGGAAAAGTACCACCAAGATCGTTGTTTCCGATCATCAATCTTTGTAATCTTCTTAAACCTCCAAGCTCCCTTGGTAATGATCCAACCAACGAATTGGACCCGAGATCAAGGTCAACCAACTGAGAAAGGTTTCCCAGCTGTGCAGGCACAGAAGAAGAAAGACTATTGCTGGAAAGATTCAAATACCCCAAACTCGAAAACGAACCAAACCCGGATGGAATCGGCCCAGATAAGAAATTCGAAGATAAATCAAGAATCGTGAGATTGGTAAGAGCTGAAAACGAAGAGGGTATGGACCCTGCCAACGTATTTTGCGACAAATTCAGAACCGATAATGAAGAAAGCTGGCCCAAAGAATCAGGGATGATTCCAGTAAGAGAATTATTCGAAAGAACCAAACGATTAAGTCTATTCAAAGAGCCAATAGAAGCCGGAATCGAGCCCAAAACTGAGCTAGACATAAGGTCGAGCACCTGGAGTGCACCAAGATTTGTTCCTAACCATTCAGGTATGGACCCCGGAAGAGCAAATCCATTCGAAACAAACGATTCCAATCGAGTACAGTTCATCAAAGCATCAATAGCAAACCTAGGATCACGAAGCCCGACCCGAGTCCGTCGCAAACCGGTCAAATTCACCCCGGTGACCCGCCCGTTCCGGCACTCAACCCCGGTCCAGTTGCTACATGGCTCCGATTTCCTCGGCCAGTATCTTGCCCTTATCCCTAAAGAAGCTCGTAGATCGAACAACGCCGCCCGTTCCACGGCGGAACTCAGCGCCACCGGCGCCACCTGCTGAGTCAACACCGAGTTAACCAGCAACAACAACCACAAGAAACAGAATTGGAACAATACCTTCAACAGAGCTCCAGCCTCCATGATTAAAAACAACAATACTCTTATTCAACCATTTTAAGGCGCCAAAATCTCTTACAATTTGAAACCTAATAAAAAAAAACCCTAAATTTCAGACTGTCTCCTGTACACAACAATCCTGCTACAGTTTCACGATCTGAACCATAATTACACGACGATTGATTGCTGTGATGGCGAGATTATAAGTAATTCCTCGATTATTTATTGAAAAAAAAAAAAAAAACCCTTTTTTTGAGGTTGATTAAATGCAAGTGGTAAGGAGGAAATTAAAGCAGGATTTGGCTAAGTGTGGTTTTTTTGTGTATTATATATAAGTAAGTAAGAAAGATAAGTAATAGGAGTAGGAATTGGAATTGGATATTTGTTCAGAGTCTCTGTTTGTGCTTGCTTTAATGGTGGTGGAGCATTAAAGGAAGCGCCATATTCTCAACAACAAAGGTGAAGAACAATAAATGGAGGGGTGGGAAAGGGAAAAACCTCAAGAACACACACAGTTTACTATGTGTATGTGTGTGTGAGAGAGAAATATTATATGCATATATATATATAATTCTATAATTATATGTGTGTATATACAGGTAAAGTTGCTGGGTTCTGTTTAGATGACTCGTTGACTGAAGAATGAATGAAGGAGGGAAAAGTGAAGGTTTCTTTCACTGTTGGAATCCAGCTTCATTTGGTTGTACTTTTGAATCTTGGTTTTTAGAGAAGACTACAACTTTTAGTCCTTGTGGTTTGTTCTTTGTAACTATTTTTGTCTTGATTTTTAAAAACTGCTTATTTAGATTTTTTTTTTGAACGGCGAAAAAGAGAACCCAAGGAATGGAGCTTCGGCTACGCCATCATCTCACCCAAAAACACCCAACTTTATTAAAGACAAGCTAGTGAGAAGCTAGAAAAGGTACAGAGAACTAAAAGAGAATGGCGGGATTACAACACCACAACGACCAATCTAACGGAATACAATTAGACCTATACTTCACCCAAGTAAAGAGACTCACCTGAATTTCATTCGCGAGCATATGGGTCGAAAACTGTCGTCCATTAAACACCACATTGTTGTGAGCTTTCCAAACGAACCACAACAAAGAACCCACAGCAGCCTCCAGAAATCTCTTTCTTTTTTTCGAATATGCGCCTTCCAAATTATTATGTAGCAGTTGATCAAGAGTTGTGTGCACTCCTTCTGTTATTCCCATCCAATCTAAGAACCAGTTCCAAACAATTTTCACCATTGGGCACACATAAAAAAGATGATCCTCTTTCTCTTCTTCTCCATGACATAATGGGAAAGAAGTAGAAGAAAGAGTAACACCTCTTCCACTTAAATTCGATTTGGTAGGAATACGATTCAAAAACAAACGCCAGATGAAACAATTCACCTGTGGAGGCAACCATTTATTCCAAAGTCTGCGATTCGAGTTTGATGGGCTCGACGAAAGATCAATAATCGATTTTAAAGATTTTACCGAGAATGATCCACTCGGGTCCCCTTCCCATCTCCAAGTATCCTCATCATCATCTAAAATCACATGTTGAATAAGGTTTTCCAAAGCCGTGGTCTGGCTAGATAAGGAAGAAGCTTCGATCGCATTTGACCACAGCCAGAACCAACTCAAACTTCCATTATCATTCCGCATAGAACGCAAGGCAATGGTACAAAATTTATTGGATTCCAACTCGAATAGGTCCGAGAAGATAAATTTGAGTGGAATTGACCCCACCCAACGATCGTGCCAAAATAAAGTGTTGTTACCATTCTTAACAACTCTAGTGAAGAGATCATTGACATTTAGACTCATGGACAAAAGGCTCTTACATGCTTTAGCAATATTTAACCAAATTCCCGGGCTTTTCTGATTAGCTATCGACATAGCATCTCTATCTGTTAACACCATGGATAGCTTTTATAACGTTTGCCCACAGAGCTTGGTCTTCAACTTTTAACCTCCACCACCATGGATAGCTTATTTAGATATTATAGGGCCGTTTACTTGAACATTAACTTGGTAAGCGAGCTCCTACCTCAAAAAATCAAGCATTATCACTTATCATATCGGACAATGTTTTAGTCTCTCATAACGGTATCGTATGCAACGATTTACCTAGCAAACGCTTACTAGGTAAGAGTTGTCGATCCCACTTACCGGGTTAGACTCTCGATTCATTTCATCGCTCTCTCCGAGTAAGATTCTAGTTACTTTCATGTTCATCCCGTAAGGTAAATTGATCTGATAAACACTTATCTAATAAACATTAACTAAACGGCCCCTAAATTAGAGGGTGATATGTAGTCTTTTTGGGTTTTTTTTTTTTTTTTTAACATTTATGTTATTACTTATTGTACAAACTATTAAAGTGTTGGTACGAATAAATAAAGATTTTCCCTCCCTTTCTGTTTTCTTTCACCTAATAGTTTGTATAGTGATATAAGTATTTAATAAAACTAAAAGAAAAACTAAAAAGACCATATTATTCTTTGACTTAACGACTTTTTCTGTTTCTGTTAATCTTAAGGACAAAAAATAAAATGGAAAATAGAAACCATAATGAGTAGAAAAACATACGTTAAAGTTAAGGGATTAAAAGAGGTATAAACTACAAACTACAGTGACAAAAAATAATAGTTTACTCTTTGTGTTTAGTTTTTTGTACCCAAAACAGTGATCTAGATGCACCAATTAAGACTAAAAGTTTATAGATTTATCGACATAAAATGGTTATAGAAAAACATGCATTGTTTAATTGTACCTTTTTGGATGTTTCTTTTTGTGGGTATTAAACATTAAGCATAATAAGTACCATACGTGTATTATTTACTTGTATTTTTGTTTTATTTTGTACTCAACAATGACAATAATGCATTGTTTGGCGGGTTTATGACTTATAAAGGTAACAAACTATTCGTTTTGTACACATAATACCAATGAATTATTTTTTGTTCAAATGGACACCATTGAACTATTTTTTTTGTACACATAATACCATCGCAACCGGGAATAGCCGGTTTTGACGTATATTTGTACACATTATACCATTGAACTATTTTTTTTACACATTATACCATTGAATTCTTTTTTTTTGTACACATTATACCATAAACCTTTGATATGTTTACAAAAAAGGTGACAATTCCTTAAACATATGTTTTATGCATACCTTGAAATTGAAATATGATTTCCATAAATCGTTTTGAAAGAGTGCTGTTACGGAGCTTTCGGTCAACCCGGTGAGGTAATCCTCTTCGTCGCTTTCTATCTCGGTGGAACCAATGACGAACTCTACCGGAGAACTCAGATGCGACCCGAACCCGTAAAACCCAGTGGAAGAGCCCTTGTTGTTGTTGGTGGTGAGTTTTTCCTTTTCCGGCAAGAAGTCCATGAGTATGTCTTCGTCGTTAAGGAACTCCGATGAAGAAATGGATTTTAGTATGTGCCACGACGAACGGCTCACATGTGTAAATCACAGTGGGAAATGCGAACAGGCCACAGAGGGCAGTACAGTCCACACTGGTCACTGTGATCGTTACTTTAAAACTTAGCTTGCGAGATCTGTTGGGAATCAAGGGATACAAAACATGCACAGCGGAATAAAACCTGATTCCCAAACGAGGATCCAATCTTAAACCATACAGACACAATAAAGGGTGTTTTTGGTGGATTACCTTGCGAACAGTAACTCTGAAAGGCAAGCAGGGGGTACACCGCTACTGGCACCGGTTGAGAGAGTTGCTAGACCACCACCGAGGATTACCCGAAAACAAACGCAAACCTTCCTCCTACTGGATTCTGGCGCCGGTTTTGGGAGAGGGAGAGAGAGAGAGACTTTTCTGGGTTTTTTGAACTGAATCAATCGATTAACTGATACCCTTAACCCTTTATTTATATGGACAAAACAAGCAGTGTTTGATTCCATATATGACTCTTGGTAATTATCTCTGAAATAACTTCCATAATTATCCAATTAATTAATCTAACTGATTAATTAATCATAAATAATTAAACTAATTATTTATTTCTTTTTCTCTCTAAATAATTAATTAACCAATTAATTATTTCCCATAATCCAAACATTCTCATTTTGGTGTGCAGCAGTGTGACCTACTAGTGTCTTATAACATTGGACACGATAACCCTGTTACTGTCTCGCACATAATCCTAACAGACTCCCACTTGTGCTAGACATGTAACTGAACTGTTATCATTCGCCTAAGGAGGTCCCTAGCCAGACACTTAGGTTAACCAGGTTATAAGATCTCTTATATCCAAAGATACAATTCACGCTTGAATTAGTACACAGGTTCATTCCTTTTGCACACGATATTTCTAAAGTGATTTAAGACATGGAGTGGAGGATTCATTTCTTAAAATCAAGTATTTCTTGACTCTGATTTCGATTGCCTGCAGTAACGGATATTACTAAATAACCCCTGTTATTCTATCCGAGCGTGGCCACGCGTTTTCTGCCAATCTTAATCGTCAAGGGGCCCGGAAATATCTCTCTTTTGAAAGAGGTGCAAATCCCTTCTTGACTACTCGCATTTGGATCCACGGCTTCCGCTGCATCTAGTCACGTCCCGTATGGCCACCCAGTTACGGTGCAGCGTTAGTACGTGCTAAGAGTACAGTGGTCCTCGTGTTCCCAAACCAAGTATCTCAGGTCTAAGGACAACCTATCAAGTCAGTGCCTATGACTAAGGCTCCATGAAGCAGACTTGATTACTGGTCACTTCCAATACCCAAACATTCTGATGAGTATCTACAAATACTTGGTCACATCACTTGTGCTTTTATTCTTTACTTTGAATAAATCATCAAGTATTTATAGTAGCGTAAAACTCCCTATTGAAATTCCCATTTCAATAAGTGGCTACGGAAATTTAGATTTCATACAAGGCTTTGTAGAATCAAGGATACGTTAAATATGCAAAAAATAGTTAATTCAGAACAATCATGAAATTAAAACCTCCATTTATTTCCAACACACTGTGAAATAAAACTTTACATGATTACATTGTTTCTAAATTAGGCTATAGCAATAATTAATAAACTAAGTACTAGCTACTGGCTTCCAGGTACTGCATCCCAATGGAATTCGCATGTGCCTCATGCTTTGCCCTTGCTAGTGGTTTTGTCAGCGGGTCTGCGACATTGTCTTCTGTTGGAATCTTGCATATTCTCACATCTCCTCTTCCAATGATCTCTCGGATGAGGTGATACTTTCTGAGCACGTGTCTCGACTTGTGATGTTCTCTAGGTTCCTTTGCTTGCGCCACGGCTCCTGAGTTATCACAGAATATATCTATCGGTCTCGAGATACTGGCAACCACTCTGAGATCCGATAGAAAATTCCTCAGCCAGACAGCTTCCTTTGCTGCATCACATCCTGCAATGTACTCTGCCTCTGTAGTTGAGTCTGCAATCGTGTCCTGCTTCGAGCTCTTCCATGAGATCGCACCTCCGTTTAGGGTAAAGACATACCCTGACTGTGACCTGAAGTCATCTCTGTCGGTCTGGAAACTAGCGTCAGAGTATCCTGTGACACTAATTTCATCCTCAGAACCTCCAAAGACCAAGAACATTTCTTTCGTTCTTCTCAGATATTTGAGAATGTTCTTGACAGCCACCCAATGGGGCTCACCTGGATTCTGTTGGTATCTGCTCGTAACACTTACTGAGTAAGCAACATCGGGCCTAGTACATAGCATGGCATACATAATCGATCCAATTGCAGAGGCATATGGGACCGATTTCATCCTGTCCTGATCTTCACTAGAAACAGGACACTGTGTTTTACTTAACACTATGCCATGTTGCATTGGAATGAATCCTTTCTTGGATTCATCCATCCTGAATCTCTTCAGTACTTTGTCAATGTATGTACTCTGACTAAGTCCGATAAGCCGCTTAGATCTGTTTCTGTAGATCTTTATACCTAGTATATAAGCGGCTTCTCCAAGGTCTTTCATCTGGAAACATTTACTTAACCATTCTTTAACACTCTGTAAAGTTGGTACATCGTTTCCTATGAGTAGTATGTCATCTACATACAAGACCAGGAAGGTTACTATGCTCCCACTGAACTTAGTGTAAACACATGGCTCGAACTCACTTTTAGCGAAGCCAAACTCTTTGATTCGCTCATCAAAGTGTAAGTTCCAGCTTCGAGATGCTTGTTTCAATCCATAAATAGATTTTAACAGCTTACATACCTTATTAGGATTCTTAGGATCTTCAAACCCCTCTGGTTGTTCCATATAGACGTCTTCTGTTAACTTTCCATTCAGAAAGGCTGTCTTGACGTCCATTTGCCAAATCTCGTAGTTAAAGTACGCTGAGATGGCCATAAGAATCCTAATTGACTTCAACATTGCCACTGGTGAAAAGGTTTCATCATAGTCAATGCCATGAGTTTGCGTGAATCCTTTTGCAACCAGTCTGGCTTTGAAGGTGTGTACGTTCCCATCCATGTCGGTTTTCTTCTTGAAAACCCATTTGCGTCCAACAGCCTTACAGTGTTGTGGCAAATCAGTCAACTCCCAGACTTGGTTGTCATACATGGATTGCATCTCGGCCTTCATGGCTTCCTGCCATTGTTCAGACTCACTGCCTGACACAGCTTCTCCATAGGATGTTGGTTCATTTAAGTCTCCACTGTCTTGAGAGACTAGGAACCCAAGATACCTATCTGGTTCTTGTCTTACCCTACTGGATCTGCGAAGGTCCTGTGTTTGCACTTCCTCAATCGGCTCTGATTGAGGTTCAACATTATTATGTTGAATTTCTGGCTCAACAACTGGTGTAGTGGTTTCTTCGTCTACTATCTGTAGATCTACATCCTTTCTGGTGTTCTCTAAACTGAGAAACTTTTCTTCCAGAAATTTTCCATTTCGAGCAACAAACACTTTGTTCTCTTCAGGGTTGTAGAAATAATATCCCACGGTGGTCTTGGGATATCCAACGAAGAAACACTTGTCGGATTTGGGTTTGAGTTTTTCTGAGGTAGGTCGTTTGACGTAAACCTCACAACCCCAAATTTTCAGAAAAGATATGTTGGGTTTCTTACCCTTCCATAACTCGTATGGAGTCTTTTCTACCGACTTTGTTGGCGCTCTGTTCAGTATGTGTGCTGCTGTTTCGAGCGCGTGTCCCCAGAATGATACTGGCAGCGAAGAATGACACATCATTGTTCGTACCATGTCAAGCAAAGTACGATTTCTCCTTTCTGATACACCGTTCATCTGGGGTGTATACGGAGGTGTAAGTTGGGATACAATCCCACACTCCATCAGATGATTGTCAAACTCATCACTGAGATATTCGCCACCACGATCTGACCGTAGGAACTTGATCCTCTTGTCAAGTAGATTCTGTACTTCATTCTGATATTCCTTGAATTTCTCAAAGGTTTCAGATTTATGTCTCATCAAGTAGACATAACCATACCTACTGAAGTCGTCAGTGAAGGTAATGAAGTACCGGTATCCTCCTCTCGCTACATGACTGAAAGGTCCACATACATCTGTGTGGATTATTTCCAGCAAGTCAGTAGCCCTTTCATTCTCACTGTTGAAAGGTTGCTTTGTCATTTTACCAGATAAACAAGATTCGCAATTATCAAAAGGTTTGAAGTCGAAACTTCCAAGAAAACCTCCTTTTAGGAGTAGTTCAACGCGTTTCTTGTTTATATGGCCCAAACGACAATGCCAGAGGTAAGTCTGATCCTCAATATCCTTGGATCTCTTACTTATATGATAGATTTCACTATTGTTGTCTTTAAGATTTACAGTGTATAGACCATCTACGGGTGTAGCTTTAAAATAGAAAATATTATCTTTAAAAACAGAAAGCATTTTATAAGAATATTTATAATAAAAGCCTTGGTCTACCAACAAATCAAAAGACAATACATTCTTAATCATATTTGGAATATAATAACAATTATCCAGTTCCAAAACTAGACCCGAGGGTAAATTAAGACTATAAGATCCCACGGCTTCAGCAATCAACGGAGTGCCTTCGCCCACTCGTAGGTTTGAACGGTCCTTCCTCAGAGTCTTTCTTCTAGTGAATCCTTGTAAATGATTACAAATGTGGTTACCACTGCCTGTATCAATTACCCATGATTCATAAGAAGTGATTAAGCAATCTATCATAAAGATACCTGGAGTATCGGGTAAACCGATATCCATCTGGTCGATGTTCATCGAGTGCTCGCAAATATCCTCGCTGCCACATTCTGGGCAACTCAGATCTCCCAGCTCATCAATTATATCAGTGTCCATGAGATTCGCAGGTTCGGGTACTGGCTCTAGACTGGCCAGAATGTCTTCATGAACTTTATCCACGTCGCTCTTTGGTTCCTTCATGTAGGCACTAGCTGTGTCCTGAACTTCCTTTGTAAGGGAGAACCACATGAGGTACACTAACTCTTCCTGTGTTATCTTGTACCCCAGACGTGATAAACACTTAAAAAGCCTTCTCATATCAATAAGATGGTTTTTAACTGACTGACCCTTCTGTAGCTTTAGGGAGAGAATCTCTTGCATGATCAATAGCTTTCCCGTGTGCTTGTAGAGACCTAGCTGGTTCTCCACATCTCTCACAACCTCGTGACATGATTTAACTCTTAAATCTCCCGTGAACTCGGGTGACATAGAGAAAATCAGAATGGACATTACATCCGATTCATCTGTCAAGTATCTAAAATACTCAGCAAATTCCTCTTCAGGGGCATTGCTTTTAGGTCGTGATACGGGTTTGTTGATCACATAAAGCTTATCCTGGGTACTTAAAACGTTCCTCAAGTGTAACTTCCAAACTGGAAAGTTATGGCCCGTAAGCTTCCACTTGCCCATAATAAGGCGAAGTGACTCTTCAGGTGAATAAAACGGAATACTAATTGGAGACATCTACAGAAGAATATAAAATTCCAGTTTTAGTTTATAATTATATAATTCTAATAAATTATTACCCTTAAAATAAATTTATTAGACTAGAATCCATATTTCACATGTGTCGGGAAGCATGTGATCATGTCATACCGACTCATGCGATCTATGGTAGGTAACACTATACCAATCGTATTCCTATCTTGAAAATACGACTTCTAGATCGTCGGGACATCGGATATTAATAATCCGTGCATATTTAGTCCCTCTAGTGCATTTTGGCCTGGTACCACCCAGTGAATAAATAATTACCAAAATAGATTGCACCACCCGGGACCTGGACAAACTCTGGCCGGTACCACCCGGAGATAATTCGCAGAGTTTTATCACCTTCCAGTTTCGGTTTGAACACGGGCGTTCATAGTGTGTGCACTTACAACGCCCTGTGTACCTTACACCGGAAGTGCCCCTAAAGTGGGTTGCACTTACTAATCTATGATTTTTAACAAGGGTCTAAATTGCCAGTTTTCTTTTTCAAAACTTTGAAAAACTGGATCCAAACACTAACTGTATTTGTATCCTTTTAATTTTTAAACAATCCGTTCAAAAGGGCAATTTATATTTAATAACAATTACGTAAATTAAACAACCACGCAATTTAAATATAAACAGCACAGTCATAGCTTAAACCCTTAAACTAATGTTGTTTTGTGAGCCAACACAAGACAACGGTCTCAATCCCTAAGTGACAAAAGTCTTCGTCTTCTGGCACTCCCACTGGCTCCGAGATCCATGGTTGTTATCTTGTCTCCGTCTCGATGTAATTGAAAAAAAAATATTACAAATGGGTTCAAATGGCACGCAGGCCTCCCAACTATTCTAATAAAACTTTAAAATTACAAAAAGGGTTGTAAATGGCTCGCAGGCCTCCCAACAATTCGGACAAATAAAATAAACATAACCACGGGTCTAAAGGGTTCAGCTATGACTTATAATTAAATAAATTAAAACACAACTTAATTTTAATTTAATAATTATAAAATTAATTAATTAAAATAATTAATTAAAACTTATCCTGAATCGTTTTAACCTTATCTGAAAAACGATCCTTAATTCGAAAAATTATCCGGAAACGGATTTCAAACTGATACCCGTTACTGATAATAATGAAAACTAAATACGCCACCACCGCCGCCCGTACCTCCCGTAATCGCCGCCGGCAGCGGCGACTTTGATACCCACCGCCACCGCAACGACCACCGCTGCCACCATGATGTCCGGCGACGACAGCAGCTATGAAGCCACCACCGCCGCCCACCGTAGTCACAACTCGTCGGCGACAGCAGCGGCTGTAAAACCACCGCCGCCGCCGCGATCGATCGAAAGAAAAACACTATCGCCGCCATCACCACAAATCGGTGGTGTGGCGGTCAACATGGAGAACGACGACAGCAGTAGTAGCTCCTACCACCATCGCCGCCTCCGACGTTACGGACGAACACCACCACCGTTGCCATCTGCGGCTTCGGTGGTTCGGACCACAACCCCTCGCCACCACACGGCTGTGTGGTGGTTGATTATCCTAACAGCCGCCGCAGCCACCAACGTGTGGTGCAGCGGGCCTCGGCGGCGATCGACACCACCGTCGATTGACGGTTCGATTAGGGACAACTCGACGACGGCAGTGACTAGAGCCACCACCGCCGCCGTTCAATCGATCGCCACCACTGTGGCTTTCGATTTGGGTTTTGATCTCCACCATCGCCGTCGCCGGCTTTGGTGGTTCCACCGAACACCACCACCCCACAATCGGTGGTGTGGTGGTTGGTTTCTGATAACGCCGCCGCCACCACACGGCTGTGTGGTGGCCGATTATGTAGCAGCCACCGCCACCACAAAACGGTGGTGCGGTGTTCTTTGATGCAACGGCCGGCGGCCACCACGAGCTGTGGTGAGCCGCTGGTGGTTTTGTGGTGGTTAGCTTGGTGGTTCGGTTGGCTAACTGCCGCCGTTCCACCACCAGTTTTCGATAAAAATTCAATTTTTACAAACATAAAGATTAAATACATATAAAAATCGAATTTTGCAAACCTAAACATCAAACGAATAAACCTGATCTGTAGGTTTTAAGAAGTGGCTCTGATACCACTGTTGGGAATCAAGGGATACAAAACATGCACAGCGGAATAAAACCTGATTCCCAAACGAGGATCCAATCTTAAACCATACAGACACAATAAAGGGTGTTTTTGGTGGATTACCTTGCGAACAGTAACTCTGAAAGGCAAGCAGGGGGTACACCGCTACTGGCACCGGTTGAGAGAGTTGCTAGACCACCACCGAGGATTAATCGAAAACAAGCGCAAACCTTCCTCCTACTGGATTCTGGCGCCGGTTTTGGGAGAGGGAGAGAGAGAGAGAGAGACTTTTCTGGGTTTTTTGAACTGAATCAATCGATTAACTGATACCCTTAACCCTTTATTTATATGGACAAAACAAGCAGTGTTTGATTCCATATATGACTCTTGGTAATTATCTCTGAAATAACTTCCATAATTATCCAATTAATTAATCTAACTGATTAATTAATCATAAATAATTAAACTAATTATTTATTTCTTTTTCTCTCTAAATAATTAATTAACCAATTAATTATTTCCCATAATCCAAACATTCTCATTTTGGTGTGCAGCAGTGTGACCTACTAGTGTCTTATAACATTGGACACGATAACCCTGTTACTGTCTCGCACATAATCCTAACAAGATCAAACACGTGTAATGCGCAGTGCCTTGCGAACAGGCCACAGTGGGCAGTACAAGTATACACTGGTCACTGTGATCGTCACTTCAAGTAATAGTCGGTAAGATACGGGAATCGTTTTCCACAGGGACCGGACAATCAAGACAATACGGTTCTCATGAGATCCTTTTTACAAGTTTCGATTAGAGAGGAAGAGATAAATTGGTTTTGGTTTTTGAAATACTTTTAATGAAAAAGATTTAACTAAAGATTAACTAAAGCTTTGCTACGGTTTAAAAGGATAGGGACGTAGGAATATTTTTCCCCGGACTTTATAAGAAATACTTGGCCCTAGTTGGTGATCATAGTGTTGTGGGACAGTGGACACTCTCTGTTCACGAAAGACCCGGTCCTATCTCGCACTCACACTTCCTAGTAGAGTTTACGTATTAAAAACTCAATTATTAAGTCAGTGGTTGATCCCCGACGAATCCTCTCGGATTTCATAGGCTTGTGCTTAAGCAATCGCTCTAAGTGGCCTCGGTGGACGCACTAGGTAGCTTGCCCGCTCCTTTTGGTGGGGATCTACCCATTGTACTGACCCAACTCTCGTTAGTGTCGTAAGAACTCTCTCGAATTCCCTAGCATCATTCAAGCTCGTGTCACGACGTCCTACCCATCTCTGAGTTAAGACTAGACGTTAGACACATTCAAGTGATCAGCTCGTTTGCATCATTGGGGCATTTTCGAACTATAAATGAACAAAATAATTTAAGTTTAAAACACGAAAACTATTCAAGCATTGTTTATAAACTCCGGGTACTTTTTCTTCCTACATCCCTAAATACTACTAGTGCATGACTAAGAAAGTAAAGAAAACAAAGGTAGAGACGTTTGGAAAAGTCATACTAAAAGATTACGAAATTTAATTAAAACAACAGTGCCGACAGAAGTGGGCACTGGACTACCAGTACAAAATACGAACTTAAAACTTAAAACTACTTGCTGGAAATAAAATTTAAGTCTAGGCTGTAAAATAAAAGTTAACTACAAGACTTACCAAAATAAGACTACCCTAGTATTGAAGACTTTTTCCTCCTATTTATCACTACCTAGTTAGTGCTCTTCCTAGGGTCATGTGAAGGCAAATATTGAAGACTTTTTCCTCCTATTTAATTGTGGTATTGGCTACCATGGCTCAATCATCTCATATCTCATACCATCTCACCTTAGCTTTAGTTTATTTTTCTCTCTAGTTTTATTTGTAAGGTAGAAGTAATTTTAGTGGTAGTGGTAGTGGTGCTGTCTTGAAGAAAGTCATTGGCTAGTCATTGCCACCTTTTTTGTAAACATATCAAAGGTTAATGGTATAATGTGTACAAAAAAATAGTTCAATGGTATAATGTGTACAAATCCACGTCAAAACCGGCTATTCCCGGTTGCGATGGTATAATGTGTACAAAAAAATAGTTCAATGGTGTCCATTTGAACAAAAAATAATTCATTGGTATTATGTGTACAAAACTAATAGTTTGTTACCCTTATAAGTCATAAACCCTTGTTTGGCCTAATTCATGGATGTTTCAAAAATATCTAAGTGTTGACTAATAAATTATTATCTTCATCCCAAAATTATTGTCTAATTTTGATTTTTAAAAGTCTTTTTTTTCGACTTTGACCTTAAATATTTTTGTTTGTCTTATATAATACTTGATGAAAATTATACCAATGAAAATGCATTAAAAACACAACTCATTCATATATTTTGCATCAAACATTATATAACACAAACAAAAATATTTAAGATAAAAGTCGAAAAAAAAGACTTTAAGAAGTCAAAACTGGACAATAATTATGGGACCGAGGTAGTATTTAGTTAACTATTAAATTAGTCAAGTTTGATACAAAAAATGCATAGTTGATATATAGGATGAAAATGTAAAATGAGTTAAAATGATATGTTACAAAGTTACTTTAACATTACATAATGTCAATAATTAGAAAAAGAAGATGAAAAAACTCTTAAAATTTCTTTAAAACGATCACGGGAGTAGCCTTTTCAGAAAGTTAGCTTAATTACTTACGAAACTAAGTTGATAAAGCGTGCTAGCTTAAGGTTAACAAATATGATATTTAACAATTTCCATCAATTCTTTAAAGATCTAGCTTATTTGAAAATTATAATGTTTGTAAAAATATAAACACCTAGCACAAATGACAATACTTTATTCATAAGGGTTTGTAGCTACCTAACTCACAACCCTGAGTTGGTCTACAACATCCCGTCTTAAAAGCATCATATTAAAGACAAATTAATTAGGCATTCAACGGCCTGCAAGATTGGTGACTTAAAACGCAATGTTCACAAGGATCTCAATCCCCTAAAAATTGTAACTCCCATATGGTTGTTGTCAACCTCGATTACTTGTTTGTTAGAATAACTATATCATCTTGAAAACCAACTTTGCTACGTTAAGGGCATATGCCATTAATTTTTTTGGTCAAATGGTATCTAACAAAACTTGTGTATTTAATAATTACCTATTTAAGACTTTGTATAATATATATACATAACGTACATGTATTTTTTTACGTTAACCATGTTCTTTAAAAAGGATCATGGTTCTTGGCTTAGTAAGTGTGGAAAACATGGCCGTATTTAGCATGTCAGTGTCATTCTTTTATGCATGTTATTCTTAACTAGCTAAGCACTTCCTACTGGACTACCTGCCATTAACTCAAAAAAGTGTACAAAGTCATTATCGAACTGGGATTGCCTCTCTTTCAATCTTGGAAAATTACTTTGTATTCCTTTCTAATGCAATATTTTTAACATGTGAAAAGTTATAACATTTATCACTACCTTATTGCACCGTTAGCTTCTACTAGAAATAAGAGTAACACAAGTTAACATCTTGTTATAAATATCAATTGATTAATTTTTAAGGTCAATTTAGTAAGAATATTAGGTTTAATGTATGAGGGGACCACTAAAAAGTCTTTAAAATGTCATGCAATTATAAAATTTCAAAACTGGTATCACTATATAAAAAAGACAAGAATACCCTTACCTTATATTTATTTTGTGAGTAAAATATAAAAATACCAACTTCGATAGCTTAAACGTAAAAAGGAAAATTAACCAAAATAGTCAATCTCCTAAATCAAATTCATATTTTAGCCTCTTTTAAAACAAGATTTTTATTTTTACATGTCTTACCCATTTTCGTAAAGCCTATTTATAAATGAAGTTGAGGGAAAAAAAACTTCTTTTACACCAATGAGGATTCTTGCACAAATCATTAAACAGATGTGGATCCTTAAGGTAGCGTTTGGTATGCAGACATGATTGGACATGACAGAACTGGACAGTACAGGACAGGACAAGAGAGTAGGATGAGACTGGACGGGACAGGACAGGACAGAACAAATATCTGTTTTGTGTTTGGTACGCCTAGGACTGGACTGAATAGACCTAGACAAGTTCCCCAAAAAAATATTTGCTAATTTTATATATCACATAATAGTTATAATTAACAAAAATATAGTAAACTATATGTTTTATAAAAAAAAAAATTACACAATTTTCATAAACATAAACGCAAACACATACATACACACACTACACATACACACATATATATATGTAAGATTTTTATGTAATTGATGGTGATGGTGATGGTGATGGTAAAGGTAGAGTTGGTGGTCGAGAGTAACACTAGTAGTGACGATAGTGGTGGTGGTCGGTGGTTGAGGAAAACGTGAAGATGATGGATAGTGTTGGTGTAGGTCACCAACGGTGGTAGCTGTAGAGGTGGTAGACGGTGGTTGTAGGAAACTGGTCGTAGTTGTAGATGTGGTGGATGAGGTTGTGGTAGTGGAAGAGGAGGTGGAGGTGACCGATAGTGGCTATCGGTGGCGGAGGCGTCCACGACTAGTGGTGGTAAACACTAAAACAAAATACAATATTTAAGTTATACAGCAAACGAGTGTTAATTAGTAATATATTAGTTTATGTGTTATTTTTGTCCCATGTTATTCCACCTATTTTGGTGGAACAAACCCCCCCCCCCCTTTTTTAACAGCAAGGAAAACAAATTTATTACCACCAAACCATAAGGCCACACAAGACCATAATACAACCACAGATCACCAAAAACAACAACTAACGGGTCAAAAAAACAGGGGCTGCACAAGGGAGAACAACACAACCAAGTTGGAACCAAAAACACAGAATCAAAAAAACAAACACCAACTAAACAGACACGGAACTAAATCCAAACATGGTGCTGCAGTTTACAAGACATAAACAATAGCACCTCTCCACCGAGAGCAAACAACAGCCAATTACCACCATGAAAACATACCCGAACAACCCGCAATCCGGAGGAAAAAGCTTAACAAGGACAAGGAATTACCACTACCACCAAAGATGGATCTTACGCCTCAAGCTAATCCCCTTCACCGCTAACCACCACTGTCGAGAAGAGCCAATATTATCCGACCGCTGGTTCCGTCAGCCACGCCGACCACTCCGTAGCCAGATCTTTATCTCTGCTTGTTAGCCACTCGTACGCTTTGAGTTGTATCTCAAAAAAGCAATCAACCGTCTCTCTTTTTGCCTTCTTAAACGCGACTTTATTTCTGAAATTCCAGATCATATACAGCGCCACCCACACCAGCATTTCCCACCTTCGCGATTGAACGTTGTTGCCGTCTCCTCTTTTCCCAATCTCGATTAATTGTTGCCACTCTCCTACCGAAGATAAATCCACCGACCACCATCTAGCTATGCAATCCCACAACTTTTTTACCGGACCACAGTTTAGGACAGCATGATTAATTGATTCACTCTCTAACCCGCACCGAGGACAAAGCATGGAGTTTAGATCTAATCCCATTTTATCCAATACCGTAAGCACCGGTATCTTTCCAAGTCTCAACCGCCAAGCAAAGATATTGATCTTCTTAGAAAGTGATTTAAGCCATATAGTACTCATGACATTTGCACCCCCCCGAAGATCTTTTCTCTTCTAAAAGACTCCTAAGGCACTTCACGGAGAACCCGTTTGATGGGTCCAAACGCCAAATAACCCGATCCGAACTTCTCCTATGTACCGATATTCCTTCAACCACCCTCTTGAGCTCCTCAAATTCACCAATCTCCCTCCCTCTCGGATCCCTTCTCCAACCCCATTTCCAACACCAATCCTCCCCTCTCCTCTCTCCTCTCTCCGACACCGTCACTCCTTTGGAAGACTCTAGGTTATAAAGTCTTGTGAAACAATCTTTTAGCCTTCCTTTCGGAGTCCAAATGTCCTCCCAAAAACTAATATTCGAATCTTCCCCCACCTCAAACTCAAAAGAGTTCGAAAGGTTAACCCCCACCCTATCGCACTCTTTCCTGACCTCTAAGATACTCCTCCACACCGAGTTCCTACCACGTGTCGAAGCCAATACATCCCCTCTCCCAATACCCCCATTCCTACCATAAATACTATAAATAACCCTTGACCACAACGCTCCTTTCTCATTATGAAGTCTCCACAACCATTTGCCAAGAAGACCCAAGTTGAGATCCTCGAGACTACCTACGTTTAACCCTCCTCTATCGAAGGACCGGACCACTTTTTCCCACTTGACCCAAGATATACCTCTTCTCACGCTCTCACCGTCCCCGAAACCGCCCCCCCTCCCCAAAAGAAATTGCATCTAAGACTCTCTAATGATTTAAGAACACTTACCGGGACGCGAAAAAGGGAAAAAAGTATAATGGAACACTACTAAGTACCGCATTTACCAAAGTCCACCGACCCCCGAATGAGATCATCTTTGCCTTCCAACTCGATAATTTTTTCTTCATTTTCTCCATCACCACTTGCCAATTCGCCTTGTTTTTCATCTTGGCACCTACCGGAAGGCCAAGGTACATAAACGGTAAAGTATCGCTTCCACATCCCAACGATCTTGCCCATTCTTGAACTTCTACCGTAGAGACCCCAACACCAAGAATTTTGCTCTTACCTAAATTGATCTTTAGGCCGGAAACTAAATGAAAGCACTCCAAAATACTAACAAGATTGGAAATGTTTATCGGATCCCACTCTCCAAAAAAGATCGCGTCATCCGCATATTGAAGATGGGAAATCAAAATCTCTTCTTTCCCAACCTTTAAGCCTTTGAAAATGCCCTTATCAATTGCTTCCACCACCATCAAGTGAAGGCATTCCGCGATCACTAGGAAAAGGAAAGGAGCAAGCGGGTCACCTTGTCTTAGGCCTTTCCCCATTTGAAACTCCTTTGTTGGAGAACCGTTAACTAGTACCGATATCCGTGAAGATTCGAGACACACCTTGATCCAATTTCGCCATTTTTTCCCAAATCCCATATTATCTAAAGCCGCAAGGAGAAAACTCCAATTCACCGAATCGTACGCCTTTTCAAAGTCAACTTTGAACACAAGTCCCTTCTTTTTCTCTCTCTTTAGAAAATCAACCGTCTCATTTGCCACTAAAATGCCATCAAGAATAGACCTACCTTTCAAGAAGGCACTTTGTTCCACACTAATGATTTTTGACATAACCTTCTTTAATCTCTCCGTCAACACTTTGGCAATTATTTTGTAGATTAAGCCGATAAGACTTATTGGTCTATAATCGTTTAGACCCACCGGGTTAGAATTTTTTGGGATCAACGTCAAAAACGATGCATTGCACCCCCCAGTAAGCTCCTCCTTTTCCCAAAACCACTCGAATAAAGTCATTAGATCTACCTTCACTATATCCCAAAACTTTGAGTTTGCATCGCCTTCTCTCAACCACTTCACTTTTGTCTTTTGCCGGGCTACTTGCAAATTCTTTTCTTCTAGATGAAGCCATTTTTTTTTGCTTCCACCCAACGGAGTCTTTCATTATCATCCAACCGATTTTCTTCTCCCTTTTCTTCCCACTTTTTTACCTCTTCCTTCAAGACCATCGCTTCTTTTATCTTCACATCCCAATGATCCGCCCGCCAACTTTTTATTGCAACTTTGACATTTTTGAGTTTGTCACGGAAAACACAATCCGATCTAGAGGAGGTCACCTATTTTCCCCATGCTTCGCGGACTACTTGAGCTAAGCTTTCTTCTGGTAACCACGCATCAAAAAATTTGAAGGGTCTTGGTCCATAATCATAGCTCATATCATATAACATGATAGGGGAATGATCCGACCATTTCTTATCTAACACCTTTGCCCTCAAATGCTTCCAAACCATGCCAAAGGAAGAGGAGACCAAGAATCGGTCCAATTTGCTGAGTTTTAAACCGTCGTCACTCACTCTTGTAAACTTGCTTCCCCCAAACGAATATCTTCAAGATTGTTCCTACAAATGAAGGCATTGAATTCTTTCGAGCCATTTACACATAGACTAGAATTTAGTCTCTCCGTACAGCACCTCACCTCATTAAAGTCGCCGAACAAGACCCACTTCACTTCTTCCCTAGCGCAAAGTAAATCCAATTTCCCTTAGAGATCTCGCCTTCTTTGTTGATCACACGGTCCATAAACATTAACTAAGCCAACCAATCCTTCCACTTTGTCCCACGAACCAATTGTAGCTAGGAAATTCTCTTCCTTAATAATAAAGCTACATTTAAACAAATTTTTATTCCAGACTGAGATTATCCCACCCGATCTTCCTGTCGCTGCCACATACTCAAAATCCAAGTCACTTACCCCCCACAAATGATACACTTCATTTGACGAGAATTCTTTGCGTTTAGTTTCTTGGATACCTACAAAACTTGGTTTCTCGATTCTACACAAATCCCTGACCCACTGTTTTTTCGTCATATCTCCCAACCCTCTGGAATTTACAGAAGTCAGCTTCATAAGGGAAATAGAAAGCGTTACTTACTTTTGCCTAGCAGCAATCGACTACTTGTTGGTTGCAAGATCGACATGACTGGGCGCTGAGTTCCACAAAACCCCAATTTCGGACCCTACTGCCTTTAATCACTCTTTTGACAGAGCACCCAACACCTCTTTGTCTAACGAAACCTGGCTCGAATTGTTGTTTGAGGAATTTTTTTCTTTTTCTGCTTCCTTTCTGTTCTCTTTTGCAGCCTTAACCCTCTTTTTTTGATAATTTCTTGCCATTTTCTTAAGAATATGATAAATGATTTTACCTCTCCACAAACTTCCTCTAACTCGAGAGCTAGAGTTACCTCTCGATCCTCTGCTAGAAGTAGGGTTCTTCTCCAATTTATGATTCTGAAGACTTGATTCAATTTCCTCATTCTGCCTTTGACCCCCAGCGAGATCATCTGATCGAGAAGAATCAGCCATCAAATTTTTGTTGACACTGTTTTCAGACAACTGGGTTGGAGTAGGCCCATTCCAGTTGGGCTTGGTTTGACTAGATGAAGAAAGAGGTTGATTGTGTTCATTTTCTCTTGGTCCATAAATTTTGGTACTTGCCTTGGGGCCCACATCCAATCCACTCTTAGGCAAACACGCTTCCATTCCTTCTCCATCTAGAAGATTTCTCCCTCCTGCCTCTACATCCTCCTTGGATTCTGTAGCTGCATTAACGGTTTTGTCCCCCTCTTTTTCTGACACTGCCTCTTCAGCTTCTTTGGTAGATGCTTCGAACTCTGGCGGATCTCCGGCCATCGCCGTCGGACCGATCTCCTTTTCACTTCCGGCCACGTTTTTTAATCGAGATTGATCACCTAGTGCTGAACGATTGATTTCTTTCCCGGTGACCGTATCACGATGGTTCCATCCTCCTTCAAACACGCTCTCTTCGACCAACCAGTCCTCTTCGTTTCCGGAGTCTTCAGAACAATCCGAAGGGATTGACGAATCGTCTGATCTACTATCTTTCTCATCCATAAAAGAATCCGATTCTCCATTGATATGTTCTTCTAACACCTTTCCATCATCTTCCTCGATTCTGATCATGAAGAAAAGGTCTCCCGCTTGAATTGGCTTTACCTCACTAATTCTAGTTTTGAGACAAGTACTCACCAATACTTTCCCCCACATCAAATTCATCCCTTTAGTCAGATCACAATTTTTCAAGCAGAGCACCTTCCCCATTTTGAAGCGATATCCGAAAACGTGCCTTGGTTCCAAATACTCAAAGGGACCCCTTCAATCTTTAGCCATGTTAATCTATCTGAAGCCCTGTAACCCAACGACCATCTACTTAGGTCTTTGACCCAATGGTACAACCCATGATTTTTGTTATCTAGAACTTTCATCAGCATCTCCGTCGACTCAAACTTGATAAGGATATTTCTTCCACCTAAGAATTTTAATTCACAACCTGCCAAGCTAACCGATTGGCACAAGGTTTGAACAGGTAAAAAATCCTCTACTTTCCTTACTTCCCCAACAGCACACGAGTTCAACCATAATAACCTGTCGTTATCTACCTACCACTTCCCTAAAGCACCAGTGGTGTGACAGACGGTTGGATCAACTGATTTGCACCCCTGTTTCACTATATCTGCATACGAACAAACTCTGTTACCCATAGAGTTAATCGGATCTCCGGAATTCACATTGACCTTCACGCTTTTACTCTGTGCCGATCGTGATGTTGCTTCTCCTCTCGGTTTGAAGGCCAACCGAGCTCTAATCCTGAAATTCCCAAACCATACATCCCCGAGTCTTTTTTCCATCCCAGCGATATTGATATCTCCCTTAAAGCGAAGGAAGCCGAATTTGCGACCATTCCTCAACAATTTTTTGGCAATATAAATGTCAACCAGATTTTCGATAGATTTGAATCTTCTCCACATTTCAGAAACTTCCAAGGACGCCGGAAAGTTGTAGAAGAAGAAAGAAGTCACATTCTGAAGAAAGACAGACCTAGGTGTGCGATTTAGCCGTGTTCCATTGACTCTGTCCCTAGCTCGCGACCTCACGTCACTCCACTCCGACTCCCTCTCAACCACTCCCCTCTCTCTAACACTCCCCCAGTCTCGAGCTCTCTCTCTCGCCGGAAACCTAACGACTTTCCTCACCGGCGCTCTTTCTCTCTCTACTCTCTCTCTCTCTCATCGCTCTCTAACCCCCTTTTTG
The DNA here is from genome assembly GCA_030169165.1 of Centaurea solstitialis. NCBI lineage: Eukaryota > Viridiplantae > Streptophyta > Magnoliopsida > Asterales > Asteraceae > Centaurea > Centaurea solstitialis. Next base: position 88,546,871 of record CM058040.1, on the reverse strand, counting down.
TCCCATGATGTCCCACCTTGTCCCAGCTGTGCCTGTCCCATGTTGCACTAAACATGGGACAATGATTTTCTGTTCTGTCCCATACTACGCCAAACGTGGGACAGTAAGTTTTGTCCCGTCCTGTCCTGTCCCGTCCCACGTACCAAACGCAGCCTAAGCAAACTTATATAAAGCTTTCTTCTTTTTTTAATTTTAGTTTTAAGTTCAGGTAAACACATAAGACATTTATATAAATTTTAGCTAACGTAAGAGTACAATTAAAAAATATCTTAAAAAGAAATTTCGATCGAAGATTTTAACTATTTTAGTCGATTTCATGGACAACGCAAAAAGGGCTTTCAAAAATCAAAATGAAATAATTTCATTTTTTTTTTTTTGACACAAAAAAAAATTAATGGTTTAATTTCCCTTGATATTTTAATAAGTGAGTGACCTTTATTAGACTTTTTAACAACCAAAATAAAATATTCATTTAAATATTTGTTTTCCCTAATTTTTGTGAGAAAGAAAAACAATAAAAGTGAGATATGTAGAAGAGCAATTACACTACCTAAGCAGTGGTTATGGTCAGAGTCAATGATTTAAACGTAACTGTCCACTTGTATGTATTATTATTTTCCAAATTCCACGTTTACACCGTAAACCAAGGACATTTTGTCTTCTTATTTTTTATTCCAAAAATACTAAACCTAAATTTTAATTATCATTTTCAAACATTATTGGTGTTCTTTTAATTAATCATATAGAAAACGGGCTAGCCCGGATGATAGAAGGGTCACCTTTTTGGAGTAGAAGTCTCAGGTTTAAACCAGGGCAAAGACGTTTTTAATCTAACTGAGGTGTATAATAACAACTAACTAAAGTTGCCTTTCAAAAAAATATAGAAACTGGTTTTAAATTTCCGTGGCCTAGTATCGACGATGTAAAGAAGTTTGGTTATTTACCGATTATTAATTGGAAAAACTAAAATCGATCTAAGAACTAAAAGTACTAATCAATGATGATCGAATCCGATTTTGTTTTGATTTTTTAAGTCAACTATTGCATCCACATGAATAAGTTTAGATACCCAAACATTTACAAATTACTTTTTTAAATTGGTATTTATAGGAATGTCTAATCCTAATCTGGTATTTTTCTTGATTGAACTTGGATATCAAAACTCAAAAGCTTGGACCGGATACATAACGGATTCTTTCATTCTAATTTTCGGTTAAAATTCTATCTAAACTTAATGCTTGATCTACTTTGTGTATAGTTGATATAATACATAATTAAATCAAGTAAAGCTCTTCCTTGTAAGGTATATTTGTATGACCCCACAAAACAATTATTGGTGTCACTTGATAAACTTAAATTTAGAATATTTTATTTTTTAATGAAAATAATTTGACGTTTCTTTTATAACCTCATTTGGTTGTGGTTAATTTATTCATGCCAAGATGACAAAAGAAAACTAGATTTACAAAATAGACGATCAACAATAACATAAACAAATGACATTTATATTTTTGAAAACTATAAAATAATGATGAAAAAGGAACTATACTTTCTTTAGGGAAAACAAAAGGTGCGACTTAATTAATTTAACATAAATGTTAATTTTAGATTAAAAATTTAAAGATAAAATAAAAAACTGATAATTTAGATTTTAAAAAGATGTATGATTATATATAGCAACAAAACCTGAGATAAGACTTCTTATAAGGTTCACATAAAACAAGAAATTGTACATGTTCAGATGAATTGATTGTGAAAGAATAACAAGTAAAAGACGTGTTTAGAATATATAAGTTGGCTCACTAATGTCACGGAAAAAAGTATCATGTCTATTTACCGACTTTTTCATCATGAAAAATCCATTTATTGTGATAAACATATGAACTATTATTCTAAAGTATTCTTACAGATGATTTTTTTTCTCATCTCAAGCTACCGTTTAATGTATTGATGAACATATAGTTGTTTCACAATGTTTTTGCTTCATATGCATGCAATTCATATATAAAAAAACTACTTGTAATTTTTGTTTTACAAACAAGCTAAAAAGGTAAACATTGTAGACGCAAAGATATGCAAAACAAATAAATATATGTTAATCGATATTCTAAAATTTAATCTTAGAAGAAAAATATCATATGAAATATCACATAATAAACTAAGTCTCAAAGTTATCATGATTATATAAATTGTCAAATAAAGGGTCTCTCTTTGTATAGAAAGAGATAATTAGCTTCATATTGATTTAGCAAAACAAAGGGTCTGCATGGTTCAATTCACATAGTGTAGGGAGTGGATATGAAAATTTCTTATTGACCATTTCAAACCCTTTCAAAGTGTTTTGAAATACATCTCAGAATAGCTAGCCCACGTGCATTTTGATTAAAAATCCACATTTTCACGCAATTATCTATTGGAAATATAAGCATTTTTCTTTTATTTTACAATTAAAAGTATAAAGAAAAATAAGACTAAAGACATAAGGAAAAAACCAAATTTGAAAAGAAAAGACTTTTCAAGATGATATTTTGGGCATTTAAATACTTTATATTCGGGTTTTTAATTCAAGAAAAAGAATACTGCTAGGATGAGTTACTATAATTGAAGTGTTATTAAAGTCGGATTCTATTTAGACCGTCTTATAAGGGGATGAAAGTAGGTGATGTGAGGGCACAGATGGGTCTAATGATGAGATTCACTATATTTATGTGAGTGAGGGGTCCAAATAACAACCCCCTTTTTATTGGTGTTTCAACCACTTTCTCAAATCTTTTTTCAAAATAAAGATAGTATGTAAAAGAATGAGTTTTTTCTCCAAATATGAAGATAACTCAAAAAATCATTACCATTTGAAATAACCAATAAGAAGTCTTGAAAATAAGAATTTGAAGAGAAAAATAATTTTTTTAATAAATGAATTGAATATTTTAATATTAAAATTAATATATAAATCTCCCAAATGGAAAAGTTGTTGGAGGTAAAAACAATATTTTTAGAGATTTTAAGTTTTAGTTTTTATTTTGAAGAAATTTTGGGAAAACTCTTGAAGATGCTATGATAAATTCAAAACAATACAACATTGAAAGATTTAAATGTAGGAGTCAACTTAAGAAATGTAGAAAATTGCAAATAATCCAAATGAAAATCTTTTCGTGACTTTGTAACATATAAAGAGTTAGGCCAAATAAACAGGTTTTTTTAAATAGATTTGTAGAATAAGTGTTTAATCGTCGTTTAAATGATATAACGATAAAAATTAGATAGAGATAATTATTCATAATTATGTTAGAACTAAAATAAATCTTGTAGTTATCAACATATAATTCAAATATATATAAAAGGTTTATGATTAATGAGAATTACAAATTTCATTTTTTTTACTGTTGTTTTGTTTAGTTTTTCCTTTAACACGTTATTAACATATACGTTCTACTAAGATTATCAAATCAGACACCAAACCTATAAGGGTCACAGTCATAGTGAGAGCCATGAAAGATTTTTCAATACCTAATAGATATACAACTTCTACCCCAAGGTTATAATGTGCAAATTAAAAACAAACATTGCTACATATGCACTTCCACTAAGAACTATTTATTAAAGTCGTCTTTTATGAACTAGATCAAATCTTTTATTGGTTAATTATTAGGTTATTTAAAATTAAAGTATCAAATTAGTTATATTTGCATATATATATATATATATATATATATAGGGGTGGTTAAAATGTGAACTACTTTTTGGTTGTGAACGTGAGGACAACCGAGAGCGCAACACGTGACGGATGACTAGGCGCCACGTCAGATCCACGGCGGATGACTAGGCGCAATTCATGGGAGGGCATTGAGTTAAAGAGGGGGACCACACTCAAGGTCGCCACGTGTCGCGCTCTCGGCTGTCCTCACGTTCACAACCAAAAAGTGGTTCACATTTGAACTTTCCTCTATAGGGGTGGGTTCAAATGTGAACCACTTTTTGGTTGTGAACGTGAGGACAACCGAGAGTGCGACACGTGGCGGATGACTAGGCGCCACGTCAAGTCCACGGCGGATGACTAGGCGCGATTCATGGGAGGGCATTGAATTAAAGAGGGGGACCACACTCAAAGCCGCCACGTGTCGTGCTCTCAGTTGTCCTCACGTTCACAACCAAAAAGTGGTTCACATTTGAACTTTCCTCTTCCTCTATATATATATATATATATATAAGTCCAAAGTTTTAACTGGTATGGATGTAAAGAAATACATCAAAATGACTACAAAACTCTCACTAGGATTTTACTTTAACATTTGTACAAAAACATATATGATTTTGTATAACTGATATTTATATATGATTACAACGCCAAGTATGTCAATGTTAGGATTATGTGCGAGATAGTAACAGGGTTACCGTGTCCAATGTTATAAGACACTAGTAGGTCACACCGCTGCACACCAAAATGAGAATGTTTGGATTATGTGAGAAATAATTAATTGGTTATTAATTATTTAAAGAGAGAAAGAAATAAATAAATAATTAGTTAAATTATTTATTTGTAATTAATTAATCAGTTATGATTAATTAATTAATAATTATCTGAATTATATAATTAACCTATTTGATTAATTATAGAGATAATTATAAAAGAGTTATATATGGAATCAAACATTGCCAGGTTTATCCATATAAAAAAAGGCTTAGGGGTAACAAGAAAATATATCAGAAACTTATTCCCTAAGAAAGTCTTCTCTCTCTCTCTCTCCCTTCCCAAAACCGGCGACCAGATCTAGGAGGTGAACGGGGGCGTTTTTCGGGATAATCCTCGGTGGTCTAGCAACTCTCTCAACCGGTGTCAGTAGCGGTGTACCCCCTGCTTGCGTTTCAGAGAACTTTTTCGCTAAACAGGTAAACCACCAAAACACCCTCATATTGTATCTAAAAGGTTTAGGATTGGATCCTCGATTGGGAATCGGATTTTATTATCCGCTGCGTTTGTTTGTGCCTCCGGTTCCCAACAGTGGTATCAGAGCCACTTCCTAAACCTGCAGATCAGGTTTGTTTAATGCTTAGGTTTATAAAATCTGTATTCTATATGTTTATCGTGTTAAAAATTGTTTTTTTTAATAAACCTAATTGGCGGTGGAACGGCGGCAGTTAGCCGACCGTGCCACCAGGCCGTTCGCCGGGCTTTGACCACCGCGACGGATTACCAAAGTGGTGGTGGCAGCCGGCTGCACTCACGAACACCACTAGCTGCACCACCGAATGTGGTCGCGACTCGGGCCATCCCTCCACCATGATCGCTGGCCACACCACCGATTGTGGATACGGCGGCGACAGTAGCAGCAATCAATTGCCGCCCCACCGTTTGTGGCGGCGGCGATCAGGGACGGATGTAGAACTTTTTTCAGACGGTGGCACCATTTAACCATAAAGAACATATATAAAGAAAATTTTCATAAAATCTCTATTGGTCTAGTGGTTGGTTCATTGACTTTCAAAGGTAAAGTCTCAAGTGCAATTCTTGTACAAGCAATTTTTTTATATAAACACTAAATATGAAATTAAAAGCAAAAATCTAAAAAAAAATGTCTCTAATAGGACTTGAACCCATGACCTCATGGTTACAAGGCAAGTAACGAACCAACTCAACCAAAGAAAACTTTCATTTTCATTGTATTTTCAAAATATATAGGGAGGCACACGACAAATTGATACGGTGGCACCATAGATTTTTACACTACGACTGAGGAATTTTACGGTGGCCCGTGCCACCGTGTGCCCCTCTTCAAATCCGTCCATGGCGGCGATAGATGTAATGGTGGATGGCGGCAGTGCCTCTGATCGACGACCGCACCACCGGATTGTGGTGGTGGCGTCGGTTACGAATCAAGAAGCCACACCACAGCGACGTGGTGGTGGCGACTGGCGGCGATTGATTTATTGTCGGACCGCCGACCGACGGCGGTGGCCATAGCCGCTGTCGTCGACGGCAGTCGGTGGTGGTTGTTTTTGCTCGCCGGCCATGACGGCGATGGTGGCGTTACGCTGCTGTCGTCGTCGATTGGCCACTGGTGGCGACGGTGGCAGTACCTATCGTTGTCACCAGTTAAACGGCGACTGTGGTGGTGCACGGTGGCGATGACGGCGCTGGTGCGTCGTCGTTGCCAAGGTCGTTGGATCGCGTCGCGAACGGTGGCTATCGCGCCGCGAGCGGTGGTGACCACGACTCGGGTTGCATCACAGACTCGCGCCGCGAGCAGTGGCCTCGCGCCGCGAGCGATGAATGATGTTAGTGGCTGTTGTTTTCCGAATACTGACCAGTGCGGCGGCAATGGCAGCTAGCTGTTGCTGTACGCGGTAGGTAACATCGGATAAGGGTTATCTTAAACCAGATAGGTTTGAAACCCTAGGGATAATTTTTAATCTTAATTTTAATCTTTTTGATAATTAGAAATTAAATTATATTATCCGTTTATGTCATAGTCAAACCCTTTGACCCGTGGTTGTGTTTTTATTTGTGCGTATGTTTTATTTATTTATTATTGGTTACGGGAGGCCTGTGTGCCATTTACAACCCGATTTTATTATGTAATTTTAATAAATAAAATAACCGAAGAAACCGAAGACGGGGCACGGAGTCAAAAGATGGATCTTGGACCTAGTGGGAGCGCCGAGAAGTTCATGTGTTGATCCAGCTCTCCTAAGACCTGATGAAATGATAATGATCCTGAATCTTTACTTAGTGAAAAGGTTCTACTTCTGTTATAGCTTGAGGAATTATCACTGAGTCTGTTCAGTGTTATTCCATGTTACTTATGCTGTAACTTATTTTTATAGTAACCAGGATCAGGATCAGGAGACGAACGAGTCTGTTCTGCAGTCTACTGATCCTATCCACTGAAGTGAAGACCTCCTGAAGACATCAAGATCATACTCAAAGAACCATCAGCGACGTCGAAGAATTAGCTGATGACAGGAACAGCATGCTCGTGATCTGAAGACGGAACTCAGTGATAGCAGGCTGCTCAATGTCGTATGACATCCTGAAGATTCATCAGGATATAAGTGACCCTGAACAACATCAGTTTCAGGATTCTACTCACTGATCAGTATCCTGATCCTGAAGGATTAGTGTAATGTCTTAGTTTAATGCACAAAAGGATTATCCGCCTTTACTGACACAAAAGTACATAAGGACAGTCTCTTTACTGTTCCCTCCGTACTTATCAGACCTCAAGGCAACTGTTTACACACTTCCTCTTTTGCACACCATGCAAAGAGTATTTGTTTATAGTAAATAGTACAAAGGACCACTTACATTGTGACACGTACACAAAAGTGAGTCTGCATGCATTTAATGCATTGGGTATAAATAGGACTTGAAGAGATGTTCTCCATACTTCTTCTTCAACCTAAAAATACCCTAATCCTTTCTTTCTTATTCCCTCTATCTTCTTCCTTTTCTTCATCTTCTCACTTTAGTGCATAGTGAAAGAAAGCTTAGATTGTTTAGTTTAGACTTATTGTCTCTTCTATTTCCGCAACAATCTGTAAATTCATATTGTTAATATAACAAGAATTTAAAAGTGAAATTTTGTGTGATTATATTCAACCCCCCCCCCCCCTTCTATAATCCCATACACCATCCTTACTTGAAGGTCACCTTATTGGGACCAACAAGTGGTATCAGAGCAGATACAAGCTCTCATTTTCTTCTCTAAGAAAAATCTTGTGATCCTCTCTTATCTTATCAATTGCTCTTCAAGCTAAGGATAACTACTTTGATACCGGCTCTTCTGAAAAACCACCTAGGTTTAACAAAGATAACTTCTCTCTTTGGAAAACTAGGATGGAACTCTTTCTCTCTGGTTCTGATCCCCAGATTCCTTACTTTCTGGAAAATGGACCACATGTGCCCACACAAACCGTTCATGCCATTCCTGCTGCAGGCAACCAACCAGCTGTACCTGAAAGGGAACTGGTAAAGCCTGTGACTGACTGGAATGATGAAGACAGACGCCTGGTCAACATTGACACTAAGGCTAGGTCTCTCATCGCCATGTCACTCCCTGATGATGTATTCCACTCTGTCTGTCACCTTCGCTCTGCCAAAGAGATTTGGAACACCCTATGTGTTCAATATGAAGGTACTGCTGTTCTCATGGAATCAAGAAAGATTTTCTTGGTTCGTCAGTATGAAAGCTTTATTCATCAGAAGGATGAAACCCTCTCCCAACTACATCAGAGATTCAACTATCTTCTGATTGATCTGAAGACTATCGGTACTACCTATCCTAACTCTGAGGTGGTTACCAAGTTCATGGAAGCTCTTCCTGAACATTGGGAAATCTACACCTCCTACTTAACTATGTCAAAAGACATAAAGACACTCACACTAAGTGAGTTGTACGGTATTCTTCTAAACCGTGAACAACAGAAGAAACTGAAAAAGAATCTCATAAGAGATACTAAAGATACCAAAAGCAACTCTGTTGCACTGGTCTCTGATTCAGTTCCTACTGTTGCTACTCCTTCTTCAGTAACTATTACTGAATTAGAATCCTCTGACTCTGACATGTCAGAAGATCCTGACTTCAATGAATCTCTTGCTTTATTAACTAGATCTTTTAAGAAGTTTGCCAAAAAGGGAAACTTTCATAAAAAGAAACATCTTACTATTACTGACAAGCCTAAATCAGACCCTGTTGATAAGGCTACTGTTATCTGCTACAACTGTCAAGGCAAAGGACACTTTGCTAATGATTGCAGGTACAGAAAAAGTCAGTTTGCTCCCTCCTCTGCCAAATCTTCCTCTAAAAACCCCAAATACCAGCGCCTGAAAGAAAAATACAAGAAGATGAAAATTCAGCGCAAGGGTAAAGGTCTTATCGCAGAAGACTGCGATTGGGATGATGTCTCCTCTGATGACTCATCTGATGAGGAAGACACTCAAGTGGCACTGATGGCCATTATTGAGGAACCTACCTTAGCTCTCATGGCTAAGATAGAAGAGGTCCCTGAAGAAATTCCTACTCAGGCTCCTGAAGCTTCTTCCTCTACGACTCCTGAAGCTTCCACCTCTGCGACTGATTCTCCCCGTCAGGTATTTATTCCTCTTGTCCCTCTTGAAAGCTTAACTCAGCTGGACCTGGTTACTCTTGATCTCTACAAAGCCCTGAATGGTAAAACCTCTGCTGAGAAAATGAACATTGATCTTCGTGATCAACTCAGAGAATGCCAAGAAAAAATAAAACAACTTACCATTCTGGAAGAAAACTATAAAGACCAGGTCACTGTTCTTTGTATTGAAAGAGAAGTGGCTCTTGCTGCCAAAGAAAGAGCCCTGGCTGAGTTAAACGCTGAAAAAGTCACCATCAAAGGATGGAGCGACGCCTCTGAAAAGGTTGATGAAATATTAGCCTCGGGGAGAAATGTTAAAAACAAAAAGGGTCTTGGATATACTCGTGGAGGAACTAGATCTGATTGTTCCATGCTCAAATTTGGAAGATTTGTTTCCTCTATCCCTGATCCTAATGCTCCTGAAAACATCCCTTCTTCCTCTAACACACATATTGAAGGTGCTCCTAAGAGCAAAAAGAAAACAGTCAAGGAAAAATCCAAAACTGCAACACCTTCAAAGACCAAGAGTCCTAAACCCAAGAACAAAGTTCTGGGTGGTGGTCCTTCAGTCTCAGGATCAAAATCTTTTTCTCAAAATCCTGTTCCCAGACTGAAGATTGACCTAAAGCAAAAGACTCTGGAGAAGAAACCAATTCCTCCTCTGTCCAATGCTAAAGGCATACTTGGTACTGGTCCTGCTCACTTGAAGTTCAAAGACTTCCTGGACCCCACAAAACGCTTTCAATATCGCAAATGTTATCACTGTGGATTAAATGACCATATTGCGAGCAAGTGTCCTGATGCTACCAAAGCTGAAAAATCAGCTAAGGTAAAGAAAAATCCTAAGACTGATAAGTCAGTCAAAGGAAAGAAGGTTGTCAAGACTGTCTCTTCAGTCAAGACTCCAGCCTCAAGAACTGATAAATCAGTTAAGGCTGCCACTGACTCCACCAGTCCTACTGATAATTCTGGATCCATAGTTCTATGGGTACCAAGAAAAACTTAAACTCTAAATTTTACAGGACAAGGGCATCTGGTATTTGGATAGTGGATGCTCTCGACATATGACTGGTTCTAAATCTGTCCTCTCTAACTACCGTGAAGAAAGAGGTCCTGCTGTGACCTTTGGTGGAAACGGTAAAGGCCAAACCCAAGGGTATGGCACACTGACCAACGGAGTAACTACGTTCAAAAGAGTTGCTTATGTTGAAGGCCTGATGCATAATCTTCTGAGCATCAGTCAACTGTGTGATAAGAATCACAAAGTCTCCTTCTCAAAGAAGAAGTGCAAAGTCAAGAACAGACGCAAGGAAGTTATTCTCACTGGAGTGAGACATGCTGATATCTACATCATCAACATGAATACTTCCACTGACAACTTCTGCTTTGTATCTCGTGCTTCCTCTGATACAAATTGGCTTTGGCACAAGCGTCTTTCTCATCTCAACTTCAAGACGATAAATCAACTCTGCATCAACAACCTAGTTGTTGGTCTTCCTGACTTTCGCTATACAAAGGTATCTCTTTGTTCAGCATGTGAGAAAGGAAAACAGACCAGGGCTAGCTTCAAGTCCAAGCAGATTTCCTCCATCAGCTCTCCTCTACAACTTCTACACATGGATCTCTTTGGACCTGTCAACGTCCAATCCATTGCTGGAAAGAAATATACTCTGGTAATCGTTGATGAATTTTCCAGATATACTTGGGTGTTCTTTCTCCGATCTAAGAGTGATGCTCCTGAAGAAATCATTCTGTTCGTCAGGAAGATGGAGAAACTCAACAACCTTACTGTTCGATCAATCAGGAGTGACCACGGAACTGAATTCAAAAACAGTACCCTGGAAACCTTCTTCGATCAGAAAGGTATCTCTCAGAACTTCTCATCCGTAAGAACTCCTCAGCAAAATGGTGTTGCTGAAAGACGAAACAGAACCCTAATTGAAGCTGCACGATCAATGTTGAGTGAAGCCAACCTTGCCACTCAATTCTGGGCTGAAGCTGTTAACACAGCTTGCTATACCCAGAACAGATCTCTGATAGTAAAGCACTTCAAAAGAACTCCTTACGAACTTTTTCGTAACAGGAAACCCTCAATCGAACATCTCCATATCTTTGGTTGTGTCTGCTACATCCTGAACAACAAAGATAACCTTGGAAAGTTCGATTCCAAGTCTGATGATGGAATCTTCCTTGGATACTCCTCTATCTCTAAAACCTACCGTGTGTTCAACAAACGAAGACAAGCCATAGAGGAAACGATTCATGTCAAGTTCGATGAATCGGGTCCTACCTTTCCTCACCCTCATGAAAATTCTGAAATAAATCAGTGGGCTGATTCTTTCTTTCAAATCCCTGAAACTCCCATTACTGATCCTCAAGACCTTCCTGATGGTTTTGAAGAAGATCCTCCTATACCACCCACTGAAATAACTACTCCACCTCTGATAAATGCCACTCCAATTACCCAAATCGCACCAACTGAACCTGATCAATCCACTAACAGTGAAGACTTCTCTCAAACCACTGATAGTGAACCTACATCTACAAATCTACTCCCTGATCCATCAGTAAATGAAGCTTCCACTTCAGGACAGGTGTATCAGCCACCTGCTCTTCGATGGACCAAAGATCATCCTATTGATCAAGTTCTTGGTAATCCCTCCTCTGGCATTAAGACTCGACGCCAATCTGGTAACATCTGTCTTTTCGTTAATTTCATTTCTGAAAATGAACCTAAAGAAATAGATGATGCTTTGTGTGATCCTGCCTGGGTCTCATCCATGCAGGAAGAGCTAGCAGAGTTCATCAGAAACAATGTCTGGCTTCTCGTCCCTAGGCCTCGAAAACGTATTATCATTGGTTCCAAGTGGATTTTTCGAAATAAACTTGATGAGATTGGTACGATTATTCGAAACAAGGCTCGCCTTGTGGCTCAGGGATACAGGCAGGAAGAGGGCATTGATTACGATGAAACCTTTGCTCCTGTGGCTAGGCTCGAAGCAATTCGACTTTTCCTAGCCTTCGCAGCACATATGAACTTCAAGGTTTATCAGATGGACATCAAAAATGCCTTTCTGAATGGAAAACTTAATGAAGAAGTCTATGTGGCTCAGCCTCCTGGCTTTGTAGATCCTAAGTTCCCTGATCACGTCTACAAGTTAAACAAGGCTCTCTATGGGTTAAAACAGGCTCCTCGTGCCTGGTATGATACCCTTTCAACCTTTCTTCTCTCTAAAGGTTTTGTTCGTGGTAAGATCGACAACACTTTATTTCTAAAGAAATATCCTAAGCATATCCTTCTTGTCCAGATATATGTCGATGACATTATCTTTGGATCCACCAATCCCAAACTCTGCGAAAAGTTTGAGTTGCTCATGAAATCTGAATATAAAATGTCTATGATGGGTGAACTAACATTCTTTTTAGGACTTCAGATCAAGCAATCTGAAAAGGGAATCTTTATCAATCAAGGTAAATATGTACAGGAGATGCTAAAGAAATTTGATCTCACATCCTGTACACCGATGAAGACTCCAATGGCTCCTCCTCTATCACTTGACAAGGATTCCAAAGGGAAACCTATTGATGTGACTCTATACAGAGGAATGATCGGCTCTCTACTGTATCTCACAGCTAGTCACCCTGATATCATGTACTCTACATGTTTATGTGCTTGTTATCAGGCTGAACCCAAAGAATCCCATCTGACCGCTGTAAAGCGGATCTTCAGATATCTGAAGGGAACTCCTAATCTGGGTCTTTGGTACTCCAAGGACTCAGGGTTCGATCTAACAGCGTATTCTGATAGTGACTTTGCAGGATGTAAGATTGACAGGAAAAGCACCACTGGTGGATGTCACCTACTTGGTGGCAAGTTGGTGAGTTGGACTAGCAAGAAACAGAACTATGTGTCCACATCAACTGCTGAAGCTGAATATGTTGCAGCAGAAATCTGTTGTGCTCAAGTCCTGTGGCTGAGAAATCAACTTCAGGACTATGACATACAACTTTCTAAAATTCCTATCTACTGTGACAACACTTCAGCGATAGCCATCGCCAACAATCCTGTCTTACACTCCAAGACAAAGCACATTGAAGTGAGATATCACTTCATCAGGGATCATGTGATGAATGGTGATATTGAACTCCATTTTGTCTCTACTGAATATCAGTTTGCTGACCTCTTTACCAAACCACTGGATGTGACGCGTTTCAATATGCTCATCAGTGAACTTGGGATGTTAAATCCTGATGATTGAAGTTTATCAGGACAAACAGTTGTTAAATCCTATAGAAAACCTTTTCTCAGGACTTTTTCCTTAACAACTCCTGAACAAACTCTCATCAGAGGATGACTCTATTCAGTACTTACAAAATCTTTGTTCAAAATCCGAATACTGATGATTCTCAGGTAAGTACCTCTGCTCCTGAAACCTTATCGCATTAAATGTGATAAGAGGATTTTCCCAAAACAGTACTTATCTGATAAGTACTCTAATTCCAAGAAAACAATTCTTTCATCAAAATGGAATTATCCTCTGAAAAGGTGGTTTTTAGCTTTTCAAATAAAACAAACTTTTCATCTGCTCTGACACGTAATGGGACGTTTCCTGTTCCCCACGACGTGTGTCAGGCGCGTGAACGCGCGTAGAACTTCCTTTTTCATCATTACGTTTGAATTTAGCCGCCCTCTTCTCTCTCATCCATTTTCTCTCTCCTACCACGAGGTATAAAAACCTCACTCGTAACCCATTTCACTCTTTACGCTTACAATTCTCTCTCAAAGAACTCAAGCAAGAAAAGCTAGTCTAATAAATTAACTTAAGGGTTGTAATTTATTAGAAGTTTTATAATTTTAAACTAAATCGGAATTTTATTCTTATGTAGATGTCTAAATCTGTAGTCCCGTTTTATACACCTGAGGAATCGCTCCGCCTCATCAATGGAAAATGGAAGCTTACAGGACAAAATTTTCCAGTTTGGAAAATGCACCTTGACAAAGTCTTGGATGCACAGAGTAAGCTGTACATTTTAGAGAAACCTGTTTCACGACCCAAGAGCAATTCTCCTGAAGAGGAATTTGCTCAGTACTTTAAATATCTGACAGATGAATCTGATGTTATGTCGATTCTGATTTTCTCTACATCACCTGAGTTTTTGGGAGATTTAAGGGTTAAATCCTGTCACGAGGTCGTGAAAGATATAGATAACCAGTTAGGTTTCTATAAGCATACATGTAAGCTTCTGATCATGGAAGAGATACTTTCACTGAAGCTAAGAAAGAACCAATCAGTTAAAGATCATATTATTGAAATGAGAAGACTCTTTAAATGCTTGACACGTCTGGGATACAAGATGACTCAGGAAGAGTTAATGCATCTCATGTGGTACTCACTCCCGAAGGATATATGTGACACAACTAGTGCCTACATGAAGGAACCAAGGAAGGACGTAGCAATGTTACATGAAGACATTTTGGCCAGTCTAGAGTCGAAACCAGCACCTGCTGATCTCATGGACACTGATTGGATTGATGAGCTGGGAGATCTGAGTTGCCCAGAATGCGGTAGCCAGGATATTTGCGAGCACTCGATGAATATCGACCAGATAGAGATCGGTTTACCCGATGCTCCAGGTATCTTTATGATAGATCGCTTAATCACTTCTTATGAATCATGGGTAATTGATACAGGCAGTGGTAACCACATTTGTAATCATTTACAGGGATTCACTAGAAGAGAGACTTTGAGGAAGGACCGTTCGAACCTACGAGTTAGCGAAGGCACTCCGCTGATAGCTGAAGCTGTAGGATCTTATAGTCTTAGTTTACCCTCGGGTCTAGTTTTGGAACTGGAAAATTGTTATTATGTTCCAAAGATGATTAAGAATGTTTTGTCTTTTGATTTATTAGTAGACCAAGGTTTTTATTACAAATATGATTATAAAATGCTTTCTGTCTTTAAAAATAATATTTTCTATTTTAAAGCTACACCTGTGAATGGTCTATATACAGTAAATCTGCAAGACAATAATAATGAAATCTATCATATAAGTAAACGATCCAAAGATATTGAGGATCAGACTTACCTCTGGCATTGTCGTTTATGCCACATAAACAAGAAACGCGTTGAACTACTCCTAAAAGGAGGTTTTCTTGGCACTTTTGATTTTAAACCTTTTGACAACGGCGAATCATGTTTATCTGGCAAAATGACAAAAGAACCTTTCAACAAAGATAATGAAAGGGCTTCTGACTTGTTAGAAATAGTGCACACAGACGTGTGTGGACCATTTAGTCACGAGGCAAGAGGAGGATATCGGTACTTCATCACATTTACTGACGATTTCAGTAGATATGGTTATGTCTACTTGATGAGACATAAATCTGAAAGCTTTGAGAAATTCAGAGAATATCAGAATGAAGTACAGAATCAACTTGACAGGAAGATCAAGTTTTTAAGGTCAGACCGAGGAGGCGAATATCTTAGTCAAGAGTTTGGCAATCATCTGATAGAATGTGGGATTGTATCACAACTCACACCTCCATATACACCTCAGATGAATGGTGTGTCAGAAAGGAGAAATCGTACATTACTGGACATGGTACGATCGATGATGTGTCACTCTACGCTACCAGTGTCATTCTGGGGACATGCGTTCGAAACAGCAGCACATATACTGAACAGAGCGCCAACAAAGTCGGTGGAAAAGACACCATACGAGTTGTGGAAGGCTAAGAAACCCAAAATGTCTTTCCTAAAAATTTGGGGTTGTGAGGTTTACGTCAAGCGACCTACCTCAGAAAAACTCAAGCCCAAATCCGACAAGTGTTTTTTCGTGGGATATCCCAAAACCACCGTGGGATATTACTTCTACAACCCTGAAGAGAACAAAGTTTTTGTTGCTCGAAATGGAAAATTTCTGGAAGAAAAGTTTCTCAGTTCCGAGAACACCAGAAATGATGTAGATCTACAGGTAGTAGACGAAGAAAACACTACACCAATTGTTGAGCCAGAAATTTAACATGAAAATGTTGAACCTCAATCAGAGCCGATTGAGGAAGTGCAAACACAAAACCTTCGCAGATCCAGTAGGGTAAGACAAGAACCAGATAGGTATCTTGAGTTTCTAGTCTCTCAGGATGGTGGAGACTTGAATGAACCAACATCCTATGGAGAAGCTGTGTCAGGCAGTGAGTCTGAACAATGGCAAGAAGCCATGAAGGCCGAGATGCAGTCGATGTACGACAACCAAGTATGGAAGTTGATAGATTTACCCCAGCACTGTAGAGCTATTGGACGTAAATGGGTTTTCAAGAAGAAAACTGACATGGACGGGAATGTACACACTTTCAAGGCTAGACTGGTCGCAAAAGGATTCACGCAAACTCATGGTATCGACTATGATGAAACCTTTTCGCCAGTAGCCATGTTAAAGTCAATTAGGATTCTAATGGCCATTTCAGCGTACTTTAACTACGAGATCTGGCAAATGGACGTCAAGACAGCCTTTCTGAATGGAAAGTTAACAGAAGACGTCTATATGGAACAACCAGAGGGATTTGAAGATCCTAAGAATCCTAATAAAGTGTGTAAACTGCTAAAATCCATTTATGGATTAAAGCAAGCATCTCGAAGTTGGAACTTACACTTTGATGAGCGAATCAAAGATTTTGGTTTTGCGAAAAGTGAGTTCGAACCGTGTGTTTACACTAAGTTCAGTGGGAGCATAGTAACCTTCTTGGTCTTGTACGTAGACGACATTCTACTCATAGGAAACGATGTACCAACTTTACAGAGTGTTAAAACTTGGCTAAGCAAATGTTTCCAGATGAAAGACCTTGGAGAAGCCGCTTATATACTTGGCATAAAGATCTACAGAAATAGATCTAAGCGGCTTATCGGACTTAGCCAAAGTACGTACATTGACAAAATTCTGAAGAAATTCAGGATGGATGAATCCAAGAAAGGATTTATCCCGATGCAACATGGCATAGTGTTAAGTAAAACACAGTGTCCTGTTTCTAGTCAAGATCAGGACAAGATGAAATCGGTTCCATATGCATCGGCAATTGGATCGATTATGTATGTCATGTTATGTACTAGGCCCGATGTTGCTTACTCAGTAAGTGTTACGAGCAGATATCAACAGAATCCAGGAGAACCTCATTGGGTGG
Organism: Centaurea solstitialis; assembly: GCA_030169165.1. Taxonomy (NCBI): domain Eukaryota; kingdom Viridiplantae; phylum Streptophyta; class Magnoliopsida; order Asterales; family Asteraceae; genus Centaurea; species Centaurea solstitialis. Next base: position 88,529,590 of record CM058040.1, on the reverse strand, counting down.
CTGTCAAGAACATTCTCAAGTACCTAAGAAGAACGAAATATATGTTCTTGGTCTTTGGAGGTTCTGAGGATGAAATTAGTGTCATCGGCTATTCTGACGCTAGTTTCCAGACCGACAGAGATGATTTCAGATCACAGTCAAGGTACGTCTTTACCCTAAACGGAGGCGCGATCTCGTGAAAGAGCTCGAAGCAAGATACGATTGCAGATTCAACTACAGAAGCAGAGTACATTGCAGCATCTGATGCGGCAAAGGAAGCTGTCTGGCTGAGGAATTTTCTATCGGATCTAAGAGTCGTTGGCAGTGTCTCTAGACCGATCGATATATTCTGTGATAACTCGGGAGCCGTGGCGCAAGCAAAGGAGCCCAGAGAGCATCACAAGTCTAAACATGTGCTTAGAAAGTATCACCTCATCCGAGAGATCATTGGAAGAGGAGATGTAAGGATATGCAAGATTCCGACGGAAGACAATGTCGCAGATCCGCTGATAAAGCCGCTAGCTAGGGTGAAGCATGAGGCTCATGCAAATTCCATTGGGATGCAGTACCTGGACACCAGTAGCTAGTTTTAGTTTATCATTATTACAGTAGTTTAATTTTGAGACGCTAGATCATGTAAAGTTTTATTTCACAGTGTGATAGAAATAATGGAGGTTTTAAATTCATGATTGTTTCGAAAGTTAAACTGTTTTTGCATATTTAAGATATCCATGATTTATGCAAAGTCTTGCAATAAAATCTAAATTTCCGTAGCCACTTATTGAAATGGGAATTTCAATAGGGAGTTTAACGCTATTATAAATACTTGATGATTTATTCTAAGTAGAGAGTAAAAGCACACGCGATGTGACCAAGCATTTATAGATACTCATCAGAGTGTTTGGGTGTTGGAAGTGACCAGTTTCAAGTCTGCTTCATGGAGCCCCAGTCATAAGCATTGACTTGATGATAGGTTGTCCTTAGACCTGAGATATTTGGTTTGGGAACACGAGGACTACTGTACTCTTAGTGCGCTCTAACGCTGCACCGTAACAGGGCGGCCATACGGAACGTGACTAGATGCAGCGGAAGACGTGGATCCAAATGCAGATAGTCAATAAGGGATTTGCACCTCTACTATAGAGAGATATTTCCGGGCCCCTTGACGATTAAGATTTGCAAGAAACGCGTGGCCACGCTCGGATAGAATAACAGTTGTTATTTAGTAATATCCGTTACTGCATGCAATCTGAATCAGAGTCAAGAAATACTTGTTTTTGAGAAATGAATCCTCCACTCCATGTCTCAAATTCATTTTAGAAATATCGCGTGCAAAAGGAATGAACCTGTGTACAAATTCAAGCGTGAATTGTATCTCTGGATATAAGAGATCTTATAACCTGGTTAACCTAAATGTCTGGCTAGGGACCTCCTTAGGCTAATGGTGACAGTTCAGTTACATGTCTAGCACAAGTGGGAGTCTGTTAGGATTATGTGCGAGACAGTAACAGGGTTACCGTGTCCAATGTTATAAGACACTAGTAGGTCACACCGCTGCACACCAAAATGAGAATGTTTGGATTATGTGAGAAATAATTAATTGGTTATTAATTATTTAAAGAGAGAAAGAAATAAATAAATAATTAGTTAAATTATTTATTTGTAATTAATTAATCAGTTAGGATTAATTAATTAATAATTATCTGAATTATATAATTAATCTATTTGATTAATTATAGAGATAATTATAAAAGAGTTATATATGAAATCAAACACTACCAGGTTTATCCATATAAATAAAGGCTTAGGGGTAACAAGAAAATATATCAGAAACTTATTCCCTAAGAAAGCCTTCTCTCTCTCTCCCTTCCCAAAACCGGCGACCAGATCCAGGAGGTGAACGGGGTCGTTTTTCGGGATAATCCTCGGTGGTCTAGCAACTCTCTCAACTGGTGTCAGTAGCGGTGTACCCCCTGCTTGCGTTTCGGAGAACTTTTTCGCTAAACAGGTAAACCACCAAAACACCCTCATATTGTATCTAAAAGGTTTAGGATTGGATCCTCGATTGGGAATCGGATTTTATTATCCGCTGCGTTTGTTTGTGCCTCCGGTTCCCAACAGTCAAATCATGTATGATTTTGTACAAATGTCAATTTAAATCCATATGTGATTTTATACAAAGGTAGGTATAAAATCATATATCATATAATTATAATATAATATAATATAACATAATATAACATTTTAATATAATATATATATATATATATATTATCAATTGATTTTACAAAATTTATATATTCATATATTAGATTTCAACATATTTTCTTATAGCCTTTATCTCTAAAAGAAATAACCTTAAGTGGAAAATATGTATCTGTCTACCTTAATTAACTGTAATGCTATTGAATATAATAACATTTGTTTAAACGTATACGTCTAAATGTTGTATTATTCATCACGAATAATGCATAATATTCGGTCTGAATGATCTTGTATTATTCTGACTGAATATGACACGTATCGCGCTCTCAGTTGTTCTCACGTTTGAAATTAGATTTGAGTTTTCATTTAAACCTGCTAATATGTATGGACTTAATCAAATGAGAATTCAATAGTTTATGAGAACTGTAAGAACCAATATGGACTACTCATTTTATTATATTTAATAGTTTATATTTTTTTAATATGGTATAACCGTCATGTAGTTTTTTTATTTTCTTTTTCTTTTTCTTTTAAGTCATTAATATTAAAATGAGTGATCCATATTGGTTTTTACAATTCTTACAAATTAAGATTTAACAAACAATCTATTGAGATTTAACAAACCATATAAACAATCTCAAACCCTTTGTGCAAATTATCAAATTAATGTCAGTGATGTACATTAAGGTTGTGTTTGGTAAAAATAAGCTAGTTTATAGAAACACTAGTTAGAGCAGCATTTTAAGAGCTTTTTGTAGCCTTTTCCAATTATACTCTTATTAATATTAATTATTATACTCACACAAACCATTTTGATCATTATACATACTCATAAACTAGCTTTTGTCAAACATAATTTACTCATAAGCTAGCTTATCAGCTACCAACTACCTTATCAACTAGTTTGCCAAACAAAGCCTAAGTAACTTCTATAATTTACTCACTCGTTTCTGCATTTGATTTGGTAACCGTCTAAAAGTTTTAAAATACATAAAATTAAAATCATGGGGATCAATGGATAGTATTCTTGACTATCTGGGTTCAAATATTGTGGAGAGCCGAGAGCGTGTGGCAATATCTAGATAATGGGTCTGCGACATAGTGGTACCCTTAATTGAGTTGGATCATGATCGATGGGGATCAATCGGATGCCTTGCATCCCGAATACTTCAGAAACGTATGTTAACTTTCCGTTAAAAAAAAGGTGAAATTACTTTATATAAATTATAATACAGTAACAATTACAGAATCTGTATCTAAAATCTACTCTATATACACGCCAACTGTGCAGAGTTATAAACGAACTCATGGGAAATACGTGTATGACTTGTCATATTCTAGGCCGGTTTATTATTGAAGAATAAATATTTGAATTTTTAAACTTAATTTGAATTCATACATCTATAAAAGTATCTTTTATGTATTCAAAATAATTGTTATTAATAGATTTTCTGATGGTTAAAATTTTATTATCAATCAATGTTGATCAAATCAAATCGTACTCTAAATTTTTGACAAATATCGAATTACTGATGCATAATAATAATTATTATTATATATGGATTTAAAATATATTTTGTAGAACATGAAAAATTAGAAGAAAAAATAGATTTATTATAATTTATACACAACACAATCGAATATTATCCATTAGACAACGATTTAAATGGCCATTGACTTGGTCTCAAATACGACATTGGTTTAAATAGAATTTAGAAAAGTTGTTAGTTCTCATCTTTATACATTTCGTTATCGAATAGCAACAACTAATTAAGTTTTATTGCCGACGTCGGTTTGGAAAGGCAAGAATAATTTGGTTTTACATGTTATTATTTTGAGTTATATTGTTTAATTCTAATTTATACGTTTTTTAAGGCACATAAAGGATGCTAGGATGGAGCTTCGGCAAGGCCATCATCCATTCTTAACGAACCCGAGAAATTTATTTCTTTTATTCGTGCATCTATGCCATGATTATTGCACAAAATTATATATGGTATAAATTAAAATATAAATAAAGCATTTTAATTCTTTAGGAAAGAATAATTGACCGAGTAAAATGATTTTAGTTGACCTTATGTGCAATCATAATATTTTATTAAGTTAATTTAGAATTATGACAACTTGTTTCATGTTAACGGAAATTAAGATTTATGACTTTCTGAGTTCATAAAAGTAAGATGAAGTTGTGATGATGATCGTCATGGATGAAAAATGGGATTTATTAATTTCTTTTAAATTTTAAGTTACGAGTTATTAATAATATTTAGAGTAAATACACTTTTTGATTTATGTGGTTGTCACAAATTATCAACTCTATTCCATCTTTTGAGCTAATATAGTTTTAGTCAATGTCGTTACCATTTTGTTTCATTTTTGATCCCCCAAACTAACTTTTGTTAAATTGGTCATTTATTATGTCATTGTGTTTTTTTTTATTAAAATGTAAATAAATAAATATATTATCATCATTACATCTCCAGTTTTGCACTCTTTGCAAACCTTAGCCTCTCATTCCAGTTGATAAACCTTTCTCAACTCCTGCTGCTCCCAAAGCCACTGTAGTGTGTTCATGTTAAAAAAACACATCCAAAGTTGTTTTCGACGATGATTATCGATTATTTGGACTGGAATTCCTTTGATTCAAGAAATTGAGTCCAACATGAAGCATGGAGTCTGATTAGAGTGTAGGACTCGAGCTTCCTATGTCCCGAGTTTTTGATAGGAGTAAGGTTTGGCACTCGTGGGGATGATTTGGTCGGTGTCATTATTGTCTCCAAAAGCATAGTGCAAGTTGTGAAATGAGGTGCCAAAAGCTAATGAACATGAACCAACCATTGCTGTAGCTACGAAGAGTTAGTGATAAGAGGGAAAACAACGATAGATTCGGAAATTAGGGATGTAAATGAATATTTGTGTATTTAGTTTGGGGTTATCTGGATTTGCTTTTTGATTTATTTTCTTCTAGGGTTTATGATTTGGTTTCATTTGATTCAAGCATCTCCATTTCCATTTCCATCTTCTCTTCTCATTTTCATTTGATTTTGGATTTGGTGATTTAGGCTTTTATTTGGTTTTGAATTTGTATTGTTTTGGAATATGATAGTTTTTTGGAATTTGATTTTAGTTTTTGTTTTGCATTTATTTTTTTATTTGGTTTCTTTAAAAATTTTGGTTCAATTTTTTTGTCGAAAAAGATGACCAAAAGAGGGTGGGGGGGGGGGGGGGTGCTTCACAAGAGAAGATGACCGTAAGGAGATGGTTCATCCGAGAAGATGCACTTGAAGTTAAATACCAAAAAGATGAAAATCTCCTTTAAGTTAATGGACCTTTTTAACATAAGTTAAATCAAGGGATCAAAAGCGAAGTAAAATGGCAACCACAATGATCTAAGATGTAATTAGTTCAAAAGAGGTACGATAATTGATAATTAGTGACAACCACTAGGACCAAAACTGCAATTTACTCTAACTTCTACTAGGACTTTAAATTATAATAGAAATTATAGGTATAATCTATTGCTTCGCACTTTTGGGCTTTGAAATATTACAACTTGCATTAAAGGATGACAATCTAGAGAGTAGGCCAAACTTGGTCGATGACATTGGGTCCCTAAAGGTTGCTTGTAACATTATAGACAAGTCTCAATGTCATCGTATTACAAAAAAATGTTTGGATAAAAACGACGAAGACTTTGGAAATTCAAATATGGGTCATTTTTCTCAAATTCAAATAGGTAGTCACTATGTTAATATATTCATATCTACTACTATTGCTACTATCACTGTTGCTAATGGTAATGACAATAACAACAATAATAATTATTAATGATAAAATGAATTATAAGAATTTACACTGCTAATATATTCATATCTCTGTATTTTTTTAACGGATGTTGTCAAAAACAAAATTTTGAGTTGATGTGGACTTATATATGTGCTTGAAATGGACTTGTGTGGCAAATATTTATAAGTAGGCAAGATATTTGATATATTATCCTTGAAGAGAAAGGTTTAAACAAGAACAAAATTGATTTGCAAGAACAAAGGAACAATTCTAGATCACATGTGATGTGGGTCCCACATAATAAAAAATCATATATGATTTAGGTGGGTGTGGCATGGGTTCCTTTGTTCTTGCAAATACCATTGTTCTTGTATGAACCTCCCTCTATCCTTAAATATGGATTTAAATAACAGTTAATGATAAGTGAATAATCCGAAGCATGATATCAAAATTATTTAATTATTTAATTATGTAGTAACCATATTATTTAATAATTGGTTGTCTAAGACGTGCATTAAGATTATTTGACTTTTATAATGGGTGCTGAATGGGAGCTGTTTGGGTGCTGGTAGGGGGCTGTTTAGGCCTTTAGGGTGCTGTTGGGGACTGTTTGGAGTGCTGTTTGGGAGCTGTTCAGAGTGTTGTTTGGCACTGTTCTTTGAAGTGGTCGAGTGGGTGGATGACATTTTGTATTCCAAAGTTTTTATCTTTTCCCAAAAAGGGCTAGTTCTTTGTTTTTCGTTTGTTTTGGATGTAGCCGGTTTGGTCGGGTGTTTTCGTTTTGTGAGCGTTTGTTGGTTGTTCCGACCCGCTTCATTCTTTGTATGGTCTTTGTTGCAATAAAATTTTTCTTGCCGTTCAAAAAAAATTTCAAGTTACAATAATTAATCTTTAATGTTCTGATAAATAGATTATGATATAGGGGGTAATTAAATAATCTGATTTATATCGGCTGCAATAAAGATGATCATCTGGTAATAAAATAAATTTAGATATTTACCCATTTTCTAACATAATTTGAAAGGCAAATTGTTACAAAATGTTCTTTATTTTTGTTCATTTTACTTTGTTAATAAGTTATTAAACAGTTAAGATATGATCAAACAAATGATCATAACTACTTTAACTAGCAAAAAACTCGTTAAAAAATATAAACTATCTTCTACAACTTGTATTGTTACAACTGATTTTTAAATTTTAATATATATACACACACACATCTAAGGAGGATCAAACAAGGGCAACTTCAATATAAGAGACCAAGAAAACAACATGAGATAATGTGATTTAACACTCGATAACGGAATACGGTCAAGGTAAGGATGAGCTAGCAAACTGGTCGGTTTGTGACCTTGCTTTTGATTTTACATATGATTTAGCGTAAAATCACATTTCATTCGGCTATTTTGTGTTTTCCATTTAGTAATTGTTCTTGTATGTGTGCATTATTAGATAATGTATTAATTATTATGCGTATACTTTATTTTTTTTGCATCTCACTTTTCTGCACCAATACACAACTAGTATTGTATAGATTATTGTTTGAATGACGAAATGTTTCTAACTAATATGTTTGAACGCACTTGTCATCATATTTATATAAGGAAAAGGAATATTGCATGATAAACTCTATTGATGGTCAATTTAAGTTGTATACATGACATATTACGTCATTGCAGATTATATTAGAACAAATTAGTCTAGAAAATATTAAATTAGTCAAAGAAAATACTAATTTTATTTGATTTGACTTGTTAAACCAACATCGGTGAGAAAATTAATCTCGGTTAAACCTAAAAATCATATTTTAAAATAACTTGTTCAAAGTTATATGATATATTATATGGATGTGTTTATACTAAAACTCTAACTATTTAGGCAAACAAGAAATGACTATTAGTATATATAATAATAATACATGATTTACGTGTAAACTCATATATGATTCACGTGACTCTGATCTCCGTTTAAAGTCGCGGCCAAAATCGCTCATGTTTGTTTTTTTGCCGTTAGTGTAAAATCATATGATTTTACACATGGTTTGTTATTTTATTGTTTTCTTAATTAGTTAAGGTTTTCGTTTGAATATTCATATATATATATATATATAATATATATATATATATATATATAGAAAGGTTCAAATGATAAATGCTAAAAAAAATACAAAGTAGAGAAGTGAGCTCCACCACCCATTCAGTCAATAAAGGTGGCTTTGAGCGGTTATGGTGGACGCGATCACGGGGGATTGACATGATTCATGGCAGGGTGGAGACGATTAAAAGAGGGTGACCCGGTCAAAGCCGCATTTATTGACCGGATGAGTGGTGGAAATCACTTCTCTACTTCTCGTTCTTTAGCACTTCTCATTTGAACCTAATACTATATATATATAGAGAGAGAGAGAGATAGAGAGAGAGATTCAAATACAAACCTCTAATTAGTACAAACATACAAACCAATTGGTACTTCACAATTGACACGCAAGTGTACACTGGTCAGTGGCGAATCTAGAACAGAAAACCACGTAGTTTCTTACTAAGTTTAGCCATAAAAAAATAAATGTGTCAATCATACTTTTGTTGGGTCAAATCATTAAAATTAAAAATCAAATATATGATTTTCTTTCAAATTGAACATTATTTAATTTACTCTTATGAATTTGTTGAACGCAACCATCTCGGTCACTCTCGAATTATATACACAAATAATTATTAATTAATAATTGTCTCTAATCGGATATTTTGTATTTTGTATTCAACTATAATATTAACTCTTAATTTCTAATAAACAATTGAGATGTATAATGTAACATACTGACATTATACATCTCAATTCTCAAATACTTTTGGGTATATGGGTCAGACTTAAGATTATTGGGCCAAAATAAAAATAATTTTAGAAAAATAATAACCTTTGGAGTATTGAGAGAATCAAACCTGATATCTTTTATACACACCATCAAGGGCGGAGCCAGAATTTTTTTTGTATGAGGGCAAACTTTAAACAACAAATTTAAATCTAGAAAAATATTTTTTTAATACACAAAAAGCCTTCAAAATGTCAATAATAATCGTAATTTTAATTTTTTAATGGGGCAATTATCCAAATTTATCTAATATATAAATTTCAATCTTAAATTTTTAAGGGGGCAATTACCCAAATATGCCTAATATATAAATTTTTTTAAATAAAATTTTAAAATGTTAGGGGGGCAACTGCCTACTCTGCCCTGTACACCATGAGATGTTATCCACCACAACACCATACTTTTTGTACAACCTTACAATCATATTTTATTTTATACTATTTCATGCAAGTCTTTAATTTTTTTTTGAACGACATGTTAACTCGCACACAAGTTCTAGCGGTATCGGGCCTCCTTACGGGCATTCCCACTAATTCGCTGCGAACCAGATCCAAAGTCTGGATATCTCAGAAAAATGTCGTCCGTAAGAATCGAACCCTGATAGTGTGATTTTCACTCAACACCCCCTAAAAATATTACCTATCCAAGTGAGCTAGCCCTTTAAATCATACAAGTCTTTAATTGTTTTGATAACTTAATTGTCCTGCTACGTAGCAATCATTCAAACTGTGAAATAGCTTTTTATACTTATGTTGGTCAAACTATCTAATAAATAATGTTCCGGTAAATAATATAAAAATATTAAAAAGAATGTAACCTTTATTGATTTTATGAGAAAGAGAAAGAAGTAATTGATTGAATTACGTGTTACAAAATAATTAGAGACAGGAATTGACAAGCCACAATATAAACACCATATTGACCCGTTCTCGTTGACCTTAACCCTTTGTATCTTGGCGGCTTTAGACTAAGACCCCACCGCCCTTTAGATTGCCATCCATCATTGTCAAACGTTAAAATACAAACTCTAATTTAATTTGTTCTACTTCCATTATAATCCAAGAATAACAAGACATTTTTGTTTTGTTTTGTTCTTTTTAAGCTTTTCATTTATCAAAGGAAAGTTAGCCGAAGGTTCAACATAAAACGACTTAAAACAAGAGAGAAAATGAAATAGTTTATCTTTACATCTCAAAAATGGATACAACATATTAAAGTATTTAATAAAAACTTTGGTTATTATCTTAAACTTTGTGAAAAATGACATTCTAATAGTTTTTTATACAATCTTTTTTTTTTGTTTTTACATTTTAATATATAGTTTTTTTATATAATTCCTTGAGTTGAGAAAATGAATGAGACCCATTAATAGAGTTCTTACAAGAACTACTATTATGAAGTTTCATATGGGTTGAATTTAGTTTAGGAAGCATGTAACCACTTCTATAACTTGAAACCATTGAATAAATTATATAGATGGATGGTTTACTCTTGCTCTTTTATTTCTAGTATTCTCCTTAAACTACAATGAAGATGAACTTGTGAAAAAAATACGTCAATGTTTTTTGGGGCGGTTCTACAGTAAGTGTAGTGAGCTCATTATGATTTTTGCAATCTTTTTTTATCTAAAGTATTCGTTTAATATAGATTGGTTTTTGGACCGGGCAACTTTGTGTTCTATAATGATGCACCTTGTTTTGGCTTATCCGTTGCTTTCCGGTTCATCTTTATTTGATAGTTTTTTTTTTTGCTGTTCACAAGTAAAAAAGAAGAAGAAATGAGATAATCTTGGAAAAAGTTGGTTTTCGGCATGCCACTTACATGTATGTGAATTCTCAATGTTTTTTACCGTTGAAAACTAGTTCATAAAAACTTTAAGAGTAATTGCATCCCACCGACTCTTTTAATTATCTATCTACATGAATTCAATTTTTATATTAGTATATAATAGATATCTTGTTATAATCTACATGAGAAAGTCCAACTTATATTTATATTTAGGATTTTAAAACCACTCTTGTTTTTTTATATATTATTGACTTCTTATTACTTATATTGAGTGCATGAATCTTAAGTACTTTTCTATCTCTAAACACAGACTTTGGATTATAAGATTGATGATTCTAAAAAAGATTCTTTTAATTGTAAAAGTATAAAACAATGATTAAAACATTAACATGAGGCGAGATGGAAACCCAATTGATTTATATCGATTTACATGGAGTGTACTCAGAATAGTTAATGCTTTGACCTCAAATGATGTCAATTTGTATATTAATGGTGTAGGATGTTTTTGACAATGAAAAAGATTAATGATGTAAAAATAATGATATGATGTATAATATTAATTTAGAGATAATTATCGATTCATTTTGCGTTTAAAAATACTTGAAAAAAATGTTTTATACGAATTAATAGCATTAATTGAATTTAATGTTTTTCTTATAATAAAAAAAATGATGTTATAAAAGATTTTTTTGTTGCTCCTTTTCTATATCGTCCAAAGTGTATAAATAAACGGAAGGAGCTCTTTTTCTGTACCATATTTTTCTTTTGTTTCTTCTTTAAACCGATTTTTAATGTAATGTTTATAATCTTTGCTGATTTCTGTAGTTTAAAATTAACTATACTATTAAAACATTAATTAATTGCCAAACAAAAATCTGTATTTAGTTTTTCCACAGAAAAATGGGCCTCGTTTTTAGGCTTCATTTATTTAATTATATTTGAGCCCACAGTTTTATGTCTTTCATTTGGTCTAATATATATACTCTTCATGAAGCACTCGGACTTGGATTAAAGATGATTGTTAGAGCGAGTATAAGGCCGAGCATACCATTACTCGGGTAAGGGCCGGGGCGGGTTCAATGTTCAGGTCAACGTGCATGAAAGGTTGATGCTACCGGGTAGGCATAGAGGGACAGGCTTCCAAGCCCGATCAATCCGCCTCTCTCTCTTCCCTCTTTCTCTCTTTCTTTCTCTTAAAATAATATTTTTTTTCAGAGAGTATGAGGGTATGTAATGTTAGTAGTACTCCTATTCAGGGTTCATAGGTTAGGAAAGAAAAAAACTGACAGTGAAGTGGCATGAGGGTACTTATGGGCTAAGTGTATAACTTATGAAATGGGTAGGTTATAAAAAAATTCAAATGTATTTTCATCCGATTCAACCATTTTAAACGTGTTTTTAACGTTTTTGGGTGATTTTTTAATAGAAATTTATAGATTTTATTTATTTATTTTACTTTAAGATTTTTTTGGTTTTTTTTTGTTTAATTTCACTTATAGTTTTATATTTTTTGTATTTTCTAATTTTTTGAAGCATTAGTAATAGTAATAGTTTAGCGATGCATTTTTTATCCCCGCAGTAAAATTCTACTTGCAAGTAAATTTTTATGTTCAGGAAGTTTTATCTTGTAGCAATAAATTTTTTATTTTTTTTTCTGATATTAAATATTTTTATGTAACTTAGCTTGATGATAATGGCATTATTAGTTAATAAGTAAAGGGTCACGTATTATTAACAAGACAACATTTTAAAAGCATACATGGCATGCTATAATTATTTTCACTGAAAATATAACGAAAACTAATTTGTTAGTCAATCAATAAACTTCTATTTGTTAAATGGATTCAAATATTACGATCAGATACACCTAAATCAGATAATGAAATTAATAAAAATAAGTAAGGAGTTTTAAATGAACTGAAACTCAATATGTACTAATATTCTATATATCTTAGTATTAATTAATAAGGTTAGATTTGGATCAGATCACCAATTGATAACCTAATTAATCTAAACATTAGATCACTTACCTCTCATCTAACTCCCACCCTCACCCTCCTCTCATCTTTCCTCTCTTATATATATTTTGTTTATGGATTTTTAATTATTATATAACAATATATGATGGTTTTATGATAATATTCTACCGCAAAGTTTTGACAATATGAATAGGTTACATTTTAAAATTTTGTTGTTAATAATGTTCAGAAAATTTGTATGATGAAAACCAGTCAAACTTTTAAAACAACACATCTATAGAAAAGTTTTATGCATCTTTGTTAGTAGAACAATAGTCTTATTTTAACAAAATTTATTGTGTCATGTTTGAAAACTTATCAAAAAAAGTAAGTATACATTTAAACATTCATTATATATTTATATTTCCTACACTATACTACATTAATAAACATTTATATAAAACTTTAATTAAGTGACACCTGCGTAATGCATAAGGTACACATATTTTATGCGTAAATTCCGAAAATCTCCTAATTACAAGTTAGAGATCATATACAAAGTTTCTAAAAACTCTCTTAACCTCACCACCATCTATTAGGTTTTAGTTTTTTCAGTTCAGAACATATGTCTAAAAGAGATAAAAGGTTATTTGTTTGTCATCCCAAAATAGTTTCACCTTTAAAGAGTTACCTAGATTGTACCCTCACTGATATCTCTCGTCACCTTCACCATCGAAAATGGCCACCACGGCACCACCTATGTTTCTTTCTTAAAGGTAATCAGAGGCGGATCCAGAAATTTTGGAGATGGGGGTCGTAAACGACATGATATAACAATATAAAAATATAAATATAAATATAAATGAGGATTAATTTAGGAGTTTAAGGTGCTGTTCGGTTCATTTTCTGTTAAGACCTGTATGGATATAGTCGTCTGCCTGGATATAGTTGTCTGTGTGTTAACAGATAAACTGTTGTTCGGTTGTTGTGCTGAATAAACAGTCTGAATGTCCAAAATGACTATTTTACTCCTCAATCTATATTTTTAAACCCAATTTTAAACATCTTCATTTCCAAAAATATCAAACCCAAATAAAAACAAATTCAATATAAAATATATCAAACCTTGATATTATTTTAAAAACTAAAATCTTTAAAGTGAAATTAGTAAAAAAGTTTTTAACTGTTAGTGGTAAAAATAAATAGAGTTAAATGCAAATTTGGGTTCTTTCACCAATGTGATAAGCATCTATTTATTTAACTCTATTTATTTTTAAAGTGAAATTAGTAAAAAAGTTTTAACTGTTAGTGGTAAAAATAAATAGAGTTAAATGCAAATTTTGTAAACCTTAGTCCTTACAGTTAAAAATGGGTTCTTTCACCGTAAGGCCACAAACCCAAAGTGATAAGCATCTGAAGATGCTCCACACACACAAAATGGGTTCTTTCACCAATGTCCCAAATTTCTCAAACACCCAAATAAAATTCATCTACCAAATCATTCATCTTTCATCAAATTTCTTATTTAAAACTCTTAAAATCTCTGAAATTTACTGAAATTTATATCAGATTATGGACCAAACCTAACGCAAGGAGATAGAAGAGGATTTTTCACCACCCAAATAATATTCATCTCCCAACTCCCTTCTTTTTGTTCCTGTGTTTGTCATCATGAGAAAGCAAGGAGATAGAAGAGGGGTTTTCACTGAGAATGATAGAAGGAAGCAAAAGGTGGAAGCAAATCAGGGGGAGGCGAGATGGAGAAGGAAGCATGTGACGGTGGTAAGTGTTTTAAGAGAAGGGGTAGTTGAGGAATTAAAAGAAAAATGAGCCGCTGAGTGGATATGACTTTACTATCCCAGCTGAGCGATCCATCCCCTTGCTGAGTAGTTCAGCCAGTATCGAACAGAAGAATATGGCTGACCGAATTTTTTTAACAGCCATACAGCTGGTTCAGCCAGTATCGAACAGGCCCTAAGTCTATAATTATTGTCTACGAGTTTTCATTTTCTGAAAACGAACTATCACATAGCTAATAAACAACGGTTTACAATTAACAATCCGCAATAGTTAATAATAAAATCCATCAATTAACAATTAACAAATAACAATCCCTATTTTAGTAATTACTAATAAAATTGATTTCAAAAACCCTAATTTTAATAAATAATAAAAGACTTAAAAAAGATACAAAATATTGTTTAATTATTTAATTACTGAGAAATTATATTTCCTCCCACCTTTTTAATTTATGTTAATTATAACCATGTCTAATAATTGACAATTAATAAATCTTAAAACAATTAAAAAGCAAAAGCAAAATACCTGTTCGGTCGTCGCTTTGTCGTATACTCTCTCAACAAAAAGATGAAAGTAGAAAACTAGGAATAGTAAATCCTTTGACTCAGGGGCCTTCCACCACTTCGACTGATGCGGACGCGGTTCTCTCGTCGTGAAAGAAGTAATTAAAGGTAAGCCCCGGGTCAACCCGCGCTCGTTGTTGCCTGTATAGCTTTCTAGAGTAGAGATCTAGCAACGCATTCTAAGCACAGATCATTGGTATTGGATGTATCGTTAGGTTGTGCCGAGTCAAATCTGCTCCGTTTTTTTTCCGTTGCAGAAAAAAGATCCCTTCCCCCCGCTTCATGTCTTTCGAAATACGCTACTCCATGGGCCCCGTAAGGGAAGGAGTACATGGTCATTCCTCGATTCTCGATGGGTCTGCTTCTTCCCGTCATCTCAGCTCTCGCCATTTCAACCTAAATTGAAAATATGGAAGTGGTTTAATTTATTAAGTGGGCTTTTTATTAATTATTTACTGGAGGTTTTGTAGTGGGCCGATAAAGATGAAAAGTTTGTAATTTTGTATCTCAAAGCAGTTTTACGGTTTGAAGAGTTTCTTAGAGTGTACCAAAATTTAAATTCAAACTCATGAAAGCTGCTATAAAATCTTTGACCCCCTACTTATCAATGTATATAAGTATTATAGTTCTATGTAGAGATGGCCAAATACCGGTCCCGGGCCGGTCCTAACCGGTCCTTAATCGGTCCGGTCCTAAACAGTAACACACCGGGACCGGTTAAGGAGTAACCGGTTACGGTTCGGTCCGGTCCTATGATTCGAAGGTGAGGACTGGTTAGGCTACTTCAGATAACCGGTTAACCTTAACCGGTTAGAACCGGTTAAGGGACCGGTTATGGATCAGGACCGGTTTTTTTTTTTACAACTATATAAACTTGCAAAAGAAAGGTCACGTTCGTTACTTTAAAAATACGTTTTATTATTCTTCGAAAATATAAGCTAAGTACATTAATTATATATAAAATAAAATACATCGTTTAACGAGAGAGAGTTGAGAGAGTAGAACTTGCAAAAACGAATACGAATTATAACGAGAACTTTGCGTTTTTTGCGTTTTTCGTAAGTTTGTAAGTTGGTATTCATCCCAAACCCCACACCACTTATTTATATGGCAAATAGGGTCAAAAGGAGCCAAAAAACGGTCATCTATGCTGAAAATCGAAGCCAACGTCTATATTAACGTCTATATTAATGGTAATATTTTTTGAACGCATCGGTTCGGTCCTTAACCGGTCCCGGTCCGGTCCTAACCGGTCCTGTGAAAAACGCCAAAAATCGTAACCGATGGTGTGGACCGGTTGACGGACCGGTCTTTAATCGGTCCGGTCCTAACCGGTTACGGCTCGGTCAAGTCCCCGGTTAACCAGCCGGTCCAGTCCGGTCCGGTCCTTTTTGGCCATCTCTAGTTCTATGTATATATAGATTTCTGACTTGCTTTGCTTGGCTCACTAGGTAGCCCAATCACTAGGTAGCCCAACCCATTCATTGTTGTAACCTCCTGTAGTCCTGTATGGACTATTAATGAAACTAGAATGAGATGGGGAAAATATTCTAATTTCATGGTATGATAGCTTGCTTATCCCTTCTAATCTCATCTACTCCGCTTCCTTATCTTACTACAACAAAATTGAGTTTATACTACGCCTAAAATAAAAAAGTGTTCTAATTAAGTGTTTTATAGGACGCTAATTTATAGGACCAAACACAAAAGCGTCCTAATTAAAAGTGTTACAATAAGTTTATAAGATGCTTTTGGGTGCTATAACAAGTTTTTAGGACATTTCCAAAATAAAGTGTCATATTAGCTAACTTTATAGGATGCTTTTGAGAGGTATCCTATAAACCCATCCTTTTTAGGACATTTTTTTAAATAGTGTCCTATAAAATTGTTAAAAGAACGATTTTGTTAAAAAGTGTTCTAAAAAACCTTTTGTGACACCTAAAAGTGTCCTAAAAACCTTTTGTAACACTCTTAGATAGGACGCTTTTGTGTTTGGTCCTATAAACGCAAATTTTTTGTAGTGTCATGGCCTAATACCTACTTTTCTCATCTCCTTTTTTTCTTTCTTCTTCTTTTCTCTGCATAAGCTTTGGGGATGTCAACAATGTGGATGGTTCATCTCGGCCAAAAGACGATAATGACACCGAATGGAACAAGATAGACTCCCTCGTAAAGCTATGGATCTATGTAACCATTTCAAAACAGTTGCTGTAGATGATACTGAGAAAGACGCGATGGCTCTATCAGCTTGGGGAAGTCTCGAGAATCCTATTTCAAGGCAATAAGGGGGGTATGTGCTATTTAACTTGATACGAAACATTACGACCTGTGATCTCTCCGTCCCCGATTATTGTATGCATCTCAAATACTTTTTCGGATCTCCTAGGCAACATTGGTGCTCCTGTTTATGAAAAGAACCTTTTCACGTACATGATCAATGGGTTGACCAACAATATGACCATAGCGGGAATAATCAGGCAAGTACATGATGGATGACTAAGATTGGTTTGTATAGTTTGTTAGATTTTGCTTGGTTTGTAATGGATACAACCCGCATATATTGGACCAGGTTCAAATGGAAACTCAAACCTAATTACGAACACACATGAGGACAACCGAGAGTGCACTACGTGGCATATTCCGTCTGAATAATCATGTATTATTCGGTCTAAATAATCCCATTCAGTCTGAATGGGATTATTTAGACCGAATAATACATGATTATTCAGACGGAATATGCCACGTAGTGCAATACAGGACTATTTCAGATTGAATATGCCACGTGGCGCGCTCTTGACTGTCCTCTCGTTCGCAATCAAATTTGAGTTCGCAGCCGAACTTTCGTATATATACTTTGTGGCAAATTAAAGAAGTCTCAGCTTCAATTCTTTTAACATCTCTAGAAGCGATTTCATTATTATTAAGTTGATTCTGCTTGAAATTTTAGGATTAACTGAATGACATGACTGATCATTAATTTTGCATAACAATTATAATTAGTTGAGAACTAATTCTTCGTTTTTTCCCTATCCATAATGCATCCGATCCTCTTGTTAGCTTAATTTGATCTTACGATACCAAACTAATTGGAAATATATTCGTTATGGTCGAAGGATGAGCATATACAGAATCTTCCATGTTTGCTTTTATGATATCGAATCATTGCCAAGATAGCATATATGATGCTATGATAAGAACACTATTGTCTGACAAATGTTTTTTCTTTCTTTTCGAAGAATATAATCTAACATGTCATTAATTTAGAATGGTATTCAATAACTTAATTGGAGTTAATTAAATAAGCTTAACGTCATTAGTTACTATTTACAAAAAAGAAAAAGAGAGAAACACTATGCATGTGTAGAACATCTAAGGATTAGTATTCAAAATAGATTAGTAGTGTGCTAATTCTATCAACCATATATACCTAACCAGGTTGGTTAGCAATTTTCTACTACTAGCTAGTCTACTATGATAAGGTACATATAACAAAATTGAGTTTATTAATTGGACACCAAAAAGATACAACATCCTAATAGATCGAGTACTTTATAGGACCAAAAAGTAAAGTGTCATGTTCAAATACGTTGTAGGGATGTCCTTGCTTACGTTACGGCCATCTCAGTAGCTCTTTGTCCCTGCTGAATTCAAGCCACCATTCTAATTCTTCATCGACTTGAACTCCCAAAGCTCAAACATACGATTGTCAAGGGTAGAATCCCCAAAAATATACATCTCTATTTAAAGTGCTGGTTGATTTTTAAGTTTAAAACTATAACAAGTTAAATGCATACTACACACTTGGAAACGCTGCCACATCCAGGTCCTGACATCCTTATGGATGTCCCCCCAAGTGCACCACGCTTGAACAACTAGCGACCTGTTAGTGTGGTTCATACGACGAATGACGTGGGGTTCGCTCAAATTATATACGGACTTGAATTAGTATCAATACCCCAAAACAGTTAATTTCATCAATTAGTTGTTGATCCAGCTCTCCTAAGACCTGATGAAATGATAATGACCCTGTTACTTCACTTAGTGAATAGATTTTTACTTCTGTTATAGCTTGAGGAATTATCACTGAGACTGTTCAGTGTTATTCCATGTTACTTATGCTGTAACTTATTTTTATATTGATCAGGATCAGGATCAGGAGATGAACGAGTCTATACTGCAGTCTACTGATCCTGACCACCGAAGTGAAGACCTCCTGAAGACATTAAGTTCATACTCAAAGAACCATCAGCGAAGTCAAAGAATTAGCTGATGACAGGACCAGCATGCTCGTGATCTGAAGACGGAACTCAGTGATAGCAGGCTGCTCAAATTCGTATGACATCCTGAAGACTCGTCAGGATACAGTGACCTCTGATCATCATCAGTATTAGAGCTTTCCTCACTGATCAGTATCCTGATCCTGAAGGATTAGTGTAATGTCTTAATCTAATGCACAAAAGGATTATCCGCCTTTACTGACACAAAAGTACATAAGGACAGTCTCTTTTCTGTTCCCTCCGTACTTATCAGACCTCAAGGCAACTGTTTACTCACATCCTCTTTTGCACACCATGCAAAGGGTATTTTATAGTAAATAGTACAATAGACCACTTGAAGTGTGACACGTACACAAAAGTGATTCTGCATGCATTTAATGCATTGGGTATAAATAGGACGTGAAGAGATGTTCTCCATACTTCTTCTTCATCCTAAAAATACCCTAATCCTTTCTTTCTTATTTCCTCTAGTTTCTATCTTTTCTTATCTTCTCACTCTAGTGCATAGTGAAAGAACTTAGATTGTTTAGTTCAAACTTGTAGTCTTTTCTATTTCCGCAACAATCTGTAAATTCATATTGTTAATACAACAAAGAATTTAAAAGTGAAATTTGTGTGATTATATTTAACCCCCCTTCTATAATCCCATACACTATCCTTACTTGAAGGTCACCTCATTGGGACCAACAAGTGGTATCAGAGCAGATACAAGCTCTCATTTTCTTTTCTTAAGAAAAATCTTGTGATCCTCTCTCTTAATCCATGGCTCTTCAAGCTAAGGATAACTACTTTGATACCGGTTCTGCTGGAAAACCTCCAAGGTTTAACAAAGACAACTTCGCTCTTTGGAAAACCAGGATGGAACTCTTCCTATCTGGTTCTGATCCCCAGATTCCATACTTTTTGGAAAATGGACCACATGTGCCTACACAACCTGTTCATGCTGTCCCTGCTGCTGGCGACCAACCACCAATACTCGCAAGGGAACTGGTGAAACCTGTCACTGACTGGAATGATGAGGACAGACGCCTTGTCAACATTGACACCAAGGCTAGGTCTCTCATTGCCATGTCACTCCCTGATGACGTCTTCCACCCTGTCTGTCACCTTCGCTCTGCTAAAGAGATTTGGGACACCCTCTGTCTTCAATACGAAGGTACTGCTGTTCTCATGGAATCAAGAAAGATTTTCTTGGTTCGCGAGTACGAAAGCTTTATTCATCAGAAGGATGAAACTCTCTCTCAGCTACATCAGAGATTCAACTGTCTCCTGGTCGACCTGAAGACTATTGGTACTATCTATCCTAACTCTGAGGTGGTTACCAAGTTCATGGAAGCTCTTCCTGAACATTGGGAAATTTACACCTCCTTCTTAACTATGTCCAAAGACATAAAGACACTCACTTTAAGTGAGCTGTACGGTATTCTTCTAAACCGTGAACAACAGAAGAAACTGAAAAAGAATCTTATAAGAGATACTAAAGATTCCAAAAGCACCTCTGTTGCACTGGTCTCTGATTCAGTTCCTCCTGTCGCTACTCCTTCTTCTGTAACTATTACTGAATTAGAATCCTCTGACTCTGACATGTCAGAAGATCCTGATTTCAATGAATCTCTTGCTTTACTAACTCGATCTTTCAAAAAGTTTGCCAAAAAGGGAAACTTCCATAAAAAGAAACCTCTTACTTTAACTGACAAGCCAAAAACAGAACCTGTTGATAAGGCTACTGCTATCTGCTACAACTGTCAGGGCAAAGGACACTTTGCTAATGATTGCAGGTACAGAAAAAGTCAGTTTGCTCCTTCTTCTGCCAAATCTTCCTCTAAAAACCCCAAATACCAGCGCCTGAAAGAGAAGTACAAAAAGATGAAATTTCAGCGCAAAGGTAAAGGTCTTATCGTAAAGGACTGCAATTGGGATGATGTCTCCTCTGATGACTCATCTGATGAGGAAGATACTCAAGTGGCACTTATGGCCATTATTGAGGAACCTACCTTAGCTCTCATGGCTAAGATAGAAGAGGTCCCTGAAGAGGTTCTTACTCAAGCTCCTGAAGCTTCCACCTCTGCGACTGAATCTGCCAGTCAGGTACCTACTCCTGTTGTCCCTCTTGAAAGTTTAACTCAACTAGACCTTGTAACCCTTGATCTCTATAAAGCCCTGAATGGTAAAACCTTTGCTGAGAAAATGAATATTGAACTTCGTGATCAACTCAGAGAGTGTCAGGAAAAGATAAAACAACTTACCATTCTGGAAGAAAGTTATAAGGATCAGGTCACTGTTAATCAAACTCTCTGCATCGAAAGAGAAAAGGCTCTTGCTGCTAAAGAAAGAGCCTTGGCCGAACTTAATGCTGAAAAAGTCACCATCAAAGGATGGAGTGACGCCTCTGAAAAGGTTGATGAAATATTAGCCTCAGGGAGAAATGTCAAAAACAAAAAGGGTCTTGGATTCACTAGTGGATGTACTAGGCCTGATCGTTCCATGCTTAAATTTGGAATGTTTGTTTCTTCTATCCCTGATCCTAATGCCCCTGAAAACATCCTTTCTTCATCCAACACACACACTGAAGGTGCTCCTAAGAGCAAAAAGAAAACAGCTAAGGAAAAATCCAAAACTGTAACACCTTCAAAGACCAAGAATCCTAAACCTAAGAACAAAGTTCTAGGTGGTGGTCCTTCAGTCTCAGGAACAAAATCTTTTTCTCAAAATCCTGCTCCTAGACTGAAGATTGACCTGAAGCAAAAGATTAAGGAGAAGAAACCTATTCCTCCTCTGTCCAATGCTAAAGGCATACTTGGTACTGGTCCTGCTCATCTGAAGTTCAAAGACTTCCTGGACCCCACTAAACGCTTTCAATATCGCAAATGTTATCACTGTGGATTTAACGACCATATTGCGAGTAAGTGTCCTGATGCTACCAAAACTGAAAAATCAGCTAAGGTAAAGAAAAATCCTAAAACTGATAACTCAGTTAAGGCTGTCACTAACTCCACCAGTCCTACTGATAATTCTGGATCCATAGTTCTATGGGTACCAAGAAAAACTTAAACTCTAAATTTTACAGGATAAGGGCATCTGTTACCTGGACAGTGGATGCTCTCGACACATGACTGGTTCTAAATCTGTCCTCTCTAACTACCGTGAAGAAAGGGGTCCTGCTATGACTTTTGGTGGAAACGGTAAAGGCCAAACCCGAGGGTATGGCACCCTGACCAACGGAGTAACTACGTTCAAAAGAGTTGCTTATGTTGAAGGCCTGATGCATAATCTTCTTAGCATCAGTCAACTGTGTGATAAAAATCACAAAGTCTCCTTCTCGAAGAAAAAGTGCAAAGTCAAGAACAGACGCAAGGAAGTTATTCTCACTGGTGTTAGACAAGCTGACATCTACATCATCAACATGAATACTTCCATTGATAACTTCTGTTTTGTATCACGTGCTTCTACTGATACAAATTGGCTCTGGCATAAGCGTCTCTCTCATCTCAACTTCAAGACGCTGAATCAACTCTGCATCAACAATCTTGTTGTTGGTCTTCCTGACTTTCGCTATACAAAGGTGTCTCTTTGTTCAGCATGTGAGAAAGGAAAACAGACCAGGGCTAGCTTTAAGTCCAAGCAGATTTCCTCCATCAGCTCTCCTCTTCAACTTCTCCACATGGATCTCTTTGGACCTGTTAATGTCCAATCCATTGCTGGAAAGAAATATACTCTGGTAATCGTTGATGAATATTCCAGATATACTTGGGTATTCTTTCTTCGATCCAAGAGTGACGCTCCTGAAGAAATCATTCTGTTCGTCAGGAAGATGGAAAGGCTCAACAACCTTACTGTTCGATCAATCAGAAGTGACCATGGAACTGAGTTCAAAAACAGTACCCTGGAAACTTTCTTCGATCAGAAAGGTATCTCTCAGAACTTCTCATCTGTAAGAACCCCTCAGCAAAACGGTGTTGCTGAAAGACGAAACAGAACCCTGATTGAAGCTGCACGATCTATGTTGAGTGAAGCCAACCTTGCCACTCAATTCTGGGCTGAAGCCGTTAACACAGCTTGCTATACTCAGAATAGATCCCTGATAGTAACGCGCTTCAGAAGAACCCCTTACGAACTCTTTCGTAACAGGAAACCTTCAATCGAACATCTCCATATCTTTGGTTGTGTCTGCTACATCCTGAACAACAAAGATAACCTTGGAAAGTTCGATTCCAAGTCTGATGATGGAATCTTCCTTGGATATTCCTCTATTTCTAAAACCTACCGTGTGTTCAACAAACGAAGACAAACCATAGAGGAAACGATTCATGTGAAATTTGATGAATCGGGTCCTACCTTTCCTCATCCTCATGATAATTCTGAAATAAATCAGTGGGCTGACTCTTTCTTTCAAGTCCCTGATATTCCCATTGCTGATCCATCTCCTCAAGACCTCCCTGATGGTTTTGAAGAAAATCCTACTCCACCATCTCATATACCCATACCACCTCTAATAAATGCCACCCCTATCACCCAAGTCACACCTGAACCTGATCAACCCACTAACAGTGAAGACTTTTCTCAAACCACTGTTAGTGAACCTGCTCCTACTAATCTTCTCCCTGATCCATCAGTGAATGAAGCCTCTACTTCAGGACAGGTGTATCAGCCACCTGCTCTTCGTTGGACCAAAGATCATCCAATTGATCAAGTCCTCGGTAATCCTTCCTCTGGTGTTAAAACTCGACGCCAATCTGGTAACGTCTGTCTTTATGTTAATTTCATCTCTGAAAATGAACCTAAAGAAATAGATGATGCCTTGCGTGATCCTGCCTGGGTCTCAGCCATGCAGGAAGAGCTAGCAGAGTTCATCAGAAACAATGTCTGGCTTCTCGTCCCTAGGCCTCGAAAACGTACAATCATAGGATCCAAGTGGATCTTCAGGAACAAGCTTGATGAGATTGGTACGATTATTCGAAACAAGGCTCGCCTTGTGGCTCAGGGATACAGGCAGGAAGAGGGCATTGATTACGATGAAACTTTTGCTCCTGTTGCTAGGCTTGAAGCAAAATGCCTTTCTGAATGGAAAACTTAATGCAGAAGTCTATGTGGCTCAGCCTCCTGGCTTTGTAGATCCTAAGTTCCCTGATCACGTCTACAAGTTAAAAAAGGCTCTCTATGGGTTAAAACAGGCTCCTCGTGCCTGGTATGATACCCTGTCAACCTTTATTCTCTCTAAAGGTTTTGTTCGTGGTAAGATTGATAGCACCTTATTTCTTAAGAAATATCCTAAGCATATCCTTCTTGTCCAGATATATGTCGATGACATTATCTTTGGATCAACCAATCCCAAACTCTGCGAAAAGTTTGAGTTGCTCATGAAATCTGAATATAAAATGTCTATGATGGGTGAACTAACATTCTTTTTAGGACTTCAGATCAAGCAATCTGAAAAGGGAATCTTTATCAATCAAGGTAAATATGTACTTGATATGCTGAAGAAATTTGATCTCACATCATGTACACCGATGAAGACTCCAATGGCTCATCCTCTATCACTTGACAAGGATTCCAAAGGGAAACCTGTTGATGTGACTCTTTATAGAGGAATGATTGGCTCACTGCTGTATCTTACAGCGAGTCGTCCTGATATCATGTATTCTACATGTCTTTGTGCTCGTTATCAGGCTGAACCCAAAGAATCCCATCTGACTGTTGTAAAGCGGATTTTCAGATATCTGAAGGGAACTCCTAATCTGGGTCTTTGGTACTCCAAGGACTCAGGGTTCGATCTAACAACTTATTCTGATAGTGACTTTACAGGATGTAAGATCGACAGGAAATGCACCACACTGGTGGGTGTCACCTATTAGGTTGAAAGTTGGTGAGTTGGACTAGCAAGAAACAGAACTCTGTGTCCACATCAACTGCTGAAGCTGAATATGTTGCAGCAGGAATCTGTTGTGCTCAAGTCCTGTGGCTGAGAAATCAACTTCAGGACTATGACATACAACTTTCTAAAATTCCTATATACGGTGACAACACTTCAGCCATCGCCATCGCTAACAATCCTGTCTTACACTCCAAGACAAAACACATTGAAGTGAGATATCACTTCATCAGGGATCATGTGATGAATGGTGATATTGAACTCCATTTTGTCCCTACTGAATATCAGCTTGCTGACCTCTTTACCAAACCACTGGATGTAACACGTTTTAATATGCTCATCAGTGAACTTGGGATGTTAAATCCTGACGAATGAAGTTTATCAGGACAAAAAGTTGTTAAGTCATATAGAATAACTTTTCTCAGGACTATTTCTTAACAACTCCTGAATAACATATTTATCAGGAGATAACTCTATTCAGTACTTACAAAATCTTTGTTCAAAATCCGAATACTGATGATTCTCAGGTAAGTATTTCTGTCCCTGAAACCTTATCGCATTAAATGTGATAAGAGGATTTTCCCAAAACAGTACTTATCTGATAAGTACTCTAATTCCAAGAAAACTCTTCTTTCATAAAAATGGAATTATCCCCTGAAAAGGTGGTTTTTAGCTTTTTGAATAAAACAAACTTTTCATCTGCACTGACACGTAATGGGACGTTTCCTGTTCCCCACGACGTGTGTCAGGCGCGTGAACGCGCGTAGAACTTCTTTTTTCATCATTACTGTAACAACCCAAAACCCATAACGATAATAACATGCATATAATATAAATCCCAGTGATCTAAATACTCAGTATCATAAACATCAACTCAAAAGTAGGTGGTCTAAGAGTGCATGCGGAACAACCCTCCACAGCTGAGATTCTAAATTTAGGATAAACACTAAACTTCTACCGGTAGCGCTACTCTAAACGCCTACCTTCCCCTTGCCTCTTGCCTCACGATCTTTCCCTGAAAAAGGTTTGAGATTTTGAAAACGAGGGTTAGACCGAAAGGTCTAGTGAATTCCCTCAGAAACAGTTTAAAACACAGTTCCGGCCCGCTGGCCGTAAATTCAGATATCTCCAATAAATAGGAAAGCATCATGAGTAATAAAATCACAATACAACAACCGGATGGCCGGATCCCCCGGATACACAATTTAAGGAGTGACGGACATAGTCCGTGCCTCGCACCATCCCATAATCAACCTTACGTGGCCGGATCTCCCCGATTCTCATTTAAGGAGTGACGGACGTAGTCCGTGCCTCACACCACTAAACTTCCCAGGGATGTACGGTCCTATGGTACTTATTACTCACGATGCAATCCCGAAAGGGAAAAATAGCATGTATATGATGATCATCAATATAGTATTCACAACCATTTATAATTTCACAAATCACATTAATATCATCAAAACGTTTGCAAATCGAATGGATATGTTTAAAACAATAAAAGCAGTCCATTCATTTTCAGGCAAGGGAACTCACCTGAGCTTAACTCGCTGCTTACTCTAACTCCCGTATCTGTACAAATTCCTAAGGCATTAGTGATTCGCACTTAGAAAAACCCACAACTAGGATACCCCTAGGCAGACCCAGCACGGGGGTTAAACTAGGATACCCCTAGGCAGACCCCTAGGCAGCGCCCCTCGAAAATTTTTTCTTTCTAAGGGGTTAAACTACTATGGAAAACCTTCTCCGAAAACTAACCCTAACGTTGCAGACCTCCCAAAACCCGACTCAAGAATCCCGATTCGGGACACTACCACTCCCGATTCGGGAAATGGCAATTCCCGATTCGGGAAACGCCAATTCCCGATTCGGGAGGCATCCCACTCCAAAATCCCGAATTCAAACGATACGAGGTCAAAGTGACGACTAAGTTGGCCAAATCCCTCGATTCGGAAATCATAGATTTTCCAATTCGGGAAAGGCAAACGAAGAAACGAGTTTCCACCCAATCACCCAAGCATAATCCCGATTCGGGTTAAATGCTTTCCCGATTCGGGAGACATGAACTCCCGATTCGGGTAACATGAATTCCCGGTTCGGGAAACATGAATCCCGATTCGGGGAACATGAGTTCCCAATTCGGGAAACGCAACCAGATTCCGGAAAAAGGCTAAAATCAGCCGAAAATCGATTCTAGCTTGATCTAAAACGCTTCCTTAACAATCCAAGGTAATCCTACATCAATTATCAACATTTCCTTAGCTAAAAGGGCATCGAAACTAACCTTGGTGATGAAATCTCGACCTTGAAGATGAGTGTAGCACTAATCTTGACCTCCAAGAAACACACACCAAACACACACTAAAAGTTTCCCCAAAATGGTAAAACCCTAGATTAGCCTATAAATAGTATGGGCTAAAGGGCTAAGCCCATACCATTTATGGTATAAGTCCAACTTCCAAACATTAAATAAAAATGACATTTTTCACCCCTAACTCCCAAAATCTTTTCAAAGAGGGTCATTTTTAACGAGTAATCTAACTTTAGATCTAACTTTAGATCTAACTTCTAAACTCTGGTCATTACAATTACGTTTGAAATTAGCCGCTCTTTTCTCTCTCATCCATTTTCTCTCTCCAACCACGAGGTATATAAACCTCACTCGTACTCTATTTTGCTCTTTATGCTTACAAATTCTCCAAACGCTCTAAAGCAAGAAAAAGCATGAAAAGCAATCCAGTCTTCTTTTCACCAAGAACACCAAGAACACACACTCACTACTTCTTTCACAGAATCATCGTAAGTGTCTATATTCTTTGTTCTTTCTAACAAACTAAGTTGATATTCTTCATTTAAAACAACTTATTTTGGTAACCGTTTTTCCAAAAACCCTAAGATCACTTCGTTTGATCTTAGTTTTCCCAAAATCTTCATAGATTTTTGTTAAAGCTGTTTATGTGATTCATCTTATTTCTTTTAAGAACAATCATAAACTCCTATTTTGATATATCTTCATCAAAATAGAAGTTCTCTTTAATACCAAAACACAATCCTTTTGTGAATTTTGGTATCTAATCTATTCCAAGTATAAAGGATTTCACCACTTTTATGAACTCTTACCATGTTCATTGAAAAGTGAAGAAAGATACATATTTTGGATTCTTAATCATCCACATATGTTATTCTTTGTTTTTAACAGGATGGCTGCTACTACTTCCACCTCTCTCGACGCCCAGCTCTCCTCTGAGGCCACCACATTGCTCACTGCTACTGGAAGCCTTCCCATTGTCATACCTCAACATGACATCCAATTCAAAGGCAACAACCTCATAGGCCTGTTTGACCTCCCAGAAGGCAAAGAGTACCTAAAGCCTGCCAGGGACTTTCTTCTCAACAGTCCACTGAAGACGGCTTTCACCATCAACCCCAAGCCGAACAAACCCCTGCTTCTCCAACTTTGGTCCACTGCCACGATGGCCCAGGAGAGAAACTCAAAGGGCAAAATGCATGAGGTGATAAAATTCCAAATAAAGGAAGATATCATCTCCTTTGGAATTGGGACTCTTCAAAACGTCCTCCAGATCTCCAAAAAGAAGAGATATCCTCCTCCCCCATCCACTGAAGAAGTCATCACCCTGCTCGATGACATTGGCTACCGATGGCCAGAGAAGGAAGGCGTCCCTCTGACCAAGACTGCTGCTACTGTCCATAAAACAGGACTGAACGCTACGTTCTACTACATATGGAACACGTTCGGTCTCTGTCTGACAGGGAAGACGGGGAGCACTGAACAATTTCCCACCGTCATCCAGAACGTGGTCTACTCCGCCATCAAAAATCGGAAGTTTGACTATGTTCGCCATATCTGGGATGATATGGTGAAGATGATCAAGCACAAAAACCGAGTGGTCAACGTCCCTTACACTCGGTTCTTCTCTGCAGTTCTGGCACTCCACATGGGCACTGCCTACCCTACTGAAGACAATTTCAACAACTACGCATTAGGACCGAAGTTCCTGGACCAGGTTCCTTCTCGTCCTGATGACGTACCTCTCTCTGCGGTTCTGGTTGTTCCTGAACCAGACCAGGACGCAGATGAGCAGATCGCCTCCCCTCCTTCTCAAGGTATGTTCTCTCTCTTCTCATCCAAACCATCTTCTTCTCTTTCCATGCATGCTATGTCAGTAGCTAACCCCGTACTGACTTCCCCAGCTGCAACTACATCTTCTGCGCTCCAGAAGCGCCCACTCTCTGGATCCTCTCCTCTACCTCCCCCCAAGCGCGCCAAATCCAAGGCGCTAAAGAAAAAGAAGGCTCCTGCTGCTGGTAAGAAATATTATCTTACCTTGCCTCAAATATTTAATAGACCTTCCCCTTTATCTAAAACTTTTTTACCTGCAGATACTTCTGCTCCCCAACCACAAGAACCTGAGGTTGTTCTACTCGAACACTCAGAGAATGTGGAGGGCAATCGCTCTGATGCCCTCCTAGCCTCAGGTAATATTATTAAGCAAACTATATCTCTTCTTCTGTGAAAGCTATTGAGTCTTCTAGTGCTCACTTAGCTACTTATATTACAGGTTCTTTTGGAGCAGCCACATCACTGGGACATTCTCAACCTCAACCGAATGATCCCTTTGATGAGTTCGTCTTCATGGACTCTGAGCGTCAGCTGAGCGCAGCTGAACTCAGGCGTCAGTCCGCTGAACGACAACTTCAGGAGGCCCGAGCAGCACTCCAACAGCAGGAGGATGCGCACAAGGCTCGTCTCCAGGCCTTGGAGCTGGAACTTGCCTCTGCGAAGGCTGCTACTGCTGCTGCTGAAGCCGCCGCCGCCACTGCCACTGCTGCCACCACGGCTGCCACTCCGCCACCAACTGGCGTAATCCTGACGATACCTTGTCTGGACAATATCCACGACAAGGTCTCCCAAGTGGCCACTTCCTCCAACTCCCTCCAGACGTCCATCGAGGACTTGAAGGCCACTGCCCTGCCTGCTCTATCCATCGCTGTCAACAACAGCTCCAACTCTCTCACCACTTTTCAAAATGCAGTGGTGCAGAGGTTGGAAGCTCAAGAAGCAGGGCTTCGGGCTCTTCAGGAGAAGGTGACTGACCTCTCCACCGCCGTCAACGCCATCACCACTGCTCCTCCACCACCGCCAGTGTTCACAAGCGCTGACAGGGACCTACTTCAGTCCCTGATCACCTCCTCCTTCATCACCAGGAAGCTCCAAACGAACATGGCCTCTCTCCTTCAGAGGTGTGTTTCAACAGCCGCCTTGGCTAGGGCACCTGTTGAGGGGGAGAGACAGCCTCTGAGAGACCATTCCGTTTATTCCCCCTCTACCAACTGGAGAACAAATGAAGAGGGGGAACGAACGAGGATGATGATGATGAGGATGAAGATGATGATGAAGACGACGAATTCATCGTCGAGAAGGTTGTTGATGCCTCCTCCGCGCCCATTCCAGGACTCTCTCAATCTCAGGGGGAGAACCCCGGTGCACCTGGTATGTCACTACAACCATCCTCTCCCTCTACCTCTGATAATCATCCTATCTCCTCTCTCTTCAGAACCAAACCAAACCCTGAAACCATAACCTTAACCGATAGCTCACCTGAAGACTGACCCACAAACAACCTTCAGTTAGTCATCTACCAACCACCCAAACAACCTACCCCTGAACCAACACCTCAACCTACTCCAGAACCAACCCCTGAACCTGAACCTAAAACCCAAGCCGACTCTGAATTTCAGGATGTCAACTTTGGTTCTGTCACTGGTGAAATTATTCACCTTATGGAAAATAGTCGATCAGAAGCAATCAGAACTGAACTAAGCAGAATGACATTCAGAGTAACCCCCTTAAACCATGAAACCATTCCTTTAAACCCAACCCGTTTTAATCCTGAAGCCTCATCCTCCAGAACCCCTGAAATCCAAGCCCCTCCTGAAACCTTAATCCTATCGTCAGATGATGAATTCATCTCTGATGATTACTCTACCCCTGCTTCTTCTCCTAGATCTCCTCCTTCTAATTCTCCATGTTCTGAAGGAGAAAACTACCCTGACACTTCTAATGCATTGAACAGGGATGGGCGTTTAGATGCCGTGATAGAGCGACTCGAGAGTACAAGAGTAAAAATTCCTCTTCGTACCTCTTGGGACTCTGAGTTCGCCTATCTATCACAGGAGGAATACGAAGAAGCAATAAAAGCTCAGGAGGAGCACAATAAAAAGCAAAAGGAAGCCTTCCTTTCTGCTCAAGCCGCAAAACGGCTGGCGTCTGATTTTGTTGAAGAAGACGACGAAATAAGTGCTGATCCACTTCTAGCACAGAACGCCTTGCTGAAAGTCTTCAACAGGAATGCTGACGAACAGGCTGAAGAAGTAAATGCAGAGCTTGACTGGTGCAGAGATCGTCTACATCTCAGGAAGCATGGTGCTGCCATATCAGGAATCCATCTTCGCCGAACCCGCGGCAAGAGAGGTAATCCTGGCAAAACCTGGATCACTGTCAAACGCTCAGGAGTAAAAGACGTAGAGTACACTCTTGACAAGTTAGACCGATACAACTTGTCAGAGTGGAATGAAATCAGAAGCCTACTTCCCAAAGCCAACAAGAATTACAGGGCTGAAGTAGAAGAAGTCATAAATGGACTTATTGCTCGCATCAGAAGAACAACCGAAATTCCTGATGACTTACTCCAACCTTCTTCAGCACTGCCTAAGCCTCCTGTTCGAAGATCAGCAGACACTTCAACAAGGAGACCCACTCCTTGCATGCCTAGGACTACAGTCAAGCCACTGGATCTCTCGATGCTTGATCTCTCCCTTCCTTCTGGAGTAACTCTTTTTGAAGGTCAAGTCATCAGAGAACCTGTTCACGGTATTTGTGTAAAAGACAACGTAAACATCCTTCGCTTTCAACGCTTCAGCGAACTACACAAAGCACCCTCTGAACATTTGGTGTCAGTCCTCTTCACTACACTAAGAGATAAGAAGATTAAAGACAACAAGGAATTTGCCCGTACTATCAGGACAATTCTTGATCAAAGAATAGCGTCTGGCGAAACTCCAACTACTTTCCCTGTCAAGGAAGAAGTCCTCAGTGAAGACTCGGATAGCTAGAATTTTGTTTGTAATTTTTTCTTTCAGTACTTCATTCATGTACTTGTGTATTTTCTTTACTCTTGTAAAATCTTAATGAGATTAATGGAAATTCATTTCAGTGCATCGTACTTTATTCCATCATAGTACTGAAAAAGATCCCTCAAAACAGTAAATGGGACATGTACCTTTATGAGTTCTATTTCCTACTGTTAATTTCTAGACTTAGATTTATTTCTAAACCTTTCTAGACTTAGACAATTTCTCTGTTGTCTT
Source organism: Centaurea solstitialis (assembly GCA_030169165.1). Taxonomy (NCBI): domain Eukaryota; kingdom Viridiplantae; phylum Streptophyta; class Magnoliopsida; order Asterales; family Asteraceae; genus Centaurea; species Centaurea solstitialis. Next base: position 88,497,107 of record CM058040.1, on the reverse strand, counting down.
ATCATTATCATTTAGGAGGAGATTGTTGATCCAGCTCTCCTAAGACCTGATGAAATGATAATGATCCTGTTACTTCACTTAGTGAATAGATTTTTACTTCTGTTATAGCTTGAGGAATTATCACTGAGACTGTTCAGTGTTATTCCATGTTACTTATGCTGTAACTTATTTTTATATTGATCAGGATCAGGATCAGGAGATAAACGAGTCTGTTCTGCAGTCTACTGATCCTGACCACCGAAGTGAAGACCTCCTGAAGACATTAAGTTCATACTCAAAGAACCATCAGCGAAGTCAAAGAATTAGCTGATGACAGGACCAGCATGCTCGTGATCTGAAGACGGAACTCAGTGATAGCAGGCTGCTTAAATTCGTATGACATCCTGAAGACTCGTCAGGATACAGTGACCTCTGATCATCATCAGTATCAGAGCTTTCCTCACTGATCAGTATCCTGATCCTGAAGGATTAGTGTAATGTCTTAATCTAATGCACAAAAGGATTATCCGCCTTTACTGACACAAAAGTACATAAGGACAGTCTCTTTTCTGTTCCCTCCGTACTTATCAGACCTCAAGGCAACTGTTTACTCACATCCTCTTTTGCACACCATGCAAAGGGTATTTGTTTATAGTAAATAGTACAATAGACCACTTGAAGTGTAACACGTACACAAAAGTGATTCTGCATGCATTTAATGCATTGGTATAAATAGGACGTGAAGAGATGTTCTCCATACTTCTTCTTCATCCTAAAAAAAATACCCTAATCCTTTCTTTCTTATTTCCTCTAGTTTCTATCTTTTCTTATCTTCTCACTCTAGTGCATAGTGAAAGAACTTAGATTGTTTAGTTTAGACTTGTAGTCTTTTCTATTTCCGCAACAATCTGTAAATTCATATTGTTAATACAACAAAGAATTTAAAAGTGAAATTTGTGTGATTATATTCTACCCCCCTTCTATAATCCCATACACTATCCTTACTTGAAGGTCACCTCATTGGGACCAACATTAGTTAATATGGCACTTACTCATCCTACTTAAACAAAATCTCTTTCCTTTGTGTCAAAAGATGTTTCGAATTTCTGATGCCAAATTCATCTTCTACGTCTGCAAAGGATGCCGAAGCACTACTAGAGGGCCCAGGAGTAAAAAGGCCGGTTCCAGGAATAGAAAGTGTTATCTCCGTGGTTGTTGGAACCCCCTTACCTCCAGAACGCCCAATGCATGGCATTGTTGAATGTCTAAAATAAAGTTAGAAAGCCTCACACAATGTTAGATTAAATTAGCCTCCTATTAACCGTGTAAAAAAGGTCTAGATCCATCTTTTATACGCGATATTTGTAAAAAAAAATGACAAAAACCATGTATAATAAGGCGTATATAAAAATGATATTGGTAGGTAGTGAATCAAATAGATATAAAACTATTCATGATATAATATTGGATCTTCCTATATTTTGAATAGTAATGGTTGAAGGTGTTCACCATGGCTTTCTAACTTGATTTCTTTATGCTAAATGATTATGGTGAGAAAGTGAATGAAATCTTGGGAGAATTTTCATTACCGTGTTAGTCATTCATTCTTGTAGTAAAGTCTCATTTTTTAGTAGGGAAGTTTTTGTAGTAAAGTCTCATTTTTTAGTAGGGAATTGAAGTTCTCAATTATCAAATATACACCAGTCTTCCATAAAGATGTATTTAACAATGTCTGACCAAATTTTACTTAATTTAATTACTACGCTAGAACGATATTTGACGGTTTTGACTCACATTGTCGGTGTAAATTCATCGATTAATCCTAAAATTATCTAGTGGCACCTTCCAAGAACATCTAACAAGGATCAAACATAAAGATCAATGACCAATTAGTTAATTATATATTTATCAACTTAAGAAGCTAGAATCTGAAAACATAAGTGGTCTAAATGTATATATATGTTCCCTATTAGTATAAAGACCTCAGAATCCCATAAAAGCTTTTGTTTCTTTTTATATGAATATTTATAAAGGAGTCATACTTTTTGCAAAGATTACAAAATTGTGGCATTGATGTCTATATGCTTTTGTCTGCTACTAATTTGTCAATTGATTCTACATGCATGGCTTTTGATTTTGTGTTAAGCCTCTTCATGATGTTCACCGTACTAACAAAATCTATTAAGACCAAAAATATCCGATTCAAACCAATGAAAAACAATAGATCAATTAAAGTAAATGGTATAAGAACTTATTTTTCTTAATTTCCTTTCTATATATAGTATTGCTTTTGTTGTATAAAAATGTGAGTACCTACCTAATAATATCACGATATTTCATATAACTTTTTTAGGAGAAAAGAAAGAGGAAACAAGAATATGGCCTCCAACTTGCAATGACTGCCCCTAGAAATAATAAAGAAATGTTTTTGGGAGAAGCATCTATGCCAAAGTGCTAGGGTCAATATGGATGATGACGATATTTGGATTCTACAAAAATAAGCATTTCTTAGTTCTTTTTAGGAAACCGGCACTAAATATTTCCATTCAAGTAGAAAACATACCATAGATGTTTAGAACCCCATTTAACATGCTAATAGACGGTATAAAATATCTACTACAAATTGTACATAATTTTAATGGAAAAAGGAATTACATATAACTCAGTAGATTTTCTATTTTAGTGTTTTAACAATAATTATATTATTATAAATATTTAGTAATATGCCCATGCTTTTGAGTGTCAAGCTCCAAAAAACTCAATTCATGAGTGTTAGTAAGACGATAATTAACCAAAAATGATCTCAACCCAAAAAGGGTGGAACACAAACACTTTCCAAGCGGGATCGGCCATCCTCGTACTATCATCCTAGTACCATTGCCATCGAAGCAATCCTAAAGTTTTAAAGGGATCCTATACATCATTTTGCTCCCTATAACGCTATAACTTCTTAATATCATAGGTTATATAACATTGAGAAACAACTAAGCAAAATATGATGAGGAATATCCAAGCTTCAACTATCTCATTTTAGGTCATCTTTCTCACATTGATATCTCAACCAATAATGCACCGACTACCATATATGGTGGGCTAGATCAAATTAATCATTGATGTATTATAGGTTTGTGGATGCATGATCAAACATATCCAAGAAACTAATCGTTGATGATTTTAGTGTCATCAACAATTTTATTATAGTTGTGGTTTACCTCAAATCGATTGGGTTTCATTAGTTATCTATAATATAAGTTAGGAGGGGAGTGTATGCTCGTATCAACTGCCATAGACCTAGGATCTTAATAAAATGAGGGTCAAAAGGTAGCGTCCTAGTGAGTTCCATGAGATAGATCCCCTTGGGCCTTGGCAGTGGTCCCACTCACTATACTAAAAAAAAATGGTATTACTGACGGCCGAAACAGTCAGAAAACAGGTAAGGACTGTTTTCCGACGAAACGCGAGCGTCACTAAAAAGTTGGCCGGTGAAAGCTACCGACTACTTTTTGATGGTTTTCTGACAACTAATTAAAAAATAAATATAAAGTAAAATAAAAAAGAAATAGTTGGTAATGAATCGGAAACAAGAACATTTTTTTGTTATTAATTGCTCTTGATTTTATATATCTTAAGTATGTATTTGGATTATCTCACAAAGTAAATTTCGTGGCTAAAAAAAGGTGGAAATGAAACCCATATGCTATCCAATTTCTACATCAATATCTATTCCGTATAAACCCAAATTTCTAGCACTAGCTAATGGCATCCTCCCAACCGTATGCATAGAAATAAAGAAAATGCATGATACAAAATTATTAGCTTTTGGCTTTTGAAAAGGAAAATTAAATTTAAGAAGTAGAGTGAAGAACTGTTTCTTGATATATATAAATATAGCTAGGTAAGAGTTGGTTCATTTAAATTCATTAATTTTACCTTTATTTTCGGTCCTTCCTTTTTGTTTTGATATAAAAATGGCAATATCTAGCAACTAGCAAAGGAAGAAGAGTACATGAGGAGCCACTCGAAACAACTCCCAACTAGCTAGCTAGTAGAAACAAGAAAATTAACATAATTCATTACAACTGAAATAAAGGACAACCAAGCTAAAACACAATTCCATCATATATAGAAGAAACTTTTGCACTGTCAGGTACACCTTGACGATTATATATAAACAAGATTTATAGAAGGATCAAGTGGCAATTTCTATATTTTATGTTAGAATGATTATTTGTACGTCACTGATAAATATAAGATTTTTGGATCGCCCACGGTTGGTAATATAAAACAGACTGCACTTCATCGGTCTAACTATGCATATTCCATGATTAAAAAGTCACAATCATACCATATATTTTCTTTTCTCATATTGTAAATGAATATGTATAAAAAAGTTATGCTTTCTACGAATCACAGATTATGGTATAGATATCTATGCTTTTGTTGACGTTGATGCGCGCTAATCATTGATTCGCTGATTCTATATACATATACATATGCTCTTCTTTATAATTCAAATGAATTAAACCTTGTTGATGATATCAGAAAGTGAATCAGCCAAGACCTAATATCCTATATATTCAAGCTAATGGAAGAGCACCAATTTTGACATTTTTCATTAAGGTTGTGTGGTTTTGGAAACACTTTTATGTGAGGTTGGTTGAATTTTTGGTTTTCACAAATGCAAGGTAGTTTCTTTTGTATCCCTATCATAGTGTTATAACTTATATACACTGGTTAGAAAAAGAGAAAAAGCATAAAAATGTGAACTCCAACTTGGAAGGAGGGCCACAAAGAATATAGATAAAAGAAATTGGTTCTAAAGGATCTCAATAAAAGAATTTAAACTATTATGGTGCATATGGATGATGATGATGATGTATATTAGGATTCGTACATGATAAGATGGATAATACTCCCTATCAGCAATGTTTTAAAAATCGGGTTGACCCGACTGGTCGAATCGGGAACCAATGAAGAAACCAGTTCAAATGTGACCGGTTTGATGGCGTTTTAAGAACCGAAGTGAACCGGTCAGTTTATTGAAAAACCGGCCGTTTTTTATTTAAAAACTTTTGTTTTTGAGTTTTTAAAATATTTTTTGATTGATGTAAAACTTGTTATTATGTGTTTTTTTTAATGTTTTTGATTTATGTACAACTTATTATAATGTGTATTTTTAATGTTTCAACTTGTGGACATCAAATGTTTGCTTTTATTATATATATATATATATAGATTACATGATGAAATTGGTTCTTGAAATTGTTTAATATGACGAATCTATATCATATGAAACATTTTTTGTTGAAATGGTTCTATATTTCGGTGGTTTTACGTGAAATCAAAAGGTTTCATAAAAATATATGAAATAGTTTCATAAGAATGTAAAAGTTACGTAAAAAATACCGAATATGAAACATTTTCATCAAAAAATGAATCATATAATATAATTTCATCATATTAAACAATTTCATGAACCAATTTCATTGATTTAACCTATGAAATCGTCCTTTTGGCTTGCGTTCACAAGCTCACACAAAAAAAAGTTCACAAAAGAAAATCCCTCTATATATATATATAGAGGAAAGTTCAAATGTGAACCCCTTTTTGGTTGTGAACGTGAGGACACCCGAGAGGGCGCCACGTGGCGCTTTGAGTGTGGTCCCCCCTTTAATTCAATACCCTCCCATGAATCGCGCCTAGTCATCCGCCGTGGATCTGACGTGGCGTCTAATCATCCGCCACGTGTCGCGCTCTCGACTGTCCTCACGTTCACAACCAAAAAGTGGTTCACATTTACCCACCCCTATATATATATAGAGAGAGAGAGAGGAAAGTTCATATGTGAACCACTTTTTGGTTGTGAACGTGAGGACAACCGAGATCGCGACACGTGGCAGCTTTGAGTGTGGTCCCCCTCTTTAATTCAATGCCCTCCCATGAATCGCGCCTAGTCATCCGCCGTGGACTTGACGTGGCGCCTAGTCATCAGCCACGTGTCTCGCTCTCGGTTGTCCTCACGTTCACAATCAAAAAGTGGTTCACGTTTGAACCCACCCCTATATATATATATAGAGGATCTTCTTTTGTGAACTTTTTTTTGGTGTGAACTTGTGAACTTTCTCCAAAACGATGATTATACGATGGAATTGGTTCTTGAAATTGTTTAATATGATGAAATTATATCATATGATACATTTTTTGTTGAAATTGTTTCATATTTCGGTGGTTTTACGTGAAATCAAAAGATTTCATAAAAATATATGAAACAGTTTTATAAGAATGGAAAAGTTACGTAAAAAATACCGAAATATGAAACATTTTCGTCAAAAAATGAATCATATAATATAATTTCATCATATATTAAACAATTTCATGAACCAATTTTATTGATTTAACCTATGAAATCGTCGTTTTGGAGAAAGTTCACAAGTTCACACCAAAAAAAGTTCACAAAAGAAAATCCCTATATATATATATATATATAGAGGAAAGTTCAAATGTGAACCACTTTTTGGTTGTGAACATGAGGACAGCCGAGAGCGCGACACGTGACGGCTTTGAGTGTGGTCCCCCCTTTAATTCAATGCCCTCCCATGAATCGCGCCTAGTCACCCGCCGTGGTTCTGGCGTGACGCCTAGTCATCCGCCACATGTCGCGCTATCGGCTGTCCTCACGTTCACAATCAAAAAGTGGTTCACATTTGAACCCACCCCTATATATATATATGTAGAAAAATGAAAATTACATAAAAATACTTGAAAAACCGGTTGAACCATCTTTTGTTTCAAAACCGGAAGTTCAAAAGAACAAATCTTTTCAAGATACATCTTTTAGTTGAACCGTCGAACCGGGAACCGGGAATCGGTCATCACTCCGGTTCAACTAAAAAACTGGTTTTTAAAACATTGCCTATCAGTATTTCTAGTAAATCATGCAACATTAATATTAGAATCGTTGACACACTTTAATTAAGTGTACAAGACTGGATGTGCTTTAATGTGGACTAGTACTAGTGTACTACAGAAAATATATTGGAAGAAATCTTATCTAATTAAATCTGCTTAATATAGATCTAAGAAAGGCTAACACCTTCGTATAACATTTACCAGACCGCCAATTTGTTGAAAACTGAAGTAAAACTCAAAGAATAACATAATGTTCTTGATTGTGTCCACTATGAAGTTTAAATACCTAAAAGAAATCCTTAAATATCTCTCTTTCTCTCTCCAGCTCTCCTATAAATAGAGACTCTAATGGAGTTATGGCATACATCAGTTCCAATATACATTTCCTCCTGCTACTCCTCTTCTTCTTTCTGTAAGCATCTATCAGTCTTTAGTTTCAAGATTCAAGAAATGTCTTCAAATTCCACATGGAGGCAAAACAAGCTGTTTGAGAATGCCCTAGCTATCTATGACAAAGACACCCCTGACCGGTGGCAAAACATCGCAAAGGCCACCGGGAAGACGGTGGAGGAAGTGAAGAGAGAATACCAGTTGCTGGTTAATGATGTACAACAAATCGAGTCCGACAAAGTCCCCCTGCCAAACTATAAAACCACCGGAACCAAAGCATCCTATCAGCTTGATCAAAGGTATAATTTTTTTTTTAATATGGATTCATACACAAGTTTGTTATATATGTGATACTTGGAAAAAGCATGCATGCATTAATCATACGTGTTGTAGAAATCTGCATGCATCTTCCAGAGTATAATATATATAGAGACAGACGGGTTTATACAAGAACGCTAACTATTTACAAGAACGCGAGGAGCTTTTCGATGTACAAGATCACATATGATTCATGCGACTTTAAGTCGCATCCAAAGTTGCCGTTTTTCCATTAGTGTAAAATTACATGTGATTTTGTCTGCTTTAAAATCGTCCGCCCTGCACCCACCCCCCGAGTATATGCTTCAACAGGAATCACACAAGGGTAGATTATAAACCTCTAGTAAAATGACCGCCCGTAACCCAGCAGATAAAGTACATTATTCGACTCATATTCCCCAAAAAGTGGATCCCGCTCTAATAGCTCCGAATAAATTAAATACGTGCATTAAGATACGAAGGCTTCTTATTCCACAACAACGAAAGCACTTTTTCACCTCAGTATACGATAGCGTACAGTAACTGGGAGTCCTATTACACCTAAGGCCAACTTCAATTCACCAAACCAAGGTTCATCTCGTGTAGTGATTGTGGACTCGTACTTGTGTTCTCGTAAAGAGTTAGCGTCCTTCTAAAAGTTGGTATGTATATCTCATTCTATGGTCTTGTTTATGCAGGTTTAAGTACATGAAGATGTAGTGACAGTCACAAGAACAAGGAATGCTGATTAATGAAAGCTCCTATAATTTGCCTCCTCCCTCCATGTTTACTACCTTTGTTAATTTCCATCAACCATGGATTGGTGCTTTTTTAAATAAATGAAATCAAGAAGGCTCCAATAGATTGTCTTAATGATGTTTGTATCGTATGATGTTAATTAGGATTATATATATATGTTAGATTCAATCAACTTTGTGAATGCCTTCAAGTGTCAATACTTAATATCCTAGAATTTAGGATGGAGATATAAATCCAGCTTATACACAGAGGCGAGACTACATACATCCAAGTGGGGTGTTTGGACCCCCCTTAAAAAATTTTTTTTTTTACAGCTATATACATAAAAAAAATTTGGACCCCCATAAAATTATAAAATGGACCCCACAAGAACAATGGGCTTTGCAGTTTTTATTAATCAGATATCTAGGTTTAACTTTAAGTAATTAATTAATATAAATTAAACAAAATTAAAAATAAAATTAAACCTGTAAACTAAACGTCGACTCATCATCTCCTTCTTTTTCTCCAATCTCCAACTCCAACCATCAACATCTTTGATCGATCTCACCATATCTCATCTCCTTCTCGATTTTTGACAGGAAGGTGTAAACCCAAAGCACCAAAGTCTGAATAAAGAACACTGAACACGAACTCTCGATTCGATTTGGAGGTATGCCTTTTTTCCTTACTCCTCTTGTACCTTGTTATAGGTTTTTAGTTGATTCTTGATTTTTGATTTTTGAAGGAGTTATGAATGAATTGATGAAATCATGGTGAAGATGAAGCTTCTAAACAAACTATGTGTCTGTGTGTGAACGTGAGAATTGGGAGAGAAAAGAAAGGATGAATTGGTGAAATTGGTCAATAGTGAATAGTCAAAAGTCTAGACATATATATTATATAAATTTAATTAGTACTCAAATAGGTAATAGGTATGCAGAGTATAGTGATAGCCATTGACTTCTTGTTTTATTTAATATGTAATATGTTATGGTACTTCTTTGATTTAAAATTCTAGATTATTGTCTTTTGTGTGTAATATTTTATTATGTTTTTAATTGCTTTGTGTGAATAAGTAAGTAACTAATTAATTGTGTTGAGTTCATGTTATCATGTATCACTTCTTTTTTTAATTTTACATTAATCATATTAATTTTTTATGTTAAATTAGATTACAATGTTGAAGTTTTTCAAAAAAATTGACGAATCTAGTTCAAGTGATATTCCTAAGACTACAAATGTTGAAGAAACAATTGCTAAAGACAACGAGCAAGAAACTCCATTAAAGTATATGAAGGTTGATTTAGATTCACTTCCTGCCGATCCGGGACAACGACCTAGTATGGAAGTTTATCATGTAAATCAAAGAGATGAAATTAGAAGACATTACTTGCAAAAAGGACCTTGCCAACCTCGAAATCATGCTTTTGAACGAAGAGAGATTGGAGGTAGAATTCGTAAATTTAGTCCTTCTTGGTTTGATGATCACAAATATTGGTTGGAGTATAGCATTGAACTAGAGGCTGCATTTTGTTTATGTTGCTATCTTTTCAAAACTGATTTAAAAAACCAAGGAGGGGCGGATAATTTTGTGAAAGGTGGATTTAAGGCTTGGAATAAGAGGGAACGTTTAGAACTTCACAGCAATGGAGGTCCGCATAACCTTGCAGTACAAAAGTGTCAAAATCTAATGAAGCAGGCACAGTCAATTGCTACTATATTTGATAAGCAAACAGATTCAACGAAAGACAAGAATCGGACTAAGATATATGCTTCTATAGACTGTGTTAGATTCTTACTACGTCAAGGATTGCCTTTTCGTGGTCATAATGAAGGAGGTGACTCAAGAAACAAAGGTAACTTTCTTGAACTTCTACATTTCTATGCTGAGCGAAATGATAAAGTAGGTAATGCCGTGTTAAAGAATGCTCCAAAAAATTCACAAATGAAGTCTAGTTCTATCCAAAAGGATATTGTGCGTGCATGTGCAATTGAGACTCTTAAAGTTATCAGAAACGAGATTGGAGATAGTTTCTTTTCTATTTTAGTAGATGAGTCTCGTGACGTCTCTTGTAAAGAGCAAATGGCGTTGGTTTTACGGTTTGTGAATGATAAAGGGCTTGTTGTGGAGAGGTTTATTGGCATTAAGCATGTAGATGACACTTCATCTTTGTCACTAAAAGCTACTATTTATTCAATGCTTTCAAAACATGAGTTGAGTTTTTCTAAAATTCGAGGTCAAGGTTATGATGGAGCTAGTAATATGAGAGGTGCATTTAATGGCTTGAAAACCTTGATTATGAATGATGTACCATCTGCATACTACATCCATTGTTTTGCTCATCAACTACAGTTGGCGCTAGTCTTTGTTGCAAAGAATCACCATGACATAAATGACTTCTTTGAGTTGACTTCACGACTGTTGAACATGATTGGATCTTCTTACAAGCGTCGTGACAAATTAAGAGACAAACAAGCGACAAGAGTTGTGGCGGCATTGGCAGAAGGTTTGTTTTATAACAATTTACATTTATTGAATTTTGTTTTAATCAAATTTATACTTTATATACTAATTGACTTTGTTTTATCTAATTTTAGGTGACCTTGAAAGTGGTACCGGTTTGAATCAAGAAATTGGTATCAAGCGACCTAGTGACACTCGTTGGGGTTCTCATTATGGTTCACTTTTAAATATCAAGACCCTGTATCCTTCAATTTGTGAAGTATTAGAAGACATTATGGAAGATGCCAATAGTCAAGATCATAGATCAGAAGCTCGTCGTATGTTAAAATCAATTTTGGCATTTGATTTTGTATTTTGCTTGCACTTAATGGTTGATATCTTAGGGATCACAAATGAGTTAAACACGACATTGCAAAGAAAAGACCAAGATATCATAAATGCAATGCATCAAGTGAGGGCCTCGAAAGAAAGACTACAAGAAACAAGGAATGAAGGATGGCAACCGCTCTTAAGCAATGTTACCTCATTTTGCAACAAATATGATGTTGAAAGCTTGAATATGGAACACCCATATTACAATGGAATAAGTCGTCGAAAAGGTTCAAAGGTTAGTAACTAGCACCACTAGAACTCTTTGTATTTTAATATTTAGTTCATAAATATGAATCTTACACTATTTCCATTACCACTAAATAAATTATTTGTATTCATAGGTTAGCAACTCGCACCACTACCAAGTTGATGTGTTTTACTCGGTGATAGACATGCAACTTCAAGAGCTAAATAATCGTTTTAATGAAGCAAACACAACATTGCTCCTTTCTATTGCTTCTTTGTGCCCAAGACAATCCTTTAAATCATTTCAAGTGGATGAACTAATGAAAATGGCTGAATTCTATCCTGTGGAGTTTCCTAGTACTGAGCTTGTGGCACTTAGAGGACAACTTCAAAATTATATTAAGGATGTGCGTGGAGATGCAAGGTTTAATGATTTGAAGGGGCTTAGAGATCTTGCTAAACAGATGGTGGAAACTAACAAACATCAAATCTATCCGAAGGTTTATGTTCTCTTGAAACTAGCTTTGACTTTGCCCGTGGCGACATCAACCGTGGAACGAGCATTTTCTGCCATGAAGCTAATAAAGAGTGATTTGCGTAACAAAATGGGTGATGATTTTATGAGCAATTGTTTGATATCATATATCGAGAAGGATGTATTTGATAGTCTTAGTAATGATTTGATTTTAGAGAACTTTCGTGGTATGAAAGATCGAAGAGATGAATTGTAAAAAACTTATGCTACTTGTTTTGAATATATGTTTAATCTTTTGTTGGTATTTTTAATACTCTTAATTATATCATATTTCATCCGTTGCCTATTTTTTCAATTGACTCATGTGTCACATATCGGACCCCACTATGTTTGAATCCTAGATTCGCCACTGCTTATACAGCATTCGCCTCTCAAGAAAGAGATGCATGCAATAGCAATATATTATTTAGCTGGTCCTATAAAGAATACTATTAGAAAGCTAAAGGATTAATTAACGTACAAAAGAAATGCCAAAATTATTAAAATACAGCAGAATTTTTTTTTCCCAGTGTGATCACTTGCGATATGAATTGAAATTGAGATACTGATATGCCAAAATTATTTAGCTGGTCCTATAAAGAATTTTTTTTCCCAGTTGTATGTCCTCACTATAAGTAAAAAATGGTCCTCACTAATTTCTTTTAGTCAGAAAGCTCTTGCGTCGAAGGATGTTGTGAGGACATGTCCTGACGATAGAGCTGTAGTGAGGACATTTGGACTTTTGGTGAGGACTTTTGCTTCTCACTAAATGTCTTAATTTTTCTTGTAGTGACAAGTTCTTCCCTTCTGAGAATCAGATATTCATATCTGAAAGAGGTTGACAATAAATTCTTACAAACTATTTGTATATCCTAATGTTGCATAATGGGAACAGGATTCCATACAAAGAGAATATTGATATTTAAAATGAAACAAGTCATTAGCTGTATACTACGTCATTTATAAGTTTTCTTTCTTTCATCAAAATATAGGATCCAAGTTCTCTAACAATGCAATAAACAGAAGAACGAATCTGCAGAATAAATGATGTAACTTCCACACATTTTCTACAGCTCCATTAAACTTCTTTCAAGCTTAATTTAGCATATCTTCATCATCATCATCATTTATACAGTTAATGTAGGATACCTCTATTTTTAGCACTATCGCAAATAATACCAGAATAGTTTCTGAAAGATAAGTTTCGAAATAGGATCGGAGTATATTATTGTGCCAGGATTCGCAAACAGATCATGATGTGAATGACACTCATGTACCGTATTCGAGAACCTTAATTTTTGGATAAATTAAGGCAATTTTATTAAAACACCGGGACTAGCAAGGAGCTAGCAACCCTAGAAACACCAGGAAGAAATTAAACCAGAAAAATGAGAAAACAACGCTGCCAAGCTAAACAAGAGAAACCCAAAAAGTATAGTACTGCTCCAATCTAACCAAGAGATCGATGCCACAACCAAAGTAACTTCGAAAACGAATCCAAAGAAAGAGACGCATCGCCGCGTCGGCTTGAACATCGTTTGCAATGCACGAGGGATTGAAGGAGGCCTCATTGAAGACCACCTTTTTTTATTACCGTATATGAAAACTATACGATATGGTGATAGAAGATGCAGTGGCAGCGGAAAAAACCAATATGTTGCAGGTAGTTTTTTTAGTAGAGTGAGAATGCAGAAGTGGAAAAAACGATCATGTATACAAGTTCGAAAAACATGCTAGAGTAAAAGGAGTGGAGGGTGGTGGTGGGATGTGGTGAGCTCACCACTTGGGGGGTTGGGTGTGGTACCACTCCCTCATGGTGTGGTGGGAGGGAGAGGGTGGTGAAGACCACGGTGTACATGTGGTGGGAGGGTGGGTGGTGGTGGTTTTTGGTTTTTTTTGTGTCAAGATTAAGAAGGTGGGTCTCATAGTTTAAGTGTGGGGATGTAATCATTACGAGAGTCTGAGTGGTATCTGTATGGTAAGTGAGAAGTTGATATGGTGCATGTGGTTGGAGTAACCACTCCGTCCACTCTTATATATGGTTATACAAGTGTTACTTATGTAGGTTTCTATTTTAGTTGAGAATGGAAGCATGTTGACTAGCCAACAACCGCTTTAATTAGTACCCCGTGACAAGTTTATGTTCATTTGTCGTTCTAAATGTTAGTAGTATTTTTTTAATGCAATGCAAATACAAATTTGGCAAAATACCTATAAGGTTCGATTGGACCTCAAAAATGGAAAATGATTAAAGTTGTGAGAGTTGAAATGAAGGGACCACAATTGAATAAGATGTCCACCTCAGGATTCCTGAATGAGATAGAAGATTCAAAGACCGGAGCAACGATATGATAAGGAATAAGAAATATCACTAGCCTCAACCGTCTTATTAATTTTTGGGCATCATCTTTTCTCACTTGGATAGCTCAACCACCAATAAACTTATATTTATGTAATTTTTTACTTAAGTTATGTTTGGTAAACTAGCTGATAGCTAATAAGTTAGCTGGTGACTGATAAGCTAGTTGGTAACTGATAAGCTAGCTTATGAACAAATCATATTTGGTAAAAACTAGCTTATGAGTATATAAAATGACCAAAAAGAACATTATTAATAAATAATCAATTACAAGTATTTTATAATATAATTAAGATAAAATTTTAATAATATAATTAAATTAAACTTCTGATAATATAATATGTTAAATAATAAAAACAATAAAAAAATTATATAATATAATATATTAAAATAATATAGAGTTGATTATTATTATTATTATTATTATTATTATATACACACTATAAATTTAAAACTTGTTAACACAAACTTTAGAAAAATTCTACATTAACTTATAATTCAAATTACTATTAAATATAATAAAATAAAAATAAATTGATCAACTTAACATATTTTAAATAATTAATAACTCTAAAAGGAAAAAGTCACCGGTGCTTATTATATTTATCTTTTGATAAATTAAACATATTAAAAAATATATAATATAATTAATAACATTTAAAAGTTAATAATATATAATGTACAATTTAATTAATGATTAATTTTAATTATTAAAAACTAATATTTATTAATAATTAATAATTATTATTTATTATTTACTAGTATATAATTTTAATTGATAATAGTTAATTATTAATAAGGGGTATAATTGGAAAAAGTCACGAAAAACTTCTTATAAGCTACTCAAAGTAGCTTATCAAAAAACTAGCTTATAAGCTACTTTTGGTCTTACCAAACATGTACACAGAAAATAAGCTAGCTTATAAGTCAGGTTATTAGCTAGCTTATTTTTACTAAACAATGCCTTGATACATCTAGGCTCTAGCTCAACCACCAACCGACAGATTTCTTCTTCTTCCAGCCCTTCTTTTTCCTTGACTTTGAAGATAGAGTCAAAGTATTCATCATCGGATAGAATGTCCTCGATGTTGATGATATCCTGGATTTCATCGGCGGTCAGTATCAATACTTGCGTTAGCGAATCTGTATCGCGATATGAATAGAGATGTGAGTAGAGATTGATCTCCCGACTGCTGATGTGAGTGTCTAACTCTATATTTCTAGCTATTAGTAAGTTAATGTACTAATGTAATCATTTAAGAAGATTACCATATTTAACTATCACTTAACTCGTAACAAAGATAAATTTCAAGGTGCAACATCTATTTTAGGCTAACTTGGCGAATCTTGATTCTGGATTAATTTTGAATAATGTAAAAGGAATAATTTATTTTAGCAAATTTAATATGTTATTTGTCTTTTAAGATACTTTTTGTTATTTCAATTTATTAAAAATTTATGAGACAATATATATTATAGAGTAAATTACAATTTTGGTCATTATGGTTTACACTCACTATCAAGTTTGGTCCTTCTTATAAACTAATTACAATTTTGGTCACCATAGATTGCATTTTATTTCAATGTTAGTCCTTTTGACTAACTATGGTTAAAAGAGTAATTAATATGTTTGTCTTTTATTCTTTTTTGTCTTTTTTATATCATATAGTTCTCTTTTTATTTTTGTCTTTCTTACAATTTTATTATTTATTTTATACCCCTTATTAGATTAATTAATTAATAATATTTTTAGTTAAAAATTATGTACTTTATTTTCTTAATAATGTCTTCAAACTTTTTTATAACCATCTTTAAAATGAATTAATTAATGAGTATTTTAAAATTTTATGCATGTAATATATATATATATATATATGCAAATTCATCTACACTAATCTAAAAAAAATATTTTTAAAGTTGGGTTCATAAAAGGTATCATTTTTTCTTAATAATGCTAAAAGAAAATATAAATTTATCTATTATTAATTAAAAACGCATCGTTTCAGATAAAAAAATTCATTATTTTAGCCATTTTAAGTTATTGGTTTGATCTTCTAGCCATTTTCTTGTAAAATTTTACAAAATAGGCATCAAGTCCACCATTGGCAAACTTGACTACAAGACAATTTTTGTTACATATATTACTCATGTACGTTAAATGGAGGAGCTAGGTCCATCAATGTAAGAATTTGTCCCTAGAGTTTCGATATTTACAATCTATACCTAAGTCTGCCAATGGAGAAGGGGCTTTTGATGGACCTGATGGCTATTTTGTAAACTTTTATAAGAAAATAGCTAGGAGATCATATCACTAATTTAAAATGGCTAAAATAATGGATTTCACTTTCACATACTTCATTTAATTGGTTATTTATTTTTATTGAATAAATTTAAATTGATAATTTTTTTATATCTAATAATTATTATACTATAAAGTTTTTGTTTGATACACATTTAGAGAAACATTTAATTAAATTAAATTAATAGACAGATTAATTTTGTTTTTTTTTAAATGGCTAGATTTTTTTTTTAAAAAAAAATTGAGTTTAAAATATCTATCATTTTTTCTTATTTGATTAAAAGTATTATTAATTAATTTAATAAGGTATAGAATGAAAAATTAAACTGTAGGAAAGAAAAAGAATAAAAAGAGACAAATGACAAGGATCCAAATTGTAATTTACTAGATTATATGGAATAAGACAAAAACGAAGAAAAGACAAAATATATTAACTACTCTTTTAACCATAGTTAGTCAAAAGGACTAAAATTGAAATAAAATGCAAATTATAGTGATCAAAATTGTAATTACTTTATAAGAGGGGCCGAACTTGATAATGAGTGTAAACCATAAGGACCAATTGATTTGATACACATATAACTCAACAACAGGAATTCAACGAGCAAGCTAAGTCATCAACTATCCATATTTTACATGCCTTTGTGATTTCATCGCTTTAAATCATGTTTACTTTGACAAAAATGCTAAAATACTTGATCACATGTGCAACGAACACGCATACAACATAAAATTTAAGTTAGAACAATTTATGTAATGAAACTTATGTAATAATTTCTTCGAATTAAAGCATTTTTACCTTCTTTTTTTTTAACTAAAGCATATTTATCTTATTAACAGAAATATATATTTTAAATGAAATTCCAAAGACATACAACAATCCTTGTTAGACATAAGTATATTCTAGAGAATATACAGAACTCGAATCCCTTTCATGTTTTTTTTCTAGAATCGTGTTTTATTCCATCACTGTCTACAATGTTAAGATATATAATATTAATTTTCTCGCCGATCAAATCAAGTTTGCCTAAGTTGTTAAAGATAAGTCTAAAAGTTTGAATTCAAAATGAGTATTAAACGTGGCAAAAACCACAAATTTAAAATTTAGTTTAACGATGCCCGAAAAATGTGAAAGATCATCTAAAATAGTAATCATTCGTCTCCTTTTGTTATATGTGTTTAATTTTGGGTGCTTAATTTAGTACTTCATTTGATTTTGTAGTAAATAATCAATACAACTCCAAATTGATAAATGAAACTTGGAATTGATTTATATTTGAACAAAATAGAAATTACAACAAGTTGTAATCATGTAAATATATACATGTAGAATATGATAAGATAATATTTTAAATGTATATAGACTCGGCCACTAAAAAATATCTTATGAAATACTTTGCCACATTATTTTGGAGTCAACATTTATCACGTTACTTTTGTGTGTTTATCACATGGATATGGAATTAGTGTGAGACCGATCGAACACAAATTCTTGAGCGAGACTTATAAGCATCTTGCGAGCCGGAAATGAAGACGTGAAACAAAAATTATACACATCTCTCAAAAAAAAGTTAGGCTACACGCACCGCAAGGTTGGGTTGGCAGCGGGCTTAGCCGCCGAGCCCGGCGGCTTCAATCGGTTAGGGTGCACAGCAAGGGAAGCCGGCGGGTTGGGAGTGGAATCGGGTTGGGAGAGCCGTTGTCAAACGGGTCTCTCAACGTATATATTTTTTTTTGTTTTTTTTCTTTTTCATTTAATACTTTCTATATATATATACCCTCCATACACAACATATACACATACCCAACCAAATATCTTACACAAATTTCTTCATCCTCCAACCAAATTTTTTACACCACTACTCTCTTCTACATACATCCACAATGGCACAACCCAATTATTTGAACGATTCATCATCCACGGATATCGACGAAGACTGGGAACAAGATGCGCAAATGTTTGCGCATCTTGTCCAACAAGCAAACGCATCATCATCGATTCGTCGTTCGAAGGCCCCTAACATAGACAGGGGTCGGGTAGAAGGTAACGCAAGGCTAATGACGGACTACTTTTCCGATAACCCGACGTACCCGGAAAAGACGTTCAGGCGACGTTTTAGGATGTCGAGAAATCTATTCACACGAATAGTGTATGATTTATACACACGGTACCCATATTTCCAACAACAGTACGATGCTACGGGGTTGCCGGGTTTTTCCACACACCAAAAGTGTACGGCAGCAATTCGGCAACTGGCGTACGGAATAACCGGTGACGCATTTGATGACTACGTCCGCATGGGAGAGTCAACGTCACGCCAGTGTCTAAACCACTTCGTTTTGGGAATTATACAAATGTATGGAAAAGTATATTTACGCAAGCCGACTTACGAAGATATTCAGCAGTTGTACGCCGCGCACGAAGACCGTCACGGATTTCCCGGCATGCTCGGTAGCCTTGACTGCATGCATTGGGAATGGGCAATGTGTCCGGTTGCATGGCAAGGTCAATACCATCGAGGCGATAAACCGCATCCGTCAATCATTTTAGAAGCGGCGGCCTCCCAAGACGCATGGATTTGGCACGCATTCTTTGGTTGTCCCGGTGCCATGAACGACCTAAACGTGCTCAATCATTCGCCCATCTTCGAAGATGTGTATAACGAAAGAGCACCCGACCGAAGTTTTCAAGTAAATGAGGCCACCTACAAGCACGGATATTATCTCGGGGATGGGATAATCCGGAATGGGCTACTTTTGTCAAAGCGTTTTCCTATCCAGAAGACGATAAACGAATTAAGTTTAAGGGAGCGCAAGAAGCGGCACGTAAAGATATCGAACGAGCTTTCGGCATTATCCGAAACCGTTGGAATATAATCAAACAACCGGCTCGCATAATGGAGATACCTACGATGAGGAACATTATGTACGCGTGTATCATATTACACAATATGATACTCGAAAACAAAAACAAGGCCATTTGTGTTGTCCCGAACGATATTCCGGATCCACCTAACCCGCAACTCACTGAGGAGCAACGTATGGTGAATATTTTCCAAGTGAGAAACTCAACTATTCACCATAATCTTCGGGCGGATTTAGTGGAACATATTTGGAACCTCGATATTGATTTTTAGTTTTTTTATTAATGTTATGTAATTTTTTTATTAATGTTATGTAATTTTTATTAATATTAGAATTTTCAAATTATTTTTAACAATATTATTTATTTAATTATATTATTTAATTAAATAAAATAAATTGAAAAGTGAGAGGGTTGGGAGGGTTGGGTGTGTGTTGTAGAGGGTTATGGGAGGGTAAAGAGAGGGTTGACCAAAAGCTGATGTGGAAGCTGATGTGGCATTCAAAAAGTGAGTGGGTTGAGTGGGTTGATTGGGTTGATTGGGTTGGGTGCGTGTAGCCTTATACACATCTAAGCGCATGACCCGATTATGCATAGGCTTTCAAGCATAATAGGGTCTAGTCCTTTATGAATAGGCCCATATCACATATGAAATAACTTGATAAAGTTTAAATGTAAAGTTTTAGAAGTTAGAATGTACAAAATAAAATGTTGTAAGCCTAAATATAGAATAGAATTCAAAATAAAATAAATATTTATGATGTATTAAGATGACTTAGAATCAGGTGAGACCAAGCTGTTACCATGAGACCGCGTGAGACCAATACCTAACGTATGAAACTTCACGAAAAAACACCGTGAATGTACATAAAACTCGAATACGCAGACCTAAAAATCACTTTCGATGCAAAAAAATATCCAAAACAAGCTAAAAAACGAAACTTTCACAGCTCAAGTTATGTGAAGGTTACATATATATAATGCGAACCTTCACAAAAAAATGCTGTGAAAGTTTCGATTTTTAACCTTTTTTTGGAATTTTTTTTTCGATACTGTTTTTTAGTATGTTTTAACGATAAATGTTCAATTTTTTTTACCTTCACAAATGTTTTGATGTGAAGTTTCAAGTAAAATATGTTGGTCTCACCAAAAAGGTTTTGTCTCACCGGAACTTAACCCGTATTAAGATATTCAAGTCTATAATATGTATTTCAAAAGGGAAAAGTACAAAAAAAACCCAACGAACTATTCAGTTTTGAATGGTTAAGTCCTTAAACTATTTTTTTGAATGAAAAAACCATTAAACTTTTACATTTTGTATGATTAAGTCATTGAACTATTTTTTTGAATGAAAAAGCCATTAAACTTTTTCATTTCGAATGATTAAGTCCCTGAATATTTTTTTCAATAAAATAAATTATCGATTTTTTAGAAATTGTGTAATATCCTGGAATCAGTCTTTTTATTTATTTATTTATGTGATTCAATTTTAAAAACCTTGTTTATTTTGATAAGATATATACCAGATTTTATTTTGTAACTTGTTGTTTAAGTTTAGGATAGATAGGAGGAGTACTTTTAAAATATTAAGATAAGGTGGGGTTTTGTCTTTTAGCTATAAATAGGGTCAAGAACCCCTTTTCCTGTTCATTGTACTTTGTGAAAAAGAAATCAGATAAAGAGAGGAGAGAGAGAGAGACTTAGAAATCGAGAGAGAGGGAAAGTCAGACAAATAAGGGGACCGCCGGAAAACCGAGAGTCGCCGGAGGTCGTTCGAGTCGTCGTCATCACGAGGTAATCTTTCTTTTACACTTGTGATTCTCGTCGGATGGTCGGAAGGGGGGGGTGGGTCGCCGCTGGTAGTAACTGACGGCGGCCTGACCGTCGCCTAGTGTTGTAGACCGGTGGCGGTGGTGTGAGCCGCTGCCGCCGTGTGTTGTATAGCCGACGGTGGCTACGGCAATCGCCGCTGCTGCTGTCGGTTTTGCCTTGGCCGGCGACCGTCTTTGGTTTTTGCAGCCGTGGGTTTTGGTGACCGGCGGTGGTGGTGGTTCACACTACCGCCGCTGGTGGTGGGTTGTTGTTAGACCGGCGGTGGTGGTGGCCTCGCCGTCGCTGCTGCCGGGTAAGTGGTCCGGTGGTGGTGGCAAAGGTCTTGTTGCTGCCGCCGTTGATTAGTTGTCCGGCGGTGGTAGCAGGTGCCTTGCCGCCGCTGCTGTTGACGAGGCGGTCCAGCAGTGGTGGCGGGTTTTCTCCTGTTGCTGCTGCTGTGGTTCGGCCATCGGGCAGCGGTGATGGCTCGCGTTGCCATGGCTTTGAGGTCAACGGCGTGGCGACGGTGGTGAGCTTGTGATCGTCGTTGCTGTCATGGACGGCCAGCGGTGATAGAAGTTCACCTCGTCGTCGCTGCCGCATAGGGGTCTGTCCGGAGACGATGGTTAGCATCCGGGGTTGTCCGGTTTTGTTACCGTGATTTAGGAAAGGGTCGATAAGCTTTAGAAACCCTTGAGTTATTCGCGGCCCGGTTCCGCCACGAGCTAAACCATGGGATGGGTGGGTTCGTGTTGAGATGCTAGTTGGGTTGTTATCCGGGTCCCGCGGGATGTAGTGCTAATGTGTATATATGCATATTGCTATTTTCAGAGCGTGCGTAAGTAGATTTGGTGTTCGGATTACTTGTTTTCACGTGCTTTCTATCATCGAGGTGAGTGGGTTACATATCCTATATTGTGGCATGTAAGTACGTGTGTATGTGTATATGATAGTTGTTGAGATAGCCGGATCGTGAAACGGTTCGAAGGGCGAGCAATCGCTAAGGCCGGTCGTGAGGCGACTCGGTGAGTGGGTAACCACTAAGGTCGGTACTGCGGGGCGGTCCGATGAACGGGAAACCGTTAAGTTGTGACAGTTGTGTATATATGTATATATGTATTCATATGTTGTGATATGGTGTATGTTTATCTGCTCACTAAGCGGTTGTGCTTACCCCACGTATTATTTTCTTTTTTTAAAGGTACTAGCTCGAGCGTGGATAAGGGCAAGGCTCCGGCTTGACGGGTTCCGGCGAGAGAGTTTCCGATCTTAGTTGATTCAGTTATTGAACTTAGTTTTTTTGAATTTCTTTAAATTGACGTAATAGTTGTTAAAGTGAATGGTTTTTAAATGAAATTTTTATGTTTTGAATTTTTGGGCTTTACAACTTGGTATCAGAGCCGAGGTTTAAGTGAACCAGCATGCGCACTGGTGGGTGTGTGTGTGGGTGGACTTAAACTAGGCGATTTTGGGAAAAATAAGATCGGAAAGGCTAGCGGAACCGTCGAGGCGGAGGTGAGCAATAAACGTATTATATATATATATTTGTACACGTATGAAGTAAATTGAATATGTTGTGTAGTTACATGCGAGTAAGTGCTTTTATGCTATGTTAGTTGGGATTGTTCATGTGCAAATACCTGCATAGTCAGTAGGTCAAGGCCCATTTAGGACGGTATCAAACCCAAACGAATACACCGTGGTCTGTTGAGGACGGATCATCGGGCATGTTCTTGTTTGATTGTTGCCCGGTGGTTTGGAATTGGCGGCCATGTATGGATGGTTATAGTAATACGGCGCCAATAATAGTGTTACTATAAACTCCGTGTAGTGTTGGATCTGATTAAGTTCTGGGGGCTTTAACATATTGATGACAGTAGGGACGAGCGTATATGTGTTGTAGTTAATGCTTGCATGTGGTACCTACGTGTGTTTGTGTGAACTAGTTATAGGATGGCATGCGCGTTACAACTAGGAATAGGTACCAGCATGAGCACTAATAGAACAGGAATACAGTTAGATGAATTGCCCTATGTGAATGCAAACTAAAATGCCTCGTAAACCCCAGAATGGTAGTGACTAGACAGACACCGGAAGGGAGCGGGGCCGAACAGGCAGACCAGTTGGCCGCGCGGATTACGGAGACATTGCAGGCAATTCTGCCCGGACTTTTCGATCAGATGAGAGAGGAGCTTATCCAGACCGTGGATCAGCGCATTGATGCAGCGCTTACGGCACGCAGTACTGGGTCTGGGAGCACCGTACAATCTCAGGTCCGAACCGTCACTTACAAGGACTTCATGATGTGCCAGCCGCCGTTCTTTGAGGGGCAGAAGGACCCCGTTGCTTGTTACCGTTGGTACTCGGCGGTGGAAGGGGCTTTCCGCACAAGTGGATGCCCGGCGGGTTCGAAGGTGATTTTCGCAGTGAATTTGTTGCGGAATGCGGCTAAGGACTGGTGGGATCTCGTCCTCAGGAGGCTCTCAGAGGCCCAGGTTACTGCCTTGACCTGGGAGGAGTTCAAGGTTATGATGGATGAGGAGTTCGCGCCTAGCATCGAGCGGGAACGTTTGGCAGCTGAGTTTCTGAACATGACTCAGACGACAGAGTCGGTGAACGAGATCACCGCAAAATTTCTAGAGAAGCTACTGTTCGTGCCAGGCTATGCGAACGACGAGTCCCTGAAGAAGGCTCGTTACTTGGGGGTCCTGAAGACAGACATCAGAGGGGTAGTGTCGACAAAGAGATGCCAGACCTTTAGCGAGATGGTAGATACAGCGAGGGCTCAAGAGTTACATCTGGAGGAGATTCAGCGCGGGAAGCGCAAGGCAGATGATCAATCGGCGCCAACCAAGCGGTTCAAGGGGACGAGGAGCGAGACCCGAGGTGGATCGGCAGCGGTTTGCGCCAAGTGCGGGCGGAACCACAGGGGTGAGTGTAGGGCTGGGGAAACGGTGTGCTACAAGTGCGGCAACCCGGGCCATTTTAGCCGCAACTGCAAATCAACGGTGAAGACCTGCTTCCGTTGTTTCAAGCCGGGGCATATTCAGAGCGACTGTCCTCAGCTGAAAGGCACACCGGCTTTACCTACAGCTTCCGCGCCGCTCCTGATTACCGATGGTACCACTAAGGGGACAAGTGGAGCCTCTTCTGGTCGTGGGCGAGCCTTTCAGATGACCGCCGAGGAGGCTCAAGCGGCACCGGATGTGATCACAGGTACCCCCCCTAGTTACGTTATGTCATCTATAAACTGTGTTAGACTGCTTACACCAATTCTTTTATGCTTATCCACTCATGCATGAATCAGGCATATTCTCTGTAAATGAAAAACCTGCGTTAGTACTTTTCGACACGGGGGCCACGTGGTCCTATGTGTCGCATAGGTTTTGTAAGGACTTCCGGTTAGAACGTGGTAAGTTGGATAAGCCCATAGCGGTAGATGTAGCTGCGGAAGAGGTACAAGTAGTTGAGGACGTGTTCCGAGGGTGCGTCATAGATATCTTTGGCGTGCAGTTTAGCATCAACCTCATACCTATCCCCATGAATGGGATTGACGTAGTAGCAGGAATTGATTGGATGTATCAGAATCATGCGACGACTGATGTAGCGGGACAGTTGGTGCGTATCCGGAACCCAAGTGGGGGAGAACTGGTGGTGTACGGCAAGGGCAGTAGAATGAACACTTTGTTCTGCTCGGTTGAGAAGGCGCGGAAATACATCCAGCAAGGGTGCTCGGGCTTCTTGGCTTACGCGGTGAGTGAGCAAGCGGAGGAGGGAAAACTGGCGGTAGCTGATGTACCGATAGTTAGCGAGTTCCCAGATGTGTTTCCGGAGGACTTACCTGGCCTTCCACCTGATAGGCAGGTAGAGTTTGGTATCGATTTGGTGCCCGGAGCAGCTCCGATCGCACGAGCTCCTTATCGATTAGCGCCACCAGAGCTTCAGGAATTGTCAAACCAGTTGCAAGAACTCTCGGGGAAAGGGTTTATCCGCCCGAGTAGTTCACCGTGGGGAGCGCCTATCTTGTTCGTGAAAAAGAAGGACGGTAGTCACCGTATGTGCATAGACTACCGAGGGCTCAACAAGTTAACCATCAAGAATAGGTATCCTCTGCCTAGGATTGATGACTTGTTTGACCAGCTTCAGGGAGCGTCGTGGTTTTCTAAGATCGATCTTCGGTCGGGGTATCACCAGTTGAAGGTGAAGGAAGCGGGACATTCCCAAGACCGCTTTCCGAACCCGTTACGGCCATTTTGAGTTTTTGGTGATGCCGTTCGGTCTTACCAACGCTCCAGCCGCTTTCATGGACCTAATGAATCGGGTCTGTCGACCGATGCTCGATCGGTCCGTGATTGTGTTTATCGATGATATCCTCGTCTACTCCAAGTCGAAAGAGGATCATGTTGTGCATCTGCGAGAGGTGCTTGAGGTGCTGAGGAGGGAACGTCTCTACGCCAAGTTTTCGAAGTGCGCCTTCTGGTTACAAGAAGTTCAGTTTCTGGGCCACATTGTAACCCGGGAGGGCATCAAGGTAGATCCGGCAAAGATTGAGGCGGTAATGAACTGGGAGATTCCGAAGACACCCACTGAGATCCGGAGTTTTCTAGGATTGGCCGGCTACTACAGACGGTTCATCAAGAATTTCTCCAGGATCGCGGTGCCTTTAACGCGACTGACGAAGAAGAGCGTGACGTACGAGTGGGGTCCCGAGCAAGAGGAAGCGTTCGAGACCTTGAGGAAGAAATTGTGCGAGGCGCCAGTTCTGACACTACCGGAAGGGGTGGAAGACATGGTGGTCTATTGTGACGCGTCGTACCTTGGCCTAGGGTGCGTTTTGATGCAAAGGGGTCGAGTAATAGCCTATGCGTCGAGACAGCTGAAGCCGCATGAGGCTAACTACCCCACGCATGACCTCGAGCTTGCGGCAGTGGTTTTCGCCCTTAAGATTTGGAGGCACTACCTGTACGGGGTGAAGTGCACCATTTATACGGACCACCGCAGCCTGAGGTATTTCTTGGAGCAGCCGCACCTGAATATGCGGCAACGGCGATGGTTGGATGTGGTTAAAGACTACGATTGCGAGATACTTTACCACCCGGGTAAAGCGAACGTGGTTGCGGATGCTTTGAGCAGGAAGCCGTCGCCTTTATCTTTGCGAGTTTCGCATCTGAAGATGGCCGTGACTACTTCGTTTCTGGAGTTGGTTCGTCAGGCGCAAGAAGAGGCGAGTCGGGAAGAGAACCTGAATAAGGAGCGGATTCGGGGTCAGTTGTCCTCTTTGGTGAGAGATAGTCGGGGACTGTTGACCAGGTTTGACCGTGTGTGGATTCCTCGTGCGGGTACAGCTCGGCAGACCTTGCTAGAAGAAGCACACAAGTCCAAGTTCTCGATTCACCCGGGAGCTACCAAGATGTATCGGGATTTGCGGACCGATTATTGGTGGCCGGGGATGAAACGGGATGTAGCACGACACGTAGAGGCATGTTTGACCTGTCTGAGAGTGAAAGCGGAGCATCAGAAGCCTCATGGTAAGCTTCAGCCGTTAGAGATTCCAGAATGGAAGTGGGAGAACATCACTATGGACCTGATCACCAAGCTTCCGAAGACTCCACGGAAGTTTGATGCGATTTGGGTAATAGTGGATCGGCTGACTAAGAGCGCCCACTTCCTAGCTATTCGCGAGAGTTCGACGGCGGAGCAGTTAGCGGAGATTTACGTGAAGGAGATAGTCTCGAGGCACGGGGTGCCAGTGTCTATTATCTCGGATAGGGATGTGCGGTTCACTTCTCGGTTTTGGGAGAGGTTTCACTCGGAGTTGGGTACTAGGTTGCATGTCAGCACCGCGTACCACCCGCAGACTGACGGTCAGAGTGAACGCACGATCCAGACTTTGGAGGACATGCTTCGAGCTTGCGTGTTAGACTTTGGTGGCAGTTGGGATACGTATCTGCCATTGGCGGAGTTCTCGTATAACAATAGCTACCACTCGAGCATTCAGATGCCGCCTTACGAGATGCTGTACGGGCGGAGATGCCGAACTCCTATCTGTTGGGGTGAAGTCGGCCATCGTGTTCTCGGGAGTACCGAAGTGGTTCAGAGGACCACCGAGGATATCCAGAAGATCCGGGAGCGGTTGCGAACGGCTCAGAGTCGGCAAAAGAGTTATGCCGATCGGCGGAGGTCGGATTTGGAGTTCCAGGTGGGTGACCGTGTTTTGCTGAAGGTCTCACCTTGGAAAGGAGTGATCCGGTTTCGTAAGAGGGGCAAGCTTGGTCCCCGCTACATCGGACCGTTCACCGTTCTCGCGCGAGTTGGGAAGGTGGCCTACCGGTTGGAATTACCGGAGGTGTTGGGGCAGATCCACGACACGTTCCACGTGTCTCAGTTACGCAAGTGCTTGGCGGACGAATCCGCACACATTTCGATGGACGACATTCAGGTAGATGAGAGCCTGAATTATGTCGAGAGACCGATAGCGATATTAGACCGGAAGGTGAAAAGGTTGCGGTGCAAGGAAATCGGAATTGTTAAGGTACAGTGGCAGCATCGGAAGGGTTCTGAGTGGACTTGGGAGCCAGAGGTAGAGATGCGAGAACTTTACCCGGAGCTTTTCTCCGATTGATTTCGGGGACGAAATTCCGGTAAGTGGGGGAGAGTTGTAATATCCTGGAATCAGTCTTTTTATTTATTTATTTATGTGATTCAATTTTAAAAACCTTGTTTATTTTGATAAGATATATACCAGATTTTATTTTGTAACTTGTTGTTTAAGTTTAGGATAGATAGGAGGAGTACTTTTAAAATATTAAGATAAGGTGGGGTTTTGTCTTTTAGCTATAAATAGGGTCAAGAACCCCTTTTCCTGTTCATTGTACTTTGTGAAAAAGAAATCAGATAAAGAGAGGAGAGAGAGAGAGACTTAGAAATCGAGAGAGAGGGAAAGTCAGACAAATAAGGGGACCGCCGGAAAACCGAGAGTCGCCGGAGGTCGTTCGAGTCGTCGTCATCACGAGGTAATCTTTCTTTTACACTTGTGATTCTCGTCGGATGGTCGGAAGGGGGGGTGGGTCGCCGCTGGTAGTAACTGACGGCGGCCTGACCGTCGCCTAGTGTTGTAGACCGGTGGCGGTGGTGTGAGCCGCTGCCGCCGTGTGTTGTATAGCCGACGGTGGCTACGGCAATCGCCGCTGCTGCTGTCGGTTTTGCCTTGGCCGGCGACCGTCTTTGGTTTTTGCAGCCGTGGGTTTTGGTGACCGGCGGTGGTGGTGGTTCACACTACCGCCGCTGGTGGTGGGTTGTTGTTAGACCGGCGGTGGTGGTGGCCTCGCCGTCGCTGCTGCCGGGTAAGTGGTCCGGTGGTGGTGGCAAAGGTCTTGTTGCTGCCGCCGTTGATTAGTTGTCCGGCGGTGGTAGCAGGTGCCTTGCCGCCGCTGCTGTTGACGAGGCGGTCCAGCAGTGGTGGCGGGTTTTCTCCTGTTGCTGCTGCTGTGGTTCGGCCATCGGGCAGCGGTGATGGCTCGCGTTGCCATGGCTTTGAGGTCAACGGCGTGGCGACGGTGGTGAGCTTGTGATCGTCGTTGCTGTCATGGACGGCCAGCGGTGATAGAAGTTCACCTCGTCGTCGCTGCCGCATAGGGGTCTGTCCGGAGACGATGGTTAGCATCCGGGGTTGTCCGGTTTTGTTACCGTGATTTAGGAAAGGGTCGATAAGCTTTAGAAACCCTTGAGTTATTCGCGGCCC
Organism: Centaurea solstitialis; assembly: GCA_030169165.1. Classification (NCBI taxonomy): domain Eukaryota; kingdom Viridiplantae; phylum Streptophyta; class Magnoliopsida; order Asterales; family Asteraceae; genus Centaurea; species Centaurea solstitialis. The sequence continues at coordinate 88,468,181 of CM058040.1, read as the reverse complement.
GGTTCCGCCACGAGCTAAACCATGGGATGGGTGGGTTCGTGTTGAGATGCTAGTTGGGTTGTTATCCGGGTCCCGCGGGATGTAGTGCTAATGTGTATATATGCATATTGCTATTTTCAGAGCGTGCGTAAGTAGATTTGGTGTTCGGATTACTTGTTTTCACGTGCTTTCTATCATCGAGGTGAGTGGGTTACATATCCTATATTGTGGCATGTAAGTACGTGTGTATGTGTATATGATAGTTGTTGAGATAGCCGGATCGTGAAACGGTTCGAAGGGCGAGCAATCGCTAAGGCCGGTCGTGAGGCGACTCGGTGAGTGGGTAACCACTAAGGTCGGTACTGCGGGGCGGTCCGATGAACGGGAAACCGTTAAGTTGTGACAGTTGTGTATATATGTATATATGTATTCATATGTTGTGATATGGTGTATGTTTATCTGCTCACTAAGCGGTTGTGCTTACCCCACGTATTATTTTCTTTTTTTAAAGGTACTAGCTCGAGCGTGGATAAGGGCAAGGCTCCGGCTTGACGGGTTCCGGCGAGAGAGTTTCCGATCTTAGTTGATTCAGTTATTGAACTTAGTTTTTTTGAATTTCTTTAAATTGACGTAATAGTTGTTAAAGTGAATGGTTTTTAAATGAAATTTTTATGTTTTGAATTTTTGGGCTTTACAAATTGACTAGTTATATTCGTTTAACTTAATCTAATATATTTATATTTTTTCTTTAAAACATTTTTAGTTGGTTACCGGTAATTTTTTTATTTTTGTTAAGATGATATAAGTAACCAATTTTTGAGAATTTAATGGTTTATTTATTCAAAAAAAATTGTTTAGGGGTTTAATCATTCGAATTGAAAAGGTTTAATGGTTTTTTCATTCAAAATGATAGTTCAGTGATTTAATCAATCAAAATATGAAAGTTTAATGGTTTTTTCATTCAAAAAAATAGTTTAAGGACTTAACGATTCAAAACTGGATAGTTCGTTGGGTTTTTTTGTACTTTTCCTATCAAGTTTTTTAATTAAGTTTCGGTTTTTAGCCATAATCGTGGAATAAAAGTAAGTTTGATTGGGTCTGCCGCCTACTATGTAAGACATTAACATGAAGACGAAGATCTACAATCATATTGGGATATACTTGAAGAATATTATTTATAAATATTAGAAAATTTTAAGATTTGGGTAATATTCTCATGTCAAAATCGACGTCGTTCTATTTAATTTATTTGTATGAAACGACTTGATCCAAAATTTCTTTTCCCTTTGACTCTGTTAGTTTTGTCTAATTCCTTTTTCAATCCCTCCAACTTTTATCCCAAAAGTATGTTTACTACTTTCAAGTATAGCATTTTTATTATTATAAAGATTTTCTTAAGCTAGTAAATTTTTTACATTATTCATTAAGCTAAAACAATTTAATTATAGTTTGACATCCAAAGTTTCGCTAATACTAGAGAAATTTTGTAAGATGGGGTGCTTGAGTGAATACCATAAATTGTAAGGAGTCGAAATGAAGTTATACCAAAGTTGAAGGATCTTGATTACACTTTGGGTTTCTATATAAAGAGATGCCCAAACAAGCATTTGTTTAATTCACTACAAGAAACAAGAAAGACCATGAGTTTCGAGAATTATGATCCTTATTTTCCCGACCAACCGGTTGTTGATCAATACCTCCCGGTTTGGTCTAGCCTTCCCTCTTACCGGTCCAAGCCGGCTTTCATTTGGGCCGAAGATGGTTCTTCCGGTTCACCAAAATGCTCGAGTCTCACTTACGAGGGGCTGAACCACTCGGTGCACTCAATTTCCTACCAACTTGCACTATCCTTTCAAAAGGGTGACACGGTCGTCATTTTATGCTCCCCTGGTCTTGAGCTCGTTGAGATCCTATTTGGATGTCAACGGGCTGGACTTGTGGGAGTGCCAATCATCCCTCCAGACCCTAATTTTTCAAATGATACTCACCATCACCTTGTTCGTGTCTTGTCTCAGACACGACCAAGAGTGGCTATTGCGGACCGAGGTTACATTTTGAAGGTCAAAGAGTACATCAAACGTTCTCGACCTGAAAACCCCTTTGTGCATCTATTGCGGAATCTCGAGTGGGTGTCTATGGAAAGTCTTAGGGAGAAAAAGGTAAGCTTAGACAAGAGCTTACATTCATCGTATCAAGGTTGCAAGCAGGACGAGGTGTACTTGATTCAGTACACCTCTGGGGCAACCGGGATCCCCAAGCCTGTTTTGGTGACGGCAGGATCAGCCGCTCATAATGTTAGAGCGGCAAGAAAATCCTACGACCTTCACCAAAACAGCATCATAACATCGTGGCTACCCCAGTACCACGATTGTGGGCTTATGTTTTTGTTGCTGACAATAGTTTCGGGTGCAACTTGTGTCTTAACCTCACCCAATGCGTTCATCAACCGGCCAAGGCTATGGCTCGAGTTGATAACCAACTTTAAGGCGACTTGTACTCCAGTACCCTCGTTCACATTGCCGTTGGTCGTCAAGCGAGGCCAAGCTTCCAACAAGCAACACCTTCCCATAAACCTATCCACCATGAAAAACCTAATAATCATCAACGAACCGATATACCATGAAGCGATTAAGCAATTCGTCGATGTGTTCATCCCATTTGGTCTAAAACCTTCCTCAATTTCCCCTTCCTACGGGCTAGCAGAGAATTGCACATTTGTCTCAACCGCATGGAAATTAAGATTGCAAGAAGTTGATTTCCCTATCCACAAGAAGTTATTACCAAGTGCTAGGCTTAGGTACGATGATGAAGACGATAAAGACGATCAAATCAACATCTATATCGTCAACGAGGAAACAAACGAGCTCATGGAAGACGGCTTCGAGGGCGAGATATGGATCGCTGCTTCCCCAAGCAACGCCTCCGGCTACTTGCACCACCCTTCTTTAACTCGAGAAATCTTTCAAAGCCGGTTGAAAGGAAGCTTCACCCACCAACGCTTCGTTCGAACAGGCGACCGAGGGATCATCAAAGGCTCAGAAAGATTCCTATTCGTCACGGGTCGATGCTCTGACGTAATAAAACACGAAAACGGATCCGAAACTCACGCTCATTATCTAGAAACGGCAGCGTACGAATCGTGTATGAGGTTTCTACGAGGAGGGTGTATTGCGGCATTTGAGGTCGATGGGAGCGTGATAGCGATCGTTGCGGAGATGCAGAAGAGCGGTGAGGAATTAGAAGAGGGAATGTTGAGGAGAATATGTGAAGGGATAAGAGGGTTTGTGATGAAAGAAGAGGGTGTTCAAGTAGGATTGGTTGCCCTAGTAAAGAGTGGGAGTGTTCCTAAAACGACATCCGGAAAGATACAACGATGGCTTGCGAAAGATCGATTCTTGAGGGGTGAAATGGGTGTGGTGATGGAGATGAAGTTCAGTGAAGAAGATCATAACACCTCCAAGAAATCTTCAGGGAAAAAGTCGATGATGATCGATCAAAGTGAAAACAGAAAGATAGTGTTATATAGTAATTTATGAATATGTGAAAGCCAGGTTGTGATGACAATCTTACGATATATAACCAAAATGTATCATGGGTTTGCCCCTCGTATACCCAATGAATACCACAATGCATCAATAAAAGGGATAGTAAAAGTTCGTATCCAAAACTTAAATATTGAAGGATCGATATATATATATATATATATATATATATATATAGGGGTGGGTTCAATTGCAAACCACCTTTTCATTGTGAACGTGAGGACAGCCCACAGCGCGACACGTGGCAATCTGAAACGGCGGGTAAAGGCTTATTCATTCTGAATAAACTCGCGGGTTAGTGTTATTCATACTGAATAAGCCTTTACCCGCGGCATTACCCGCCCGCGTCCAAGTCAGAGTGCAACTAAGCCTTATTCATACTGAATAACGCTTTATTCAGTCTGAATATAGTGTTATTCAGTATGAATAACACTAAAGTCGAAAATTTTTCAGATGCCACGTGGCGCTCTCTGGGCTGTCCTCACGTTCACAATGAAAAGGTGGTTTGCAATTGAACCTATATATATATATATATAGAGGAAAAATCAAATACAAACCACTTTTTTTGTAAAAACTTTAGAACTAATCTTAACCATCTATTAATTTAAATCAATGGTTGATGATAAAAGAGGACCATTGTAACACCATATTCATTTTTTATGCATCACACATGATTATAAACCCACAGGGGTACTTTGGACATTTTAAACCCTCCTTCTAGACTTGTGCTCCTTCATTATCTTCCAGCCACCCCATCTTCCCCGTAGCCTAAATCATCCTTCATTTTGAAACCCCATCTTCTTGGTTTTCCGGCTTTGTACGTGGTGGTCGCAAGTCAAAAAGTCAAACAATGGCCAACAAATCCGCCATCGCCGGCGGCGGCGTTGGCAACGGCGGCGGCGACACTCTTGGCCCCATCAATCGGAAGAATCAGTTCCGTGGTGTCATGTTCAAGTACGGCCCTAAGTCTGCACAGGTCTGGCCGAATTAATTCAAGAATTTCTACTCCATTGTTCAATTTTAGATCTTTTGGGGGTTTTAGGGATTTGGAATTGGAAATATGTGTTTTATAGGGATTTTGATGATTTGAAAACAGACATAATCATCAATACATTGTTGTTAACACTTTTTGATGGTTTTTAAGAAGATGTGTTCATAATCTGATAATAGTTTAGAATTAGAATTGTGGTGAGAGGAATTTAATTTGATGCATTTAAGAAGATATTTTTGATGATTATGAAGACTTATTGTAGTTTGATGTCTTTTGCCCAAATAATTTATTTGATAGAGAAACTGATTGGTATGGTGTGATCTGAGTAGCATTTTACGGAGAGGAAAGAGAATCGAAGGAGATGATGATGACAATTGATTTATTTTTATTTTTTTTTATTTTTTAAATTTAATCTAAGTATTTTGGACTTGTATTATTGTTGGATGAATGAATTTATATAATATTCATAAGGTGAATATGAATATTCATATGGTGAATATATGATGAATATGATATGAGAAATATGAATATTCATATGGTGAATATGAATATTCATATGGTGAATATATGATGAATATGATATGAGAAATATGAATATTCATATGGTGAATATGAATATTCATATGGTGAATATATGATGAATATGATATGGGAAATATGAATATTCATATGGTGAATATGAATATTCATATGGTGAATATATGATAATATGATATGAGAAATATGAATATTCATATGGTAAATATGAATATTCATATGGTGAATATTCATATAATGAATAAACTGCGATTTTTAGATCAAGGGCTTAGATTATTCCTCAAGTTTTTACAAAAAAATGAATATATATATATATATATATATATATTTTGTAAAAACCACATATTTTGTAAAAACCTCTTATTTTGTAAAAACTTGAAGAATAATCTAAAATGACGATCATGCCCTTTTTAGATCACAGGCTTAGATTAGTCCTAAAGTTTTTACAAAAAAAATGGTTTTTAATTGAAGGCCCCTCTATATATATATATATATATATATATATATATATAGACTTAGGTTTGCGTGAGACCAAGTTGTTTCTGTGATACCGCGTGAGATCAAGACTTAACGTATGAAATTTCACAACAAAACACCGTGAAGGTAAATAAAAGTCGAATATTAAAAAACACTTTCGAAGTAAAAAAAATTTAAAATAAGGTAAAAAACGAAATCTTAACAACGCAAATGCTGTGAAAATAACAAATAAATAATACGAACCTTCACAACGGAAATGCTGTGAAGGTATAAAAAAATCAAACCTTCACATCATAAAATACCGTGAACGTAACATTTACATTGATTGTACTATGAATGTATTTTTTTTACATTCACAGTGTTTTGATGTGAAGTTTCATGTATAAGATGTTGGTCTCACCGGTCTCACGGAAACAGCTTCGTCTCACGTGAATCGGACCCTGTATAGACAGGTTCAAATGTGAACTCATTTTTCATTGTGAACGTGAGAACAGCCGAGAGCGCGTCACGTGGCATATTCAGTTTGAATATTCATGTGTTATTCAAACTGGATAACACTACATTCGGTGTTATTCAGTTTGAATAACATATAATATTCAAACTGAATATTTCATGTGTCGTGATTTTAGTGGTCATCATGTTCACAACCAAAATTGAGTTCACATTTGAACTTTCCTATATATGTATATAGGGTTAGATTCAAATGTGAATTCAATTTTGGTTCTGAACGTGAGGACCACTAAGATCGCGCCACGTGGCAATATTCACTCTGAATATCATGCATTATTCAGAGTAAATAAAGGTGCCTAAGCTATATATATATATATATATATATATATTTGGGAAAGTATCAAGTGCAAACCAGATGATTCTTACAAATTATGGAAACCAAATATAAACCATCCATCTTTCCAATCTACGGTCATGATTAAAAGCGGTTATTCATTGTTAGTTAGTGTAACCGCTCCTTTAATCATGACCGTTGATTGGAAAAATGGATGGTTTAGATTGGTCCGCATAGTTTGTAAGAATCATTCGGTTTGCACTTGATACGAACCCTGTATATATACATGCTCATTTACCGTATAATAATTACTGGAGGGGAAATTGGCGACAGTGGCCAATTAAAATTATGGTGTTTGCTTCCTAGCCAAACTCTTTCCCATTTTGCACTTCATGACTAACCATTCCGTTAAAAATCATGGGTATGGATTCATGGGTATTTTTTCGCGATATGGATTCATGGGTATTTTTTCGCGAGTCAGCTAAAATCAACGGGCATGGGTCATTTTTAGAAGACCTGGTTCAATTTTAAACCCTCGGTTGGACATTTTTTGCGAGGCAACTAAATTTAACAGACCCTTTCACTTGTTAACGGAATGGTTAGTCATGAAACATACAATAAGAAAGATTTTAACTAGAAGACAAAGACTTTATTTTCAAATAGTCACGAGCACCAATTTGGCTTACCGGAGTCATTGAAAGTTGAAACTATTGTCATATATTAAAAGCTTTGAGAAAAGAATAATTTGAACAAGTACTCGTTTGTTAAAACCAATATATGATGACTCAGACTCAAGGAATAGTTGAGCACCTAGCATTTAGGATGCATTATGTAAAAGAACTTAGAAATTAAATAGAATAATATTTTTAATTGATGATGCTTAAAGAGTACTATAATTGTGTATGCATAACATATATCATATTATTGGAACATTATAACGAAATATGCATATTTTTACACGGTTCCTTGTATAAACTATGTAAAGTTATGCTCGTTTTACATGGTTTTTTTTAATGGTAAGTTAACGCAGACACACGTTCCAATGGTATCGAGTCTCCTTACGGGAAATTCCACTAATACGTCGCGACCCGGCCCAACTAGGGTTGAACTCGACTAGCAGGTTTTAGAGGCCCTATGAACCAACCCGAATCGGTCCCGAACCCGGCCCCGAAGGACCAGATCCAAAGTCTGGATTCGTCAGGAAAGTGTTGCCCGTAGGAATCGAACCCTGGTAGTGTGGCTTTCACCCCATACCCCCAAGGGTGGTATCTATCCAACTGAGCTAGCCTCATTTGATCATTTTACATGGTTTTAAAATAAAAACTGTGTAAAAAAGGCACTGCATTCTTAAAGAGGTTTTCATCGACAAACAACTTTTTTTTGGAAATCCATTAGTAAAAAAGTGTCATTCATCGTTTAAAGTTTGCGAGTTAGAAATTGGTTAGAGAATATATCATTGAAAGCATGCCAATTATAAATTGGTTAGAGAATATATCATTGATGGATTTCCAAGAGCCACTACAAGAAAAAGGGTTTTTAGAGAAGAAAGTTGTAGATAAAGATTTGGAAGCATATCTATTTTTAGAGAACCAATTACATGACAAATGCGATAAATGTAACTAAATATAAGTTTTTCCTATCTAAATCCCCCCCTAAAACCTTTTCCTACCATTATATAGGGAAGGTTTTAAAACTTTCAAATACAAAAGAAAACCTTCTTTAAAGATCATATTTCTTATAGTGAGCTATATTTACCGTCGGATTCCTGACAGCCTGAATACCACCACCGGATCTACGACAAAAATAACTTTTATCAACATATTACCAAGGCATTACCATCATAATTTTTAGGACGGATTCCTAAGGTTATACTTTACAGCATGATTTCAAAAGGGTATATTTTATAGATGGATTATCTAAGGCGTTCATTTTCAAATATTTCTATATGGCTTCCATCACTGACGGCTTCACTGCAAGGTTTGTTGATTGTAGTAATTAATAATCAGGTTTTTGAAGTTGGTAAATCTTTTACCTTGTTAATTAAGCTAAAACAAATAAATTATAATTTGACACCCAAAGTTTTGCTAATACTTAAGATTTTTTTAAAGATTTTAGCACGAGTCAAGTAGTACGGGGTGCTTGAGTGAATACCACTAAATTGTAAGGAGTCGAAATAAGGTTATACCAAAGTTGAAGGATCTTGATTACACTTTTGGTTTCTATATACGAGATGCTAAAACAAGCATTTGTTTAATTCACTACAAAAACAAACAAGAAAGACAATGAGCCTAAGCCCATTTGAGGTCGGCCCATGCATCCAAACTTATGTTTTGTTCATTTATATTCGTTGTTTGTGTGTTTGGCATCCAAAACAAACGAATATGATGAAGAAAATGTGTTCGTGGTTTATGTGTTTGTACATATTCGTTCATTTGTTTGTTTAAAATTAGATGAATAAACATGAATAAGCCCAAAGTCCATTCTCATTCTGTTTGTTAAATTTACAACCTTATCTTATATAAAAACCCAAAAAACGAAATCTAAGGCATAGACGGACCTAGGGATTTTTTAATATTTTTTTAAATGGAGACAACATTTGACTGTAAGAAATGAATAAACGGATATATGTTACAAAATTATTATTAGTTTGTTGGTTAGTTCTTTGTTTTTCATATGTGAGGTCTTGTGTACGAGTTTTCTATCGGCTATCACAATTGTTTTTCATATTCATAATAAATCTAAAATTCAAAGCATAAAAACTAAGAAAACGACACAATAGAAATAAACCCATGTAAAGCAATTCTATTAAAGAAAACTTGTATTATCATTATAGTTTCAAATATATATGGTTGCGTCTAACAATAATATACGATAACACCTTTCACGACCCTAACTTTTTTACAGTACAACGAAGTAACGAAACAAGATTGTACCACCACATTCACTAGTGCGGGTCCGCTTCTATCCAAGGTCCCTTTTATACCCGGGTTAATAGAAAAATGTGCAATCGCCATGTGCTTCATTAACCTTAAAATTCCTTTTCATTATCATTTTGTGTTTTGACATTTGACTCAGGTCCAAATTAAAATCTAATTTTACAAACCTGAAAATTAATGATTTTTTGTTGTCTTTATAAATAACGATAGCAATCTATTGACAAATACAAAATTACATTGCAAATATCGAAGTTGCATTAATACACTTGAACGAGATCATGCCTACTCAAACAATGATTTGAACCGTAAAAGTTTATAAAATATAAACAAGATAAATTGAACTTAACTAAAAAAATTATAGTTGGTCATGTATTGAACATGAAAAGCTATTAAGAAACTTAAAAACATCTTCCGTAATTTATCTTAAAAGGGTTTTTAGGTTGGATGCTTGTTTAATGAATGAAACTAAAATTTTTTAATGAAGAAACTAATTTTTTGGTATTATTTTTGTTGTTTTTAGTTTTTTATAAGTTTTTTATATTTTTTATGAGTTAATATGATATATGAATTAATATAATTTTTTAAAAGTGTAAGTTAACTATTATAGAATATAATTATCAGTTTTATTTCTTTCTTTTTTAGTTCTTTTTATTGGTAGTTTATTTGTTAAGTATATCGGAGCGTCCAATATGAGGAACGAAAATAGTTTGAGAACCATTACATTAATGCTTATTTGTAATTTTTGAAATAATATAATTTAATGACATGTCAATTAAAACCTGTTACATTGGTAATCATACCCCTTTTTGGTTATAAAGTTTCTTTATATACCCTTAAACGTGTATTTTGAAAGTATGTTCACTAAAACAGAAATTATGATAAAGTACGTTCATTTTTAACGCAATTTGCCCTTAATTTTATGGTGTATTTATTGATATATAAAAAGTATATTCATAAAGTACGTATATTGTCACTAAATAAATAATGTGAATTTATATAAACTAGACCTAACTATAAAAAATGTGAATTAGAAAAAAATAAAATGAATTAAAAACTAATAAATAAATTAATAAGAGCATAATTGTTATATTCCTTTCAAATACAACACTACGATAAACTAATAACTAATTAATTATATCAAATGTATACAATTTTTTTTGAATGGCAGAGATTTATTCAAACACCCTATCTAGCAAGACTCCTGACCCAATCAATAGAAGGATTACAACACCATTTGACCCAATCAATACTTAGGCTATAGCGGGCTTCATACCCCAGCCCGGCGGGCTCTGAAGATGGGGTATGCCGTCATTGATGCCGGCGGGTTGGAGTATGAGCGGCTTCACCATGCCGCTGCTTTTGTGTGTGTCTCGTGTGTGTGTTGTGTGTGAGAGGGTTGAGAGGGTTGGGGTATGGGTTATTGAGGGTTAGAAAAAAGCTGATGTGGCAGTTAAGTTGGGAGGGTTGGGAGGGTTGCGGTACTGATAGCCTTATAGCCTTAATTATTAATATAAAATTATATACTCCATACCTTTTTGGTCATTTTACATATTGATAAACTAGTTTTTCTCAAACAATATTTATTCATAAGCTAACATATTAGCTATTAGTTAGATTATTAGTCAACAGCTAGTATATCAGCTATCAGCTAGCTTATTAGCTAGTTTGTCAAAGAGAACCTAAACCTTATATTTGTTGTTTCTCATTTTGTTTAAATAATGTTTAAAAAAAAATACTAAAAACTGGTGAAAAAAATAGAACCAAAACCCTATAGAAAGTTGTTGAGGTATTTATTACATATGGTATAGTTTTTGGAGTCATTCATTTGCATAAAATGAATTTGGGATGATCAAAGAAATACGTAAACATGAGCCAGATTTTCAAAACAGTAGCAAGGCGCATAAAATTTAAAACCTTCAATACTCAAATTTATATTGTTTTTAAAACAAGCTGTAATAGTGAGGACGGGTCTATAAAACTTTTTTAACGGTATTACCATTTAATTATAAGAAACATTTGTAATAATATTTTTATTAAGTTTATATTGGTTTAGTATTTGGTTTTCTCGATTTTTAAATCAAATGTCTTCATGTCCAAGTTTTGTTATTACAATTTTTTAAGAAACATAATAAATATGATTTTAAAAGCCAGAAACTAAAAAAAATCATTTCACCAAGATTTGAACCCATGACCTTTCCTTTGAAAAACAAGAAACTAACCAACTCAACCAAGGAGGGTTTGTATTTTTATTGCTGTTTCAGTATACATATGGTGGCACACAGCAAATCAATACGGTGACACTTTCAAGACCTTTACACTGCAACGAAGGAACGATACGATGACACGTGTCATCGTGAGCACCTATGTAGGTCCATCCATGATACTAACCGTTATAAACTTTCTTCTCAAACTTTTAAAATCGTTATAATAATACTTAATTTTCCATAATCCAAACTTTTAAAAATCCTCATAAAAATCATTGAAGTTTAATTTGGTAGGAATTCACCAGGGTTTTCTTCATTACAATTTTTTGGGACGATAGATAACTCACGCGCACATTCCGATATGAAGTCGACGAGATATCCGGGATTCATATGAACACCCGACTAATCCTCGACGACCATGGACCGACGCGAAAGTCGACCTATGGTCAGGTTATCGCCACATGCTCACTCCATGAATTCAACACCAGTAGACAAAGATGTCATCCACTAATAAAGTAGAGAGAGAGAAAGAGAGAGAGAGAGAGAGAGAGAGAGAGAGAGAGAGAGAGAGAGAGAGAGAGAGAGAGAGAGAGAGAGAGAGAGGAGAGAGAGAGAGAGAGAGAGAGGCAGGTTCATACAAGAACCAACCTCATTTGCAAGAACAAAGGAACAAATTATAGCCATACATTGATGTGGACCCATGTGGGTCCTACATATTAAAAAATCATATATGATTTAGTGGTTCGGACCCACCTGAATCATATATGATTTTTTATTATGGGAACCCACATGGGCCCACATATGATGTAATTGTGATTGGTTCCTTTGTTCATGTTTGAACCTACTTCTCTCTCTCTCTCTCTCTCTATATATATATATATATGTATATAGAGGAAAGTTCAAATGTGAACCACTTTTTGGTTGTGAACGTGAGGACAACCGAGAGCGCGACATGTGGCATCAGGGAGGATTGACGCGATTCGTTGGAGGGTGGAGATTATTTAACGAGGGACCCGGTCAAAGCCACCTTTATTGACCGGATGGATGGTTGATATTCGTTCTCATGTTCATAACCAAAATTGAGTTCACATTTAACTTTCATATATATATATATATATATATATATATAATGGTATATTACTGTTTACATGTTATTTTATTGGTGGGCATTACATTAGCACCAGGGAGAGCAGGAATTTGATGGTAATTACTGTACACGCATTGCAGGTGAGAATGGTTGGGGGAAACAGACTGTTCACAGGCAACAGTTTATGGGAATGGGACCAAACCTTCGCTAACTTCAATACAATTCTGGGTTTTTGCCATCGTCAAATCTTTGTCCAACTATTATTTCTTTATTTTAAACTTTTAATTTAAAAAATGAAGTAAATTGCAAATACCATAATGTAAATTTGAAGATTACAATCATTTCATTGTGGTTTGCGTTTCGTTACGATCTTCGTCCCTAACCATGACATCCGTCATTACTAAAAAAAACAAAGGTTTTACCAATGACATAAACGGTGGGTAAATCATCCGAAACAGGTTTATCAACGGTTTTTTGACTAGAACGAGCGTCGATAAAAAGCTTGTCGATAAAAGGTAGCGACGGTTTTCGACGACCTATGTCGACGGCTTTCTGAAGGTTTCATTTACCGACTGCTTTTCGACGGTTTTCCGAGTGCTTTGCTTCGCCTTTGTTCTTTATCATTCCCCACCATCTTTTAATTGCTCCCTCCTTTCTAGCTAATGTAGTCAAACAGTAGAGGAGAGAGTTTAGATTCCCAAAGAGGATTATGGGTTTTTAGTGACCATAAAATACCGATAGATTTTCATAATGTTGAAGACAAAAAAGTAACAGTTGGTTATTTTAAGGTTGATTGTTTGGGGATCAACATGTAGATGTTAAGTGTGCGCCTAAAATTGGAGATGGTTGTGGAAATGCTTGCAAGAAAATAGTTGTTTGGCAAAGAAGAAAATGGAGAACCCTTCATTGTCATTACGTCGGAGAAGGATGGGTATGAATTTAGGTTTCTTAAGTTGTAAAAACTTATACATTAAGTGTGCAAACTTGTACACTATAAAAAAAAACTAATAAAAAACAAAGGAAAGCAAATACCCCACGTGACTAGCAAGTGGATGGAACCTTCTAACAAGAGTTAAGGTTAAAGACGAATATTGCAACAAAATGCAACCATAATGACAATTCTTGTAATTTTGAAATTAGGGACGATATCTAAAGTTTCACGTGTATTCCAAGAATGATCTTTATAATTTGCTTTGTGTTAAAGGAAAAAGGAAATAGAATAACAGAAAAAGAATGATTTTGTAACCTATATTACATGTAAACATTAGGTGAAAGAAATAGCATAAGATACCAATATTACATGTATAATTGACTTCCTTTTGTCTACTACTCCATATGATTGGTGCATTAATCAAAGGAGTTTGAAAAACTTTTGCATTTTATAGTTTTTACGTATTTCCCAAAATATAGTTTTAAGTAATGATTTTGTAACCTCTAAAAATAGAGGTATATTAAAACCGAAAGAATACTCAATAATTGAGCTTAAACATAAAATTAAATCATCCACACGTGGAGAAATAGTAATGGAGTTTACAAATGTAATAAATCATTAGTCAACAACCTATTAATTTAAACTATCACTTTGAGTCTAGATTATAAACGGGTGTTCCTATGATTTCAACAAAAGACGCCTATCAACATTTGTTGCCATATGCTATCTCCAAACTATATGAGCCTCCAAAAGTTTCCCTTGCCGATAATAAGCTCTACACTCACAACTTAGCCGCCCCGCTATTAAGAGAATCTGATATACATGTCATTTTAAGAAAAAAATGTTAAGGTAATGCTTAGTGAGATCAAACAGTTCATAATTAGATAAATACACTTTATAAAACTGGAAATCATAAACTTGTTAAGCCGTTAAACACCGTTTCCATATATCAAATGATATCATATCACAAATGCACGTCATTATGACGGGGGAGACTCGATTTACAATGTTTGTGAAGGAACACGAAAGTAAGCCACATATACATGTTAAGTACGAATATTTTTCATCTAATGCCTCGTTGGAGTTTGTGGCACAGAAATCCCAATGACCCTAGATTTTGTTCGTTCGCAAGAAATTACAATTAATGGTCCTTTTGGCCATTACCTGAATCCACAATTATTGCTCACTTGGACTCCATGTCTATTTCTTGTTACAATACGGAAAGTTAGATTCTCTCACGTCCAACTCAATGCTATGGATCTATTACATGAGACTTCACACCTGAAGAATCTTTCACTCTACCTCCTCTTATTAAAACTACAGAATATTTGATATCAATACATTCTTACTAGATACATCAAACCCATAATTATTTAACCATAAAATCTTTTTAAAAGTAAAGCCTCTTTTATTGTCACCCAAAACCCCAAAACTCACTAAAACTTGGTATCATTTGTATACTAAATATTTACAACCATTTATTGCCTTCATTACCTCCAAACTTGACTAGTTGAGTTCAAGGATTATGTCAATCTAGTGCAAGGCTTAGGCATTATGCTACCACCACCTCATTCTCCCGATTGCATCATTTTTGGATAAATAAATCAATAGTAAGATCTCCACATCATTTTTTTTTAATTATAATTAAACTGTATTTTATCATTAGTTTTTTAATAAACTTTATATTAAGATAATTATTTTGTGCCATTATAGTAAAAAAATATATATTTACATCTTTAACCTAAAATAAAGTCATGTTTGGTGAACATAAAAGCATCCACATGGGTGGAACCTCCAAAAACCTCACTTACCGTTTTTTTTTGTCACGCCATTGTCATTTCAACAAACTAAGAATCTCCTTAAAACTCTACAATGAAGATTTTTACAAAAAACCTCACTTCCATTTTCTTATTTATGATATAAGTTTTATTTATGTAAGTTATTGTATAATAGAAAAAAAATCTAAGAACTTGGGTTTTTGTTCAAGCACCCGGGTTCCAATAATAGCCTGTGACTGGGCAAGAACCTCTGTCCCACAGTGGAGGTTTTTGTAAAAACCCCATGAAGAACCTTAGAAAGAACCTCTATTGTAGATGCTCTAAGCTACCTTATTTTTTGAGATTATTATAGAAATGAGATAAAATTAGCTAATAAACTAGCTTATTATTTTATTTTATTTTGAACGGCAAATCTAATCTACTTCTAAATTACACTTTTTGCCCACTATGGAGCTCGAACCCCTGACCAAAGGCCAAAGGAAACACCTTACAAACTCCTGGGTGCCGCTTTGGTTAGCTTTTTGAAACAATATGATAAAATTCTTTAGAAGCTTTTTGTCTTCTACTTCACCTAAGTAATATTATTTTTGATTTATTATTATAAACTATATATTAATAAATATTTGTGACTTAAGTCTACACACAACTAAAATTTAACGAGAAAACACATTATATATAGGGGGAAAATATATATATATATATATATATATATATATATATATATGCTGATCAGATACAAATTAACCATGAAAAGATTTTGAGAATTTTTGTTGATAAGTATTATGTGCATTGGCCAAGTTCAAATGGAAACTCGAGAGCGCTACATGACATATTCAATATGAATAATCATGTATTATTCAGACTTAATATGTCATGTGGTATACTCTCGATTGTTCTTATATTCGCAATCAAAATTGAATTCACAACGAAACTCTCGTCTAAATGCATATATGTATGTATTGCAGCTTAAGTGAATGAATATATAAATATAAGTAAATTGATATTGCAAGCTAATAAGAAACAAACGTTTAGTTTTATTCTTTGACTTTTTTTTTTATAAAAAATCTTTTGAAAACGAATTTTATTTGATTTTTTAATCTGAATATTGATTTTTCTAAACTTTTAATGTTTATTTTTTTAATTAAAAACGAGATCCATACAGTGTTTGAAAAAGCGCGATATGGCATGCGATATCTCGTGATATGGTGTGAGGCGCGTCTCCGCCGTTACGAAACAGGCCATAGCGTTTGTGTAAGGCGTGGCTCACGCCATGGCGGCTTGAGGCGTGATATATTGCGATATATCGTATGATTTTTCTAAGACGCCGCTATTTTTTTTTAATGTATTTTTTATATTTGCAATTGCTATATGGTGAAAAACTAAAAGTCACCGAAAGTATGTAACTTTTTGTTTGTATGTTTTATATTGTTTGTAGCTTTATACATCAATTTTTGTTGTCTTTAAAAAGAAAACATGTATTTATACATGTATAATAATATATATGATGTATTAATTTTCCGCCTTGGTTCACGCTTTAAGAAACACCGCGCCCTCGATATATCTCGTAAGGCTTAATAAGGCTTCACCTCGCCGCCACGTCACGCCTTACACTATTTTGAACACTGGATCCATATCATTAAAAACAAATTTAATTGAGTTATTTTTAATTGAATTAATTTTAGTTAAAATAAAATAAGTTGAAGTAAGAAAACGGCATATTAAAATAAATAAATGTGACGTGGAATAACTTTTTTTTATTGTAAAATATGAAATGGATTTTTAAAACATGATTGGGATTTATAGTGGTAAAAGAATACGAGTTAATTACACCCTTAAATAAAAAAAAAAATTCATCCAATCCCTTAAATGATAATTTTGAAAGTTAATTCTTTAAAATAGAAATGAATTGAATTGAAAGTTAGTTATATTTTGATGCATTTTTTTCTTTTTATATTTATCTAAGAAGTATAAGTTATATTTTGGTATAATTTTCCCAATTTATATTTATCTAAGAAGTATAAATCTTAATATATCTTGTACAACTATAAAATCTTCAAAATTCTTAGGTTTAAAATGATAATAAAAAATAAAAGGTATGTTTATTTTTAAATTAGATTAATTTATATTCATATAATTAGTTAATTAGTTTTACTTTCTATCATTTCATTTTCATTTTTACATCATTATCATAATAACATACATAATCATATGTTAACTAATATATATTAAAAATATGTTTTTATTTTTTTACGAGTTATATATATCATTATAATCATCTTATCAATACTTTTAAATGAGTTAATATTGAGTATTTTTTTATTTAACCATATTATTAAATAACATAGATACTTAATAATTTGTTGTAAGTTTAAAAACCCTATTCTAGATGCAATCTTTTTCAATTTTTTTGACCAATTGACCTTGAATTTTATACATCTGATATACGGCTTAAAAAATCATAAAACCTTAAACCTGGAATCGAGTGACAGAGAATAAGGGGTTGTTCACCAATCTACTAGTCGTGTATGGATAAATTCGTTTATTTGGTAAAAAATTTTAGCTGCATAAAAAAGTCAATTTGTTTACTTTTTTCCTAAATCAACGATCTGAACGATTGAAATGACTATTTTACCCTTGACTCATTAAGCATGAACTATACAACACCTTTTGATCATCAAAAGTTGTTGCTTGAAACAATACAAGAATCCTTGATTGTTTTAACATCCAGCAAGTGATTTGCCACCCAATCTAAAATGGTTTTGAAATCCAGCCAACCCTAATTTAAGACATGCTATGGTAGATGCTCCAATGGAATATAAATCCAAAAAAATGACCGATTTAAGGCTATAATTGACAAACTAGCTGATAAGCTAGCTTATAACTGATAAGCTAGCTGATGAAAAATGACAAAAGAAATATATGTTTGAAAATTAGTAATGTAAAAAAGTAAAAGGGTATATTTGGAATAAAAATAATAAAAAGTGTCAAAATTACAATAAGTCACTAAAACCCTACTCAAAGTTCTTCTCAAAAAGCTAGCTTATAAGCAAAAAGTGCAATGACTTATAAGAACTACCATTGTCAAGAATTCTTATAAGAACTCAAATCCCTCTTGGTTCTTAAACAAGAACCTTGATGTTTGGTATGAGTTGTCATATGATATGTTTAACTTACATGGGACCCACATAAAAGAGGTTCCTATAAGAACTACTATTCTGACATTTTAAATGAGTTATTGCTTTGATGAGGTGGAAGTGATGTGGCAATAAAAAGTGCAAAAAAAAGGTTCTTACATTGGAGAGCATCTTCAATAGCATTGCTAAAATAGAAAATTGATTTTTTTTCTTCTAAAATGCTCCAACATCATTGGTAAAATAGATTTAGTTTGAATTTTCTCTAAATTTAGAGATTTTCTCTAAAATCTCTATATGAGGAGAGATAAACTATTTTTTAATCCATCCCACCAATTGTTTAAAAGTTGGTTAAATTTTTTTTATTGAAATACTAAATGTATTAAATATTTTAATAATATAAATAATGATTGATTCTCTAAAATAGCAAAGCTATTGGAGATGATAGAAAATGTTTTTAGAGATTTTAGCTTGTTTTCTCTATTTTAGAAAAAAAAATAGCAATGCTGTTGGAGATGCTCTTATAAGTTAGCTTATGGTTCATCCAAACATGTACCTGACTTATAAGTTGACTTATAAGATAGCTTGTAAGCTAACTTATTTTTATCAAACGATGTCTAAGTGGAAGAGAATATGCCCCAACCAGCAAACCCCAATTCAAGACAGTTTCCTCACTCAAAAATTCAACAGAATACGCCCCAACTAGAAATCAAAGAGAAGAGAAATATGCCCAAATAAAAAATTGTCACCTGTCGAGAAGAAGATGAAAGGTCAATGAGGAAAGAAAGATGTGACAATGAGGAAGAAGATAATCGCAGGAAAGATGGTCACCTATCGAGAAGGAGATGAAGGCTCGTTGGGAAAGATGGTCTCACATGCGTATGATTTTCTAACAGTGGCAAGCTAACAGAAGTGGTGATGCAGTTCAGTTTAGGCCCATGTTGGAGATTTTTAAAGAGTTTTGGAAACCACGGAAACGAGCTCGAAAAAAGATGGGTCACACGCATCTGAGCGTGCCTCGCGGCGCGAAGGTCATTGCTCGCGGCGCGAGCATGACGCCGGGTCACCAAATCAGTCCGGATCTGATTGCCTTTATTAGTTTATCTAAATACTTTATTAGTTAATGGAAATTAGCAATTAGAATAGGTTTAGATTATTCAGTTTCCTTTTTATTTTATTTCTTCTATATCAAGTTAGGATTAGTATTAGGTAAGATTTAGGTTTATTCTATTTCCATAGTTATCTTATTCTCTTTAGGTTACAAATATGATAGCGTAGGTTTCATTGTAATTCAGATTTGATTTAATATAATTTCTCTTTGTGAGGTTTTTAGAGATATCTCTCGTGTTTTATTTGAGTTTTACGCTTGTAATTCTCGTATCTTATTGGATTTGATGTTAGTCGATCCATTCCACGTTTTCCTCACTGCGTCAGTTGGTATCAGAGCCAGACTACCTGTCCCTTTTCCAACCTTGCGATGGGAGATAACCAACCCCTCACCCGAGCCGATCTTGACAGCCTTGCCACGGCCATCGATGCCACCAACACAGTCATCAATGCCACCAACACCTCCATCGCCAACCTTACCAATCAAATTGGCGCCCTCGTCACCAGGCGTCCGAGAAGAGACAGGTCCGTCAATCCGCCATCCCGTAACCGTCCTAACTCACACCACCGCCACCGTTCAGATCCCATCAAACTTCCTACCTTTGAACCGATCAAAGTTCCCGTCTTCACTTGGGAATCGTTCCTTCAAGCTAGACAATCGTCTAGTCCAGAAAAAGTTCCCGAGAAGATTGACGCCTTGCCAGCGAAAGAAGAGGAATCGCTGAACGAGGAATTTGTTCCCGTCATAGCCGAACCGCCACCGCCGGAAGCCGTCCCGATCGAGCCACTACACGAAACTAATCTCGTCGTGACCGAGACTGAACTCTCCGAACCAGATCTCGCACCAATCCCTGAAGAATCCGAAAGTGAGCCAACTAAAGAAATTCCCAAGCCGCCGAAGTCTTTGGAAGTCGTGACCGGTAATATCAAAGAAGGTGTTTCTATAGCGCCCAAGCTTTTAGATCAGACCGCAACGACTCCGGTGACAGTTATCGTCGCGTATTATCCTTTTGAGATCGATGAAGTATCGTTGGTATGGAGACCATCGCAATGGTATCCTTTCGAATTTGGATTGAACTCGGGGTCGAGTTCTTTTCAAGTGGGGTGACTGATGCAGTTCAGTTTAGGCCCATGGTGGAGATTTTTAAAGGGTTTTGGAAACCACGGAAATGAGCTCGAAAAAAGATGGGTCACACGCATCTGAGCGTGCCTCGCGGCGCGAAGGTCATTGCTCGCGGCACGAGCATGACGCCGGGTCACCAAATCAGTCCGGATCTGATTGCATTTATTAGTTTATTTAAATACTTTATTAGTTAATGGAAATTAGTAATTAGAATAGGTTTAGATTATTCAGTTTCCTTTTTTATTTTATTTCTTCTATATCAAGTTAGGATTAGTATTAGGTAAGATTTAGGTTTATTCTATTTCCATAGTTATCTTATTCTCTTTAGGTTATAAATATGATAGCGTAGGTTTCATTGTAATTCAGATTTGATTTAATTTAATTTCTCTTTGTGAGGTTTTTAGAGATATCTCTCTTGTTTTATTTGAGTTTTACGCTTGTAATTCTCGCATCTTATTGGATTTGACGTTAGTCGATCCATTCCACGTTTTCCTCACTGCGTCAAGTGGCCGACAAACACCACCGGCAAGAAGGTGAAGAAAGCAACTAGGGTTACGGGTTTAACAGTTGCTACCAGCGTGAGAAAAAGTGCAGATCGATGTTTTTTTGTTTAAACCTTATTTGTTTAACAAGGGTATAATTGTCACAAGAATGTCTGAATGGGGACAAGTGTTTTCCACCAATTGTGCGAATAAGTCATGGTATGAGTCATTAAGTCGTAAGTAAACAACCCAATATGTTTGTATGAATAAGCCGATTTAGCCATTAAATCGTTATTAAAGACAACCTAAAATATAATATCTAATTTCCAGAAAAACTATAAATTTATTTCATGTATTTTATTGTTGTATATGTAAAAAATCAATATAAAATATAGTTGTGGAAGTGGTTTATAGCGTTAAAATGGAATGTCAAGGGATGGAGTGGAAGAGGGTAAAAGGGACCAATAATAAAGGTTTTTTTGTTGATATGGGCCCAACGTTGCAGGGCGTGGGAGATAGACCCCCAACGTGACTTTTGTCCTTTATTTATTCCCAAAAATATTTTCATTACTTTTTACCTTGCATTATTTGATTTACTTTTGTTTGTTTTGGTTTTGTTTGATTCGATTAGTTAGAGTTTTGATAAGTATATGTTTGAGAACATGATAAATAGAAGGAAATTGACTTAAAATACACATTCAAAGATATTTAAATAGGTCTTCTAGCAGCTTCTTTCTTATTTTTACGGACCTTGCTAAAAAACACAAAAACGAGATAAGTCAATTTTCATTAAAATTTTTTATCTATGTATGCAAATTGTTGATCTACGTTTCTAGAAAAATTAAAGGAATTGCAGATGGTAATGATATTTGGATAGAAGTAGAAGAGAAATTATTAGGATACGTATTTAAATGTGTATTTTGGTTATTTAAGTTAATTTCCTTAAATAAAAATGAATGATCATCTCAATGTTGGTGTTTGGATATCATTTTAATTATTGGTGTTTGGCTTGTTAATATTAATATTTAGATTTACCGCAGTTATAAGTTTTATAGATCCAAAGGCTTAAGTCGAATTGCAAGTTTTATCAATGAAAATTTGGATTTATAAGAAGAAGTATTAGAAAATTTGAGTGGCATTATTGTCTTAGGTACGAATGTAATGCATTTTGTAACTAGGTAGCATACGTAGATAAAGAGTGAGATTTATTACTTTCTTATATGGACCCTCAATAACTCTCACCATAAATCTAATTTGATCAATAAGTTATTAGGCTAGTCGACTATTTGTTTTGGGGTTTGGAGACGTGGATTCGGTTTCAAAAGTTATCATTGTACCATTGTACCATTCGGTTTCAAAAGTTTTTTTTGTTTTCTTAAATAGTTAGTGTTCCCGTATGAATCCAACTAATTGTGAACGTGAGGACAACTGAATAATACAAGATTATTCAGACTGAATAATACTGAATATTGTATTATTCACCATGAATAAAGACAAACATTCTGTCTAAATAATTTTGTATTATTCGGATCGAATAGGACATGTGATGCTCTCAACTATTCTCATGTTTACAATTAAATTTGAGTTTTCATTTGAACCATTATATTCCCAATTATATCTTTATTTATATGCAATGATTGTAATAAGAAAATTTAATAGAGTAATAAAGTAATCAATACTAGTTTCGGTGTTTGTGTGGGGTAAGAATAATTTTTTTGAACGGCAGCTTAATTAGTTGTTAATCACCTTAGTTAGATTAATTATTAGTATACACCTTAGTAATTGATGTATTTGGTATTATAAAGAGGTGTTTGAAGTACTTGTTATGATATTTTAAGTATTACTTTTCAAAGTGATGAAGATGATTGTTGTATGTTTTGAGCTAGGATTTGACATTACAGATAGTGAACAGTTGATAGTAACAAAGAATGGATGAGTTATATAAAAAAAGATGACAAGTTTAGCAGAAAGTGGTGATGGTCTAAAGAATAATATTAGAAAGGAATGCAAAATTTCATTTCACGATTGGCGTGCCAAAGAAGCTAAGGTTTAGATTAAAGCTGTTTAACGAAAGAATAATATAGTCTGACACTAGCTTAGGTAATTTCTATATATGAATATGATATGAAAATTTAAAATTGAAGTAGTATGAAGAAATCTTTCGGGGATCAATGATAGCGTTAGTAGATCTTTTTTAATTATATTTTGGTTTAAGATATACATACAGGGGTGGGTTCAAATGTGAACCACTTTTTGGTTGTGAACGTGAAGACAGCCGAGAGCGCGACACGTGGCAGATGATTAGGCGTCACGTCAGGTCCATGACGGATGACTAGGCGCGATTCATGGGAGGGCATTGAATTAAAGGGGGGGACCACACTCAAAGTCGTCTTCGTTGACTAGTCTCCGCCACGTGTCACGATCTCGCCTGTCCTCACGTTCACAACCAAAAAGTGGTTCACATTTGAACTTTCCTCTACACACACACACACACACACACACACACAGATATATATATATATATATATAGAGAGAGAGAGAGAGAGAGAGAGAGAGAGAGAAAGGCACCTTCATTTAAAATCTTATGAAAGGTTACGATTGTTCAACCTCATCTAAAACTATTCATTTTATCCCATCAATAATTATCAATTTCATGCAATAATCTTACATGTAATGCATATAGATGTGCATGTATTTATCATTGTATTGTGCATATAGATGTGTATGGATTATCACTTTTATACGATACATAACATAAATCGTATATACATCAACATTTGCTGCAAAATTTCGATGAAATCAAGTAAATACATTAAGACAACTGATGATAATATAATGAATGGACTAAAATGAATGGTTGTAGATGAGGCAGAACGGTTGTAACATTTCAAACGAAAACGTTAACTATTTACGAGAAGGCAAGAAATTTCGTCCATGAACAAAATTATATGTGATTTTACACTAACTGAAAAAATGAGATGCAAACGACTTTGGACACGACTTAAAGTCGCGAGCAACGTAATGTATTGAAACATATGTGATTTTGTGCGTGAATTATATATGATTTTTTACGTGATTGATTATATATGTATTTTATATGAATCATATGTGATTTTGTATATTGACGAAGTTTCTCGCGTTCCCATAAATAGTTAGCGTTCTCAAACTTGAACAGGAGCAGCAACAAAACATAAAGTTTCAAGGAAGTAGGGATGAGCTCGGTTCCAATCCCGGACCGAACCGGACCGGAACCGGTTTGGACCGAAACCGAAATAGTATTTTTTATAGGACCGAATACCGTACCGTATATCCCGGCTCGGTACCGGTTCGGTTTCCGGTGCGGTTCCGGGAAATTCGGTTCTAGTACCGGTAGGACCGATTTTTGGGACGAGTTTCGAAAATTGCAAATTTCAGTTATATAATATAACTAAAACTCAACAAAGTTGATCTAAAAGTGTTAAACTAAAACTTCAACAAAGTAGATTAAAAAGTTTAACAAAACTAAAATTTTAACAAACTAGATCAAACTCAAAAGTTCAACAAAATTAGATTGATTTGATATTTTGATTTAATTGAATGATTTATGAGAATCTTGGTTGGAAAAATAAATGTTTGGAAAAAGAAGGTTGCCAAAAATTTGAAAGTGGCTATAAGTCTTCCCAAACCGGTTCGGAACCGGCTTTTTTCGGTTTTTTCCCGGAGCGAAACCGGTTTGGACCGAAACCAATTAGGGCCAAATTCTAGAACCGTTTACCGCACCGTATAACATATACCGGTTCCGTTCCGGTCTCGGTCCCGGTTCGGTTCGGGATTTCGGTGCCAAATGCTCATCCCTTGAAGGAAGTGGTGGTTCATGCTTATATCTGGGGGATCTGGCGGAACAGAAATCAGGTGGTTTTTAATGATGTTTTGTTTAATCCTGCTAGAATTGCTAACGATAGACAGGACGATCCGTATCTTTGGATTAGACATAGAAGCATAATTGGTAGCGGTATCTCTTGGGATGAATGGTGTTGTAGTTCTTTCTTGGTGTAATTGGCGTTTTTCGGGTGGCTAGTGTCTTGCTAGACCCATGGTTTTATAATATTGCCACTCCATAAAAGTTAACGTTCTCGTATGAACCCATATACATATATAATTTATACGGTTGTCTAAGAAGCAAGTATAAATGTGACTTATGGAACGAAATATATTAAGCTTGAAGCAAGTATTGTAGAGTAAAATACAAATTTGGTCCCTGTGGTTTATCAAAAGTCTCATTTTTGGTCCCTACAGTTTAAAAAGTACACATTAGCCACTGCAATATGCGATTTGGTCCAATTTTGGTCCCTCTGACTAACGGTTGTTAAATGAAGCCGTTAGTTCAGGGGTAATTTCATCTTTTTCCACTTTTTTGTCTTTTTCCTTTAATAATAAACTCAGGGACCAAAAGTGTAGTTTACTACAAACCCTTTCTCCCTCATCTCTTTACCCACCATTATTACCACCACCACCATCCTCCCTAAATGAAAGAACCCTATTTCGTCATCTTCACCACCGCCACTACTCCTCCACTCTTGTTGCTACTTTGCCGCCGCTTAACGCTACTGCTTCGCCATCGCCATCACTCATAGCCGCTGCTCCTCCGCCGCCTCTTTAGTTTGTGTTTAATTTCTACATTAAGGCTTTGGGTTTAATTTCTCTCTTAATAACTAATTTAATTTCTGGGGTGTTTAATTTCTACAATTATGGTTTTGGGTTTAATTTCTGAGTTTAATTTATTTTCCATGGTGGTGGTGGGTGGTGGAGCATAAAACGGGTGGTGGGTAAAATGGGTAGTGGTGGTGGAGAATAAAACGGGTTATGGGTAAAATGGGTGGTGCGGTGGTGAGTGGTGGTGGTAAAATGAGTGGTTAGTGGTGGTGGGTAAAATGGGTGGTTGGTGGTGGGGGTAAAAATGGGTGGTGGGTGGTGGTGGTAAAATGGGTGATGGTGAGTAAAATGGGTGGTGGTGGTAAAATGGGTGGTTGGTGGTGGTGGTGGTGGGTAAAATGGGTAGTTGGTGGTGGGTAAAATGTGTGGTGGGTGGTGTTGGGTAAAATGTGTGGTGGGTGGTGGTGGGTAAAATGAGTGGTTGGTGGTGGTGGTGGTGGTAGGTAAAACGAGTGGTTGGTTGTGGTAGTGGTGGGTAAAAATGGGTGGTGGGTTTTTGTAATTAAAGCAATCAAAGTCATTAAATGAGAAATTATTATCAGTTTTAATATAGGATCAAATATGATTGTTTTGTGCTTAAATAAGATCGATATCTAGAAATTTGATTATCCTCAAGTGAATTCCGTGATACCCAAATAGACTAAGGTCGAAATGTCACTTAAGAAAAACGAGCTATCACATGATCTCAATTTTCAATGTGGAAATTGAAAGGAAATGGTGACAAAATGATAACCAATGTGGAAATTGAAAATGGCTTCAACAAAAATCAATGTAAAAAGAATGTTGTTTCAAAACTAATAGGGGCATATTGGCTCGTATAAACGGAGCTTACCGATATTTAATGGTATTCAATGAAAATACGTAAAAGACGTGATCAAAAATAATAAGATAAATATGATTTAATCTTTAAACTTTGCATTTAAAAATGTTTTAATTCCTAAACTTGTTATAAAGAAAGGTTTAACCTTTACACTTGTTATAATCAATTGTTTTAGCCAGGTTACTACACTTTTAAAAACTATTTTAGTCTCTAAACTTATGAATAAAATATGATTTAACCTGTATTTCTTAATTTAAAAATGGTTTAACTCGTAGATTTTTTTAATAAATGTTATAGTCCTTAAACTTTTTAATGGCGTTTTATAGACTTTTTTTTTTAATTAAAATCACCAACGGCCATCGACCACCACCACCAACCACCATCGCCATTAATACCGTTGGCCATCAGCAATTTAGCACCTCATGTATAACCATCACCACCATAATCGACTACTATTGGTAAAAACTAGGTAATATGTTTATTTATCTTTTAAATCTCACCAAATATAACCTTCTTGCCTCTTAAAAACCAGATAGTATTGCTTTTGTCTTAGAGAAAATGCTAATAGAACCCGATTGTTTAAATTCTAAATATATATTTTAAGGATACGATTAGCCCTTTTGTAGTTGTGTTATATAATTTGGAATAAATTTTTATTGAGAAATGTATTTTAAGGGTACAAATTCCCCATGTCATTATTCGGCCATCCACTGTGGCCATCGGGTATGTCTAAGCCGTCGGGTACATGAAGCTCACACCGCCGCGCCTCTTCATCGGGTTGATAAAATCGGTTTCATGAAGCCGTTGAAAATGAGACGTTACCCCCCCCCCCACCCAACGGTAACCCACCAACGGCTACCTTTTTACTTTTTTTTTTCTTTTTCAATTTTAAATACTATATATACGATCGTATTTTCACACATTTCCTACACAACTATTCAATTTCTACATATTCTTCTACACACTTCTTCCAAATGGATAAACAAAAGACACCGAAACAAACGAAACGTTCGAGCCGACAAACCCAAACCCAAGTCCCGCCAACGACTTTGAGTTCCGCCGGTTCATATATACCACAAATGCCGAGTCCCACATATCTCACCCGCAATACGGATTGGGTCATCCCGCCATCCGCCGCCGTATACGATCCGATTTTTTTTAACACCAACGTTCCGCAATACGGAATGAGCCATGGTAATCTTTTACCGTTGATGGCTCAATCGTTTACGGGAATGCTCACTCATTCGAGTCCCATGGCGTCTCATCAACTCCGACTACGATGCCAAATATAAACGAGCCCCGAGATAGGGAAGAGAGCTCGCCCGAATTTGATGAGGTACCCGAAACGCAACCAACGATACCGCCATCCCCACCACCACCATTGGGTACGAGCAAAAGGCAAAGGCAAATCCAACGACCCGAAAGATGCGAAAAGAAAATTCCCTGACCGGGCGCTGCCGAAAGTGTGGACACGCGTGGATGAGGTTGAGTTGGCGAAGGCATGGGTGGCGACGTCGGAGGTTTCCGTAGTAGGTAACAATCGTTCGCAAGGTATCTTTATATATTGATTGTGTCATTTTGTGTATATAACGCAACTTACAAACTTTTAATTTTTTCATGTAGATGATTTTTGAGATACGGTTAGAATATCTTTCGAGCAACGCACGGCATGCCCACCAAAATACCGCACCGTGCATCAAATAAGGAGCAAATGTGTATCGTTGGGCAAATTTGTCCTAAGATTTTCCAACATCTACAACAACATAAAATCGAATCGAAAAAGCGGTGAGGGTGACTCCGAATGGTTAGCAAAGGCTCGCTTCCGTTACAAAGAAGAGCACATGAAGCCTTTTCATCACGAACATGTTTGGGAGGTGCTCAAGGGTTGCGAGAAATACACGCGCACACCTCTCATAGGTGCCACCGCTCGTCCCAAACGATCAAAGACTTCCGAATCCGGGACGCCCACCGACGCTTCCGACGCACACGGTCCTTTCAATGTCGATGACGAGGACGAAAACGAAGACGAAGACGAAGAGGAGCGTCCACGACCCATCAGTAGAAATGCGGCAAGGGCTTCCGCATCGGGTTCTACGGGAGGCGCCTCGAGCGAAAGCGTCTCCAGGTTGTTGAGCGAGTTAACCACGCTCAACACGACATCTCGAGAATTACTCGATCAAAAATGAAGGGACTTGGACTTGCGCGAAAGAGATTTGATGTTTCGTGAATCAGAGGCGGAGGAGAAAAGGAAACGACGAGACTATAGGTTTTACATATCGCCGCATGGGGGTGCGTTATATACAACGTTGGAAATGAAAGAGAAGCTACGACAAAAATTCGGATGGCCGCCTCTCGATTGATTTTTAGTTTGTAATTTTTTAGATTTAATGCAATTTTTAGTTTTTAATTTTAAGTATCGCAATTTTAATTTTAATTTTATTGTAACGTTTTTATTTTAATTTTTAATGTTAGTATTATTTCTATTAAAATTTTTAAATGTAATTTTTTAATTTTTAATTTTTAATATTAGAATTGTTTTTTAAAATTAATTAAAATGAATTTTGATGGAGTGGGTTGCAGTGGGTCGACAGTGGATGAACTGGGTTGTTTTGGGTAAAATAGTTGAAAGTTGATATAGCGCTGATGTGGCAGTTGAAACCATTGAGTTGCAGTGGATCGACAGTGGATGGCCTTAGATATTAAAGTAGGTGATTTTTAAGTTATAAGTTATTAAATATACCCATTTGAAGGCATGTCTAATTTCTAAATAATAAATTGAGCCAAAGTAGTTTCTTTTTATGCAATTTCTCCTTATCAACAAAGAGTTCAATGATCTTTATAAGAATTAACGACTTTGAAGATGATGTCATTGACTTTTTATATGTAAGGGTGTTTTTGAGTTCATACTTAATAGATTTGGATGGAATTGATTTGATTTCAATCTAATCATTTATTAAGTGTTAGAGCATTTTTAATAGTTTTTTTTTTAATTTCTTTTAAAATGAAGAATCAAGAGTCAAAATCTTTCACTCTTATAGTAAATATTATTTCTTTTTCTAATTTCTTGTTCATTCAAATGATAATCATTTTTGGGGTTATCTTTATATTTGGAGAAAAATGGCTTCTCTCTCGTATTTTTTGCCATCTTGGATTTTGAACTAATTATCCAACCATTTTAGCTAATTATCTATACATTTCATTTCATTTTAGCTAATTAGCTAATTATTTATACATAAATCTTTTTAAATCCAATGACTAGCACAATTCATTAATTACTTAGAAATATATATAACCAAAATTCATGAATACAAATATCATATAAAATAATAGCTAATTAGCTAATTATTTATACACACACGCTCTAGCGATATCGGACCTCCAATTGGGCAATCACACTAATCCGCTGCGACCCAACCCAACCTACGGTTGAACCCGACCAGCAGGGAAGTAGATCCCATAGACTGGATCCTCCATTACCGGCCTGAAAAGACTAAATCCAAAGTCTGGATATCTTAGAAATGTCACCGTGGGAATCGAACCCAGGTAGTGTGACTTACACCCCCACCTTCAAGGATATTATCTATCCAACTGAGCTAACACATTTGAATCATTTAATTCTATTAAATTTTATATTATCATCTAATTTAACAATCGGCTAATTTAATTGAATACTGAGTTTTCTTTCATCCGATCCTAATTCAATTACGGATGAATACTTAACTTTGACCCACGAGTTGTTATTGAATTTGATCAATTGTAATGAGATCTAATGTCTTTTGAACAATACTAATACTTTTACCTTCAAGCCGTTGGTTGGTTTAAGCATTATTTTTCATTATTATTTTCAAAAAAATATGCGGTTTCTTATGGCCATGCATAAAACTGTTATGAAATTATATTATTAACATTAAAGTAATAATAGTATAACATAATATATTAATAGTACTCAACACGTGTTTAGCTTTTCAAAATAAATTATGTGGTAGTTAACTTTTTGACCACCACATTCTAAAAGGATAAAAAATAACAGATACAAACATAAATTCGTTTTTCGTTAGACTCTTACAATTAATCTTTGATAATAATTATACCATTAAGAAAATTGATTGTTATGTTATAATCATCACTTCCTTAACAATTAGAATCACAATAAGTTAGTTTTTATTGGTCGAATATCTAAATAAATCTCTAATTTCTTTTATTGCAAAGGAAGAAAATTTTTTCTTCTGATATCGTAATCAAAACTTAAGAAAACTGTTAAATGAAGGCTACAATGTGCTAATATCATATGGTAAATAAATTGTTCTTGTATTCATTATAATGACAAATAAAATGTTGGGGAAAACTTGTAGAAAATTGTGAAGACAAAAAATGATTAAATCAACTTAGATAAAACTTGAGATCATGTGATAGCTCGTTTTTCTTAAGTGACATTTCGACCTTAGTCTATTTGGGTATCACGGAATTCACTTGAGGATAATCAAATTTCTAGATATCGATCTTATTTAAGCACAAAACAATCATATTTGATCCTATATTAAAACTGATAATAATTTCTCATTTAATGACTTTGATTGCTTTAATTACAAAAACCCAATCAATTACAAGGAGATACAAAGCGCACAACCCATGCCAAGTTCAAGAAGAAAAGTGCATGACCCATGCACATCTTTTTGTTTCCAAAACACACCGCTAGCTACTCGGTAGTCTCTGTAACCTCGCGCTCCTCTCTTGTTGCTAACGTTAAGTGCTATAAAAATGCACGATTAACCTTTTAAATCAGCGCCGCCTTTTGGTTGTATCTAAATCTTTGTTCTTGTAAAAGTGAAAAAAAAACATGATCCATTTTAACGGTAAGAAAATACGGTTCAAATAACTTTATAAAGTATAACAATTAAAAGACTCGTCTATGTATATTGAGGATAATAATAACAGGACAGTTTTTATAGGATTATAGTTTATTCGTAAGTTGAGTATAATATATTTGATGGCAAAAAATATATAGAGTAATATCGTAAGTGGTGTTAAAAATAGGGATAATTATAGAATATACTAACACCCCTTGTTAGTACCTAATGTATATTGTGGACTTTGGTTCGATACCACAACCATTGCGGACTTTGGTTCATTTGAATACATTGTCGTTTTGTAAAATTTTTACAAAGTGTGTTGAGGTGTGATCTTTGGCCATTACCCATTAATTTATGTTGGATGTGTTGCAATGAAACGAATAATTAGATATGAATCTAACCGATTGTTTTAGGGTTTATGACTTGTAAGGGTAACCAACTGTTCCAATTGTACAAATGTTACCATGAAACTATTTTTTGTACTCAATTGACCATTAAACTCTTTTTGACTGTACATATAGTACCATTATGACCTGGTATAACAGGTAAACCACCGTGAACCACCAGTAACCACCACCAACACCACCAAAACACTAAACAACACCACCACCACCACCACAGCCATCACCACCACCACCACCAAAACACTACCACCACAGCCACCACCACCTTCAAACCATCACCACCACACCCACTACCACCACCATCACCACCACCATCAACACACCCACCATCACCACCAAAACACCACCACCACACCCACCACCACCTTCAAACCGTCACCACTACACCCACTACCACCACCATCTTCAAACCCACCACCACCATCACCACACCCACCATCACCACCAAAACACTACCACCACCACAGAGGCAAGCTCCTGCAGAGACGCAGGTCGGCCGGAATCGTTCCGGCAAGCTCTAGGTCACGAAGTGTGAGCGTAATCAGACCTTGACGTCGTCTTCGGCGGCGGCCGGCGGCGGCCAACGACGGATGAGTGGAGAAGAAGACGACGAGATCTCCACCACCACCTCCAAATCTAGTTCAGATCCAGATCTCGTCGCCGAGAACGTCACCCAGCCGGAAAAGTGTTTGCTTCTGGAGAAAAATGAAGAAGAAAAGTGTTTGCTTCTGGAGAACGTCACCCAGCCGGAAAAAGGAAGAAGAAAAGAAGGGGGTGGGTGGTTGGTAGGGGGATCTCGCCGGAAAAAGAAGAAGAAGAAGAAGAAGGGGGTGGGTGGTCAGCATCATCATTTTTTTCTTTCTTGAGCTCCGGCGGAATTGCTCCGGCTAAGCCGGCGACGGAGCTAGGGTTTAGCAGATTGGGGGTTTTTCGTGGTGGTGAGAATGTGTTGATTTTGTGGTGGTGATGGTGGTGATGATGGTGGTGGGTTTGAAGGTGGTGGTGGTAGTGGGTGTGGTGATGGTGGTGGTGGGTTTGAAGGTGGTGGTGGGTTTGAAGGTGGTGGTGGTGATGGTTTGAAGGTGGTGGTGGCTGTGGTGGTAGTGTTTTGGTGGTGGTGGTGGTGATGGCTGTGGTGGTGGTGGTGGTGTTGTTTAGTGTTTTGGTGGTGTTGGTGGTGGTTACTGGTGGTTCACGGTGGTTTACCTGTTATACCAGGTCATAATGGTACTATATGTACAGTCAAAAAGAATTTAATGGTCAATTGAGTACAAAAAATAGTTTCATGGTAACATTTGTACAATTGGAACAGTTGGTTACCCTTACAAGTCATAAACCCATTGTTTTACTATCCGTACACATGATTATTTGTTTTACTTATTAAAACTATTGGTTTTAGATATAACAAAAATAAATTACATTTATGTAAGAAAGTAGCCAATGCAATAAGTATCCGTATAGCATATATATATATCCAAGTTATGATTATTGTGATTAACATTTCCAGAAATACTATTAAAAATCCTTTATTTTTTTTAGATTGCTGAACTTTTCTATTTTAATTAGATGGTTAAGTCCTTGAAAATTGTTTCTAATAAATTAATCATCAAACTTTAAGAAATTGATTATCCATATAAACATACCATAACTGATTTAGAAATTAAGGTTTTCAAGAAAAGAAATATAAATCAGTTCAGAATTCATAAACTCTCAATTAATTAAACACCATTGCTCTCCCTTGCCACCACACCGACATCTGCTCTTCAACACAATATATAGTCGTTTTTTGGCCCTGCCATCAATCTTCTTATTTTTCATTTGTTTTTCTCTATTTTTTTCTTTTTTGTGACATGTATACATGTCCGTTATAAAATTGTTGGAAAGAGAAAGAATCGGAACGAAAAGAAACTGATAAAAAAAGAACGAGATCGATGACAACGGCATGTACAGTGATGGAGAGCAGATGACAATGGGCAACGAGAAGTAACGATATTGTTAGGTGCAAGGAGTATAAATAACAAAAAATTTGAGAATTATAAGTTGTAATAACACTCATTCAACTTCCTTTTTTTTATTTTAAAATCTTTTTAACCAAATAGTTTCTTTTTGTTAACAATAGTGTATGTAACTAAACTTTTAAAGTTTAATATTTTATTGTAACAAAAAAAAATGAAACTTTAATTATTCAAAATAAAAAACTTAAATGATTTGTTTGTTTTTAAAAATTTTAACCATTTAAAAAGGAAAAGTTTGTTATTTTTCTGTCTTAATCTTTGAAACAAATAATTGATAGAATATATATATCGACTTAAGTTCATGTGAGACTAAGACTATACGTATGAAAATTCACAACAGAACACCATAAGTGAAGGTAAATAAAATTCCAATATTCCTATTAAAAAACACCATTGATGTAAAAAAAAATCTAAAACAAGGTATAAAACGAAACCTTCATAGCGAAAATCTTGTGAAGGTAAAATAAATAATCCGAACATTCACAGTAAAAATGTTGTGACGGTAACAAAATATGAACCTTGACATCAAAAAACACCGTGAACGTAACATTTTCAGTGTTTTTACTATGAAAGTTCAAACTTTTTTTATTGTTTTG
The DNA here is from genome assembly GCA_030169165.1 of Centaurea solstitialis. Lineage (NCBI taxonomy): Eukaryota > Viridiplantae > Streptophyta > Magnoliopsida > Asterales > Asteraceae > Centaurea > Centaurea solstitialis. The sequence continues at coordinate 88,433,715 of CM058040.1, read as the reverse complement.
CTGTGAAGTTTCAGATATAAAATGTTGGTCTCACCAGTTTTACGAAAACACCTTAATCTCACGTAAACCTGACCCTATACAACATATCTACGAACCGTGTTGGTGCAAAATACATTGAAATATGATGATGTTGAACTAGATAAAGATGAAAAAAAAAAAACAATTTCAGATTTTCAGAAAAAACTCCATAAAATCAATAAATAAAAACTAAAAAAAACACAAAAAAACCACAACATTACAACAACATTCTACTGCATAAGTGGATTGTACCGTACAATCATCATCATCATCATCAATCAATGGATATTTCTTTGGAATCTTGAACAGCTTCTTGCTTCTTCCCAGAAGAAATGGCTTTATTATTATGCATCCAGACCTTGAGAACTTGTCGTTTAACTCCCACCTCTGAACAAAATCTTTGCACCTCTGGATCATCTTCCCTCGGTATCCTCCACCCTACTTTCTCAGAAAACTCCAGCATCTTCTCCTTCTGATCCTGCGTAAACTTCGTCCTAAACCTCCTCTTCGCCGCCCCATACGGTGGCGCTGACGCCGTGGTGAAATTCAGCTCTTCGCTCGACGATTCAGCCGCAACCTTCACCGGCGGAGCGTTAATGGCGGATGCCCAGTTCCGGTGGTGGTGGAACTGGTGGTGGTGGTTGAACATGGAGGTGGGAGAGGGTAGTGGAGGAGGGAGGTGGAGGAATGGGCTAGGGTTAGGGTTAGGGTTATGGATGGTGGTGGTGGTGGTTTCTTTGCGGTGGAAGTTACGGTGGCAGGTGCAGGCGGCGCATTTTAGCGCTTCTAGGGTTCCGTCGTCGCCGGAGGGCATGAACTCTCCGCAGCCGTCGGTGACGTTGCCGCCGATGTTGACGGCGTGGTTCTTTAAGCACTCTCGGTAGCGTACCGGTGGCGGCGGAGATTTCAAGAGGCGAGATCCGACGGATATGGGTGTAACTGAAGCTGCTGCTCCAGATCCGGTAAAGTGATCCGGGTCGGATCCATGATGATCCATGGATTCTGAGGAGGACTCGTGGTGGTGATGGTGGTGGTGGTTGGTGTATGGGAGTGAAGAAGTCTGCGTTCTTATCTCTTTGTCTGTGCCACTCATCGCCATTAATGACTGTCTCTTGATTAAACCCTAAAAAACATGCTTTCATTATTAAATAATAATGTCAATAAATTAATAATATTCCCCAATCCCGAAAAGAAAAAAAAAACACCATTTTTGTATTTAAACAAGAAACAAACTTCTTCAGAATTCGTACATTATATTAATTAAAACACCAAAACCATACAAATTTGTTGGAAATTTTACAACTCAGGAGTTTTGAAATGCTAAGTTTTAGGTTCGTGTTTGGCAAAAATAAGCTATGTTTGTTTGGATGAACCATCAGTTATCTTATTGAAATGTTAGTTTAATAAAATAAAACGAAGCAGATGTGGTTCCTTGAATGTTTCAAAACACAATATAACCAAGAGTGAAATAAATTAAATTATCTTGATCAGTACTAGATTCAATCATTACTTGAATATATATAGTCATAAAAGAACACTCATCTTTAATAAACAACTCTTCCATAAAGACAACAGATTGAACATAAATTCTGAATAAAATCATGAAAATTTCATGGGTAAATACAAGTGAGGATAAATCTGGTTTCTGATTTGCAAAACCCATAAACCATATATTTATCTCACTTGAATATATAGGATTTGTTGATGTTTTTGAATTAGGGATCTTGAATATTGGACAAGAAGCTAGAATTGAAGGTATACATACATACCTTAGAAGCAGTAGAAATGGAAGAGAAGAAAAGACCCAACTAGCCTTGGGAATTAATGGAGGAATTAGGGTTTACGTAGTATGAGAGCTAGCATACAGTGGTGTTTCAGAGGTTCCAACAAGGGACAGCTTGGTTGCTTGAGATGAAGCTAAAAAAATAAGATGGGGGGTAGAGAGAGAGAGAGATAGATAGAGAGAGAGAGAAAGAGAGAGAGTGGGAAACAACCCAAGATGACATAACATGACACTTGAATATGATTTTTTGTTGTTTTGTTTTCTTTAAAGTTTTTAAAAAGAAGTCATATTTTGTGAGTGAAATTTAACTATTCATTTATTAAATTATTTTTTGGTATGAAATTTAATTCAGATATATTGGATAAATACTAAATAATAAATGCTAATATCTTGAACAATTTCAATATAATATACAAAACAAGCGATATTTTAATGTGCAGTGAAAATACCTAAAAGGTTAACCTTAATTTGTTACTATTATTATTACTAGTTTTGATCCCGTATAATACACGGGATAATTTCAAGAAACTAAGTCATGCCGAAAATCTTATACTACAAATATGAATTGTTGTGTTATTGATCTTTTAACATCAATATTATTTTATATCAAATGCATTAATTATATTAAAAAAAGTATAAACTTTATTTATTTTTAATTTAATTCAATTGATATCAAATTATCAACAATAAAAATATAACAAAGACATTTTATAGATCAAACTATATAACTATCTTTGACTTTAAAATAACGTTAATATACTTTCATATATAAAGAGAAATGTATACATACAAAAGTGTACTTGGATAGAAATATAATAATAGATACGTTTAACAATAATTTGTTATAAAAATATTAATTAACTAATATATTAAAACTCAATAATTATCTTATTATATTTAAAATGAAATATTTATTTTCTATTTGATGACGTTTATCAATTAGAATTGCCACGTGTCACGTTCTGGTGAGCCGGTTTCGGTTATGAAAACAATAAATAAAATAATGTAAAAGATAAATACCACTTTCAAAAATCCTCCTCTACATAATTAAATCAAACCTTTTATAGATAAATATGAAAACAATAAATAAAATAACAATAAATTATTATATAATATGGAGAAGAAAACTTAGTTATGCTTCTACTGATGTAGATCAAAAAACTAAAAAAAAGTAAATCAGGAGGAAATCAAACCATATGATTTAGTTCATCATAAGAAAACAATGACACAAATTTTTTTTACCATTCTTCAAATAATTGCAAAAACAAATAATAAAAAAAATTATGCATGAATGTTCCTCAAAAAAATGGTTGACGAACTTACCTAAGACGTTTGCAAAAAGAGTAATGGAGCAACTTGAAAAATTAAAATGGAAAAGGTAAGGTTTATACGGTTTTTGTTGAATCTGCATAGTATTTAAATATCAATTTAGGGTGAAAGATAAAAATATAGATGACTTCATACCAATGGATAGAGATAAAGTTTGTTATATTTAATAGATAATTTTGGATTAATATAGAGATATAAATGACTTCATATCAATAGATAGAAATAAAGTTTGTTATATTTAATAGATAATTTTGGATTAATTTTTAATAATTTTAAATTTTGAATAATTGCCATGTGTCAACATATGACACATGACACATATGCATATGATATGGCAATGGCTCACCAGAGCGCGACACGTGTCAATGAGTTACTCAGAGCGCGACACGTGTCAAATCAGTTACTCTTTTATTATATATAGATAGATTAGAGCTATTTAGGCATTGTTTGGTAAACCAAAAGTAGCTTGTAAGCTAACTTATAGCTAGATTTTTGATAAGTTATTTGAAGATAGCCTTTTGGAGTTTTTCTTTTTTGAAGTTTTCATTATCTGTTATTATTTTATTTATTATTTTTGTTATTTGTTTACCATTTTTTAAAAGTCTATAAAACATATATATTGTGCAATAAAACATATATTAAATAAAATAAAATAATGGATGAGTGTTGCTATCTTCCTTGGCCCACGTCACGAACGATGTCGCCCCACAGTTGTGCTGCAATGTCGATCCTTCTGCCGTAGGCAACTGAGTGATAGATGTGTCAGAACTGAGTCGTGGCTTTGTCAACTCCTTTAGTTTTGGAGGACAGACATTTGTTCATCAGGTTGAACATGGTTACCCACATCGGTGGTAGCATGCCTTGAGAGATCTTCGAGATTCCGTCCATCTTTCGAGTGATCCCTAAGGCCAACACTTCGCTCAGGAGAATTGGGCCGGAGACTGGTGGTTCAAAGGCTGCATCTTCAGTAGCTGACGGAAGGTGTAGGATGCGCCGAAGATCTTCTTGTGTGAACGCCAGCTCTTTGTGATCAACACATCCGACGATCATCTGAACGCCTCCTCGTGTTTGAACACGTGCCGTGTTCCAGAATTGTTGAACATAAATGGCAGGTACGAGAGCAACACCTGTCATGGCATAAGCAATCAGATGCGCGCGAAGAATCTCTACGTTGTTGAAGTCCACGTAGTCGTTGTTGTCCAAGATCTCCAGGATGTCAGCCGGGTTGATCAGCTCCCGGTCAGCATCGTTATCTATCGGTGAAGGTGAGTTGTTTTCTTGGTTTGCCATTTCTGACAAAATGGAACAGATTTTCTAAGTTAGAACGCACAATATATGAAATAAGTGTTGGACAAAAATCCAGGTCGGGATATGCCAAACCCCGAGTCGGGATATGTCAAACCCCGAGTTGGGATAATGAAAATCCCGAGTCGGGACAAAGAGAATTCCGAGTTGGACTTAAGTCAAACCCCGAGTCAGGATATTGTAAACCTCGAGTCGAGAAACAACAACACTTAGAAACTTTCAAGATAAAATCCCGAGTCGGGATTTAGTAAATCCCGAGTCAGGAAACATTCGACACTTAGAAAAATTTCACAATGGAAACTCGAGTCGGGATTTGGGAATCCCAAGTCGGGAAAGAGGGGGTTTCAAGGAGGAGGTCCTTGAAACACAATACAATACAAGTTTAAAACAAACAAGAAAAACCGAGTCGAAAGCCTGAGTCGGGAAACTCAAAAATCCCGAGTCGGGATATTCAAGTTTCCCGAGTTGGGAAACCGAGACCGTTGGTATTCCATACACTAAATTGATCGAAAACAACATATTTAAGGCCTAAAACTAGTAACATGTATTACATTTCAGTCCTAGACTAGTTTAGAAGCAATTTTGGACCGATCGAACGTCTCAAAAACCCATTCCAAAGAGTGTGGGTTTCGGTATTCGAAACTGTTAGACCCTACTTTGAGGGTTGTGAAGAAGTCAAGGGTCTATCTAGTATTTTCCTTATTCTAGTATTTAGCTTTAGTTTATGTTTTCCATCTTTTGTAAAGAGTCATAGACTCTAAGGGCTTGTCTTGTAATTTCATCTAACCTAGTGCTATATAAACAATGCTATAGCCTAGGGTTTTTTTAGACTTGTTGGTAGCCTACTATCTTTATGAGAAGCAATCCCAAGAAATTCTCTTATTCTCTCTTGTCTTCTCCATCACTTTCACCAACATTCTCACTACTAGTTGTTCTTCATAGATAATATTTACACTAGTTTTCTCTCCATCTTCATTCTCTACTATCTGGGATTCACATTTGGTATCAGAGCTCAACCTTTGGTGGATTTCTAGGAAGTTTTTGCATTCAAAATGGTTTGAAAAGTGTTTTTGAAAAAGCTTGGGTTTTACCATTTTTGCTCCTTTTGAGCCTCAAATCTACTCATATCTTATTGTTTTTAAGTGATAAGTGATTTCAAAAGGTTTGTACACTTGTTTTGCACAAATTGGGAGATTTTTCACTGATTTAAGAAGTGGTTTTTGATGATTTTAAGCTATTTTTCGGAGCTCCTGGTCAGCTTTCCCGAATCGGGTATTTTGAACTGATTCTTCAGCTCGAAAACCCGAATCGGGTAAGTGCACCATACCCAAACCGGGATTGCACGTTACCCGAATCAGGAAAACCTCGGTTTCCCGAATCGGGCAACGGGTTCCCCGAACCGGGTTTTGCTCAAAATTAGTCCAATTCGGGTTTTCCACTTACCCGAATCGGGACTCCACTGTTCACCCAATTCGGGTTTCTCCAATACCCGAATCGGGTTTCGCGGCCAGATCTGAACCGGGAATCTCACGATCCCGAATCAGGTCTCGCACTCTTTGACCCGGAAATTTTCAATTTTCGTATCAAATCCGACACTTAGCCAATTTCTAAAATTTCAAACTTTTCAAGGCTATCTGTGTCACGAGTGCTCGCCCGAACAGTCTTTTTCAAAAGCTTTTTCCTAACCCTAGTTATCCACTCGAAGGGGATCTTTCTTAAGAGGTTATGATGTCGAGAGAAATCGTAAACATGGGGTCTGAGTCTCCTCCCCCAGTGCTCGTCATGGGAGAGTATGCCCAATGGAAACTGAGAATGATCCATTTTCTCGATCAGCTTGATAGAAACCTGACGAAATCAATCAGAGAAGGTCCAGTAAGACCTACAGTCACCATAGCCGAAGTACCTGAAACCGACACCTGTCCACTCCTACCCTCATATACGGTGGAGAAACCGTATCACCTGTACAACCAAGAACAACGCGAACGTCATGAGATTGACAAACGTGCAATGTCTCTTCTCATCATGTCTCTCCCAAATGACATGTATTCCCGCGTCGACAGCTTCGACAATGCTAGGGATATCTGGAATGAAATAGAACAGCAAATGCAGGGGGGAGACACTGCTTCAGAATTCCAAAAGGAATCTGCCATGAATGCCTACGAAGGGTTTCATGCAAGAGAAGGCGAACTGTTGCACGACTCATACCAACGCTTGAACTCCCTAGTCAACGATCTTCGACGACTAAAGGTTGAGAAGTCGCGTTACGAGGTGAACGTGAAGTTCTTGAAGAACTGAAACCCAGAATGGCGAACCTTGGCCATTAACATTCAGTTGAGTAGAAACCTTGGACAAATGGGACTTCACGACCTATTCAGTATGATGGTCCAACATGAGGAATTCATCACCGGCAACAAACCAAGGAAAGGTATTGACCCTCTTGCACTGGCTGCCGTACACCATGGAGGATCAAACTTGCTGGTAAATCCTTACCCGGAAGAACACTACCAAGACTACCACTATGATGTGAGCCAAGACTACTACCAGCACACTGACAACTTTAATGATCCGACGATCATCACTGTCACAGATGAAGAACTGCACAACATGAATGAGTCCCTTGCATTGATCACACACAAGATGCAACGATTAACTGCTAATCGGGGATTCAACCAATCAAACTCTCATGGTGGAAACCGTTTTGGTCCGGGAAGAAGTGGACATCAGTCATTTGATCAAGGGAGAGGTCATTACTCACAAGGAGGGAGATATCAGTCATCTGATCGCGGAAGAGGTGGTCGTGGAAGGTTTGGGAACAACTTCAGGCGTGACAACACGTACTTGGACTACCAAGAAAGCTCGGGAAATGGAAACAACTATCAAGGCAACTATCAGGGATCTGGATACAATCAGCATGGTTCAAACTACAACAATCAAGGCAGTGGATGCGGACAAACCTTCTCTGGGCAAGGTTATGAAGGAAAGACCAGTGCTGGATATGATGATGGAAGGTTTAATCATCATTCAGGAAGCTATGAACAAGGAAGGATTGGTGGAGCAGATCAGCACAATCATGGTGGAAACTTCAATGGCGGAAGTCACCCCAAGCAACCTCCACATGGCAAGGGTGTTCAAATCAGTGAACAGCAGTCGGGAACAAGCAGTACTCAAGTCCAGAATCCTCAACCCATGTCATCATCTCAAGGAAAGGCAAATGGACACGGGCCTACCTGCTTCAAGTGCGGGACGCCTGGCCATTATGCAAAAGACTGCAAAGCGGTGTACAAGGATGCCGCTTACTTTGAGAAGAAGGCCGCTCTTATGAGAAAGAAAGAGAAGGGCACTGCCTTGCTGGTTGATGAAGAAAACTGGGTTTGCGAGGAGGAGAGTTCAGATGAGGAGGATCATATGGTCGGTGGACCGTGTTTGATGGCTGACTTCGAGGCGCCGGACAGTAGCAACACCGAAGTGGTCGACTTTGATGCTGAAGCCGGCCTGCAATACAACAACGACGCCTTCGAGGTATCCTCCACTCCCGATATATCTGATTGCACATCCATGTTGGAATCTAAAATTTGTGCACTTGAGAATGAACTTCAAACGGAGAGAATTCTCGTCACGAAATTTAGAACCGACAGTGCGGTGTATAAGAGCTCCTACGAGGACTTGTTGATTAGTTATAATCGTGAAACTCTCGAGTCTAGCATCAGAGAAACCAATCTTGTGAACAAACTGTTGTCCCTTAATACATCTCATGACGAACTGAAAAGTTGTCATGGGGAACTCGAGCTCAAATTTAAATTGCTTTCGGAAGAAAGAACTAAACTGTTTTCAAAAATCAAAGAGCTTGAAGACAACAATCTCAAGAGAGGTCAATCTGAACAGACTCTGCATATTCTCACTGCTCATGCCAATAATAATCCTTTCTATCATGCTAAACCTGGTTTAGGACACTCAGACAAGAACATCCTAGATAAAGCACCGTCACATCTATATACCTTTGAGAACATGTCCGCATCCAAGCCCAAACCTGCTTTTGTAGGAGGACTCTCCACTGAGGAATTTGTTAGACAGTCTGTGACCTTTAGTGAAGTAATTAACGGAGAAGTCATTACTAGGACCACTAGTCTGTCTGATAATACCTCCAATAGTCCTCCCACCAGTCCCACTCCCATAGGACCTATCTTCACTCCAGGTAAGGATCCTAGGAATACCAACTCAGACTGGGAAAGCATCAAAGCCAGAACTCCTAAGGTAGCGATGCCTCCCATAGACTATTCCAACCTAAACTCAAGCTATGACTCTAGGGAGATGGAATTATCAGAGGATGTCTTAGTTATCCCCCCAAAGGATGTTTCCGCAACTAAGAGTCCGGACTTAGTCAAGCTGGAGAAGGAGATTTTTGAGCTTAGGTTGAAGGCCATGGACTTAGTTGCCTGTCAACATCAAATTCTAAATCTAAGAGCAATTTTCTCGGAAAAGGACACATTGGTTCTCACACTTGAAAAGGACCTTCTTGAGGCTAATGCCGAGAGAATTAGGCTCTCTTCAGAATGTGAAACTGCAACCTCCTCTTTTACTGTCTTCAAAACGAAGGTTGCAGATCTTCAAACTCGATACATCCTCACAGACATTCGCCTTGAAATAACAAAAGAACTTTTTCATGATGAGAGGATTAAGTATCGTCAATCTTTAACCAACCAACTGGTGTCCAATTCCCTTTTGAAAAAGAAAGTCCTTGATTTTGAAAACCTTTGCTCGATAGAATCAGATGATGATGAGACTGTCCTTAGCTCACACCATAGGATCAGTGAACGTAAGACCGTCCAAGATCCCACTGTTGAATACAATCTTAAGATATTCTTGGATGAGGGTGATGATCCTTCCGGATTCGTTCCTAAGAAAAAGGTAAGCGTTCCTTCCAAACCCGATGAGTCCACTGTGACACTTGCATCAGGTTCTGAGATAAACAAACCTGAGGGTGAAAAATGTGTTGGTACTGACAGAGGGAAGTCAGTTAAGCCTCACGCACCCAAGGGACTCCAGAACAAGAATTCCAAATCTGCTGATGCTTGTGTTTCAGCCAAACCCATAAAAAGTCTTGAGCTCAGTTCAAGCTCCTTTGAAGTGGGGGAGAACTCTCGGGCCAAACCTAATAAAAAACAACCTTTCAATTCCACAAAACCTAATTTTCAAAAACCGTCATCTGAAAAAGGTGGTAAATCCATTTCACACAAACCGTCCTCTAACTCACACATTGCTTCTAATGCAGTTGCGAGGAAAGAAGATGGTGGACAAGATGTGAAGCCACCAAGAAAGGATCAAGGAAGGAACAAACCCTTTTCTGCTTTCCCTAAGAGGCGTGGTCCTGTTCGTGCGGATCTAGGCCATGCCCCACCTAGTGTAGGATTTGATTCAAACTTTCCTGTAACCCGTAATGGGAATTTGAACACTGTTTTTGCTACTTTTAATAATGACATGTGTACTATGTTTGACAATCTCTTGCGCTTTGGTGTGGCTAGTTCTTTAAATGCTCATAATTTGAATGCCAAGTCTCATAAGAGACGAAGGAGGCGAAGAGGAAACTCTAAAACCTCCTCCTCAGTACAGTCCCCTATGCCTAAGGAGAAATCCGAAAAGGAGACTGCACCGAGTGTTTTACCTGCTTCATCTAACCCTAAGGAACCCATTGGGCAATGGGTCCCTAAACAAGCTTAATCCTTTTGCAGGTCAGTCATGTGTGGTACATAGATTCTGGAGCCCATCGACACATGACTGGTCATCGGTCCTTCCTTTTTGACTTCGTTGAAAAGTTTGAGGGATACGTCAAGATGGCTGATTCAAGACCTAAAAGGATAGAGGGGTATGGAAGCATCACAGATGGGAAGTATATAATCAAGCAGGTAAGGTATGTGAGGGGTTTGGCATACAACATGTTCAGCTCCAGCCAATTTTGCGACAATGGCTACTGGTGCAAACAATTCATGTACGGAGCTACTGTGAACACGGAAGATGAGGATCCCGTTCTAGTTGCACGCAGAACTGGGAATCTGTACACCACCGTCTTCAGATGCATTCCCCAATCACATCCTCAGTTTGAAGATCTATCACAACCAGACAACAAAATATGTTTGCTCGCGAAAGCTACCAAGGCGGAAAGTTGGTTATGGCATCAAAGGCTATGTCATCAAAACTTCAAAGACATGAACAAGCTGGTTTCCAGAGGCTTGGTCAGTGGACTTCCCGAGACACGCCTTTCCAAGGACACACTTTGTTCTGCATGTGAGTTAGGGAAAATGAAGAGAAGTTCCCATCCTCCAAAGATGGAAACTAACTGTCGAAGTCCACTCGACATGATTCACATGGATCTATGTGGGCCGATGAGGATTGAAAGTCTAGCCAGAAAGAAGTACATGCTAGTCTTGGTTGACGAATTCTCTCGGTTCACTTGGCTAGAATTTCTTCGTGCCAAATCTGATGCTGCTGACAGAATCATTGCCTTCATCAAACGGATTCAAGTTTCATTGAATCTCAAGGTGAAGAAGTTGAGAAGTGACAACGGAACCGAATTTCGTAACTCGAAGTTACATTCCTTTCTGGAAGACGTGGGAATTTCTCACAACTTCTCTACAGTTCGCACTCCCCAACAGAACGGGGTAGTAGAAAGGAAGAACCGGACGTTGGTCGAGGCAGCGAGATCCATGATGGCTCACTCAGGCGTACCTAAATCATTCTGGGCCGAAGCAGTCGCAACGGCATGCTACACACAGAATCGCACTCTCATCGTAAAGCGAACAGGAAAGACCGCTTATGAGATGATTGAGAAGCGTAAGCCTGACATCAAGCATCTACGGGTATTTGGTTGTAAGTGTTATATACTGAATGACCGGGACGATTTGGGAAAATTTGATCCCAAGGCTGATGAGTCTATCTTCATCGGATACTCACCACACTCAAAAGCCTATCGGGTTTACAACAAACGATCCCAAACCATCCTGGAAAGTACCAATGTAGATTTCTCTGAAACCGAAACTCTCTCTGATGCTAGCTCTAGTAATCCTGATGCTATTCTGCCTGATTTGCCTAATGCACCACCGAGCACAGATGTTAGACCTAACACTTTTGATTCAGATTTTATAGATCCTTCAGACTATGATTTGCCGATCTTAACTGGTCCGATCATCGTACCTGCTGCACCTGGAAACTCCACGACGTCTGTATCATCCGATGCTTTCGTGACGGAAAGCACCTCTGAGGCTACTACTTCCGCTCAGAATACGACTACAGAACCAGTGGTCTCACCACCTCAGAATTCATCCAACGAACAACCTTCAGGAGCTTCACCAGAACCCGTTGTAGCACAGAATTCAACACCTGTTCGTGCTCCGGTCACTGAAGCCGCTCCGCAACCATCTATGAGCACCTCTCAAAGATCGTATGCTCAAGTGGTTCGGGAGCCCAGACTGGAAGTTGTTCTGAATATTGAGCCACTGGGAAGGGCTACAGGTGGTCCTTCCGGAGGAATCCAGTCAAGGAACTTCGTCGTGCAAGATGAGAACGACACAACGAACAACCAAGAGTCCTACGTCACTCTTCCTCACTCAAGAAAGTGGTCAAGAAGTCATCCTCCATCCCAGATCATCGGGAGTCCATCTCGGAATGTCCAGACTCGATCATCAAAGAAATCCAACAACTTAGGTCTCTTCGCATGCTTCCTAAGCGAATTTGAGCCGTCGGAAATCAATCAAGCTCTGTCAGACCCGGACTGGGTAAGAGCCATGCAAGACGAATTGGCAGAGTTTGAAAGGAACAAGGTTTGGCGCCTGGTAAAACGACCATGGGGGAAGTCCATCATCGGCTTAAAATGGATCTTCCGGAACAAAAAGGATGAAAACAACCTTGTTATTCGCAACAAGGCTCGTTTGGTCGCCAAGGGGTTTCGCCAACAAGAGGGAATCGATTACGACGAGACGTTTGCGCCGGTTGCAAGGATAGAAGCCATACGGATCTTTCTCGCGTACGCCGCTCACAAGAACATGATGGTTTACCAAATGGACGTCAAGTGTGCGTTCCTGAATGGTGTCCTTCATGAGGAGGTGTATGTTGAACAACCCGAAGGGTTTGTAGATCCAAGGTTTCCCGACCACGTCTATGCGTTAGACAAGGCACTTTATGGTCTCAAGCAAGCTCCACGAGCATGGTATGAAACTCTTACTATCTACTTGCTAGGAGCTGGCTACAAGAAAGGTACAATCGACCCCACCTTATTCCTTCGTAAATCAGGTGATGATTTAATTATTGTACAGATATACGTGGATGACATCATCTTTGCATCTACAAGGCCTGAGTTATGCAAAGAGTTTGAGCACACTATGAAATCACAATTTCAAATGAGTATGATGGGTGAATTGACATTCTTTTTGGGACTTCAAGTCCGTCAATGCCCTGAAGGCATTTTCATAAACCAATCAAAATATGTTCACGATTTATTAAAACGTTTTGATGTGGTTGGCTCAAACTCCGCTGCTACACCAATGTCCAGATCATTTCAAATGGACGCCGACTTGTCTGGCAAGCCGGTTGATCTAAAGAAATATCGGGCAATGATTGGTTCTTTGCTATACCTTACGGCCAGTAGACCTGACATTGTATTCTCCACGGGTGTCTGTGCTCGTTATCAGTGCGACCCGCGTGATTCACACCTTAAGGCTGTGAAGAGAATCCTTAGGTACCTGAAGGGCACGCCAGACTTTGGCCTTTGGTACCCAAAGGGTTCTAGTTTTGAGCTAATTGGCTACACAGATTCTGATCATGCAGGTTGCAAGTTGGACAGGAAGAGCACCTCCGGAGCCTGCCAGTTCCTCGGGAACAAGTTGGTGAGTTGGTCGTCACGTAAACAGAACTGGGTGTCATTCTCCACGGCTGAAGCTGAATACATTGCGGCCGCGTGTTGTTGCTCACAAGTTCTATGGATGAAAACCCAACTGGCGGATTTCGGATACACCATGAACCAGATTCCAATCTACTGCGACTCTCAAAGTGCCATTCAGATCACCGCGAATCCAGTTCAGCACTCGAAAACTAAGCATATCGACATCCGATACCACTTCATCAAGGATCATGTCGAAAAAGGTAATATTGAACTGTATTTTGTGGAAAGTGACCTTCAGCTTGCTGATTTGTTCACTAAGGCCTTTGATGAGAAACGCCATTTCTTCCTTCTAAGCAAGCTAGGAATGTTAGACCTCCCGCCTAAAGTCTAGGGGGAGTTGGGGATCTGTTAGGATGCATGTGTGTAGGGGGAGACTTGAATATATAGCATCTTTCGAGGGGGAGTGTCTGTATCATCATATGTTTGTTTGTGCTAACGTTCTCGGATCCACTCTACAATGGATACCATCCTGGACTTTGCTTTGTAGGTGTGGACCATAACAACGACTTCTGATTATATCAGATCAGGACTCGCGCAAAATCCGATACCGGGGTTACACAGTTAATACCCGATGAAAACATATCCAGGTTAGTCGTTACGTAGAGGTCTAGGGACTGAACTTGTGTATTTTTGTGAACTTGCAAGTTCAGGGGGTGGATATGACAAGTTTCTGAACTTTCAAGTTCGGGGACCAAATCTGCCACTTTCTGAACTTTTCAAATCTTTCTCTCTCTCTCTCAAGAAACCGCCAAACTCACCATCCCGCTTCCGGTCACTTTTCCGGCGTTTCCGACCTCCGTTCTTCGATCCGACTACTTCCAGACGATCACGGTAAGATTTCAGACACAATGGTATAAGCATTAACACGTATCCATTACGTTTTCTTAGCCGAATCGAAGCCTAAAGCTTCTTGGATAAACCCGAAACCCAAACTCTTTGGAATGGGTTTTCGGGACGTCCAATCGGTCGTTTGTTGTTTAGGAACTTGTTTAGAACTAATTTAGATCATAATGTACTAGTTTACAAGTTCATAGATCGAGTTTTGAGTCGATTTGGGTCTGTTGTAGTCAAACCGACGTCGATTGTTCGTATTACCCGAATCGGGTATTCATAATACCCGAATCGGGTATCTTGAATGCCCTTTGAATATTCATAATACCCGAATCGGGTATCTTGAATGTTCTTGATGTTCATTGTCCCGATTCGGGAAACCTAATAACCCGATTCGGGTATTCGGGTTTCCCGCATCGATCCTTTGTGGAACCCTTGTTTATGCGTTTTCAAAATTCCCGATCCGAGAAACATGGTTAACCCAAATCGGGTATCCGAGTTTCCCGCATCCATCTTAAGGGTGGACTTTTTGAACTTGATTTCAAAATCTCCAAGTGTTTTTTTCTTCTTTACCGATTCGGGTATACTCAAAACCCGAATCGGGTTTCTATAGGAAATCCAAAATTTTTCTAAGTGTTACACCTTCTTTACCAATTCGGGTATACACCTTTCCCGAATCGGGTTTCTTGAGGAAATTCACATGTTAAATGATCTTAATTCCCGACTCGGGAAACTGAGTAACCCGATTCGGGTACTCGTGTTTCTCGACTCGCGTTGAGTCGAGGTCATGCCAAAATTTTTCAAGTGTTAGAAACTTGGTTGATCACGAGTGTCGTCTTACCCGATTCGGGTTTGACACATTCCCGATTCGGGTTTTGCCAAAACCCGAATCGGGTTTGGTACACTTATGCTTTCCAGTTTTTCTCAACACTTGGTTGTTCTTTGATCATTCTAACATCTTATTTGTATTATTATTGAACAGGAATGGCTCAACCAATCAACGAAGCTGCTGACCGCGCACTGATCGCCGCGGAGGATCTGAAGCCTATCACTCAGAACAATGAGTACGTTGATCTAAACAGCTTCCCGGCCCAAGAACCGGTGATTTTGGAGATCCTGAAGGTGCACCCTCTGGCCTATGCTCTCGAGGCCACTGCTGAAGTGCCAATGATCTACCTCCAACAATTCTGGAACACTTCCAGAATTGTCCATCATGCCGGAGGCCGAACGCTTGTGGGACGCGTAGATCAGACGGAGATGTCCGTCACCCTTGCTGATTTCCGCCGCATCCTGCATCTTCCAGCTGACTCTGCGGATGCCCCATTCGAGCCGATAGTCGACATACCGATCCTTTTCAGCGAGATCCTCGCCATCGGTGTCATGGCAAATCCAGGTCAGAAGCTCAACGGCATATCTCAGGTGACCAACAACATGCTGCCACCTCTGTGGGCGACTCTGTTCAATATTTTGAACAGATGCCTGCCTGCTAAAGTCAAGGGCTTAGACAAAGCCTCGACCCATCTGTGGCATGTCATCCACTCAGTGATCTACGGGCGTAGGATTGACAATGCGGCCCAGCTTTGGATTGACGTAACACGGGATGTGGACCCGAATGACCAGCGCAGCAAACACTCATCCATCCCGTGGATGCGATTCTTTGCCTTGATGATCCGCGACCACATGAGCCGACATCCAGAAGTCAACCCACGATCTCGTCACCCGCTCTTCAAGAGCAAACAGATCTCCAGGTCCAAGATTCGGGAACTCAAGCCCGGTCAAGAGGAGATGCCGATACCTCGTCACGTGTTGGACACCGCGGACAGAGAAGCTGTAAGTGTAGGACTCTATAGGGCGTCCATAGGTCTAGGTGACACGTCCACGGACTCCTCAGAACCGAGGAGCCCTGCCCAGGACGTGCAAGCCGTCCATCAGTCGGCTCGGGCCTTAGGTGCCGGGCCCCGGGGTACCACTGGGGGTGCCTCCGGATCGGGTGTGCTTCGAGTAGACGTGAGGGGGTCGCCGGGTAGAGTAGTTGGTACTTCCGCGGTTCCACACGTGCCTCAGGTTGGTCCGAGCGCACTTTACCAACAGGTGCGTCAAGCGAGAGGTCGCCGCACTCGACGGGAGTTGATAGATGAGCACTCGGATGAGTACTACGTTCGCACCAGAACGAAGAGATACGCTGGCGCTCAAAGGTACTCGCCGCCCTCTCCACACCATTCTGACGAACAGGAGCCGTCACCATCACCATCACCAGCAGGACAGGGTGGGGACGTGGAAGCTTCCCCACAAGAACAAGCCCACGTTTCTTCACCTCCTCAAACCGACGCTGCTCCCGGGCCACAAGGAGATCCAGAAGACGAACCCTCCGGAGATGATTCCGGTGATGCATCCGGCCGTGATGAAGGCCATGACGAGTCCTCCTCCGAGCACACTCCGTCCAACCGAGAGGTTGTTGATGTTGAGGCCACCGAGTCCGAACAAGTGGACTTCGGTGATGGTTCTTCCGAGGAGGTGGACAACCTCAAGAGCGGCAATGCTCAAAGAGACGAAGATGAGGTAACGTCATCTTTTAACGGAGACGACTCCGTGGACATCCTCAAACATGATGAAGTTGATTCAGACGGCCGAACCGACGGTCGTGATGGTGATGAAGAAGAAGTGGGAACGGCAGTGGAGCGACAAGGTGATGAAGACCTTGAGGGTGTAAGTGAGGGTCAAAGAAAAGAGACCGTCGACGAAGAGGTCCACTTAGACGAAGAGTGGCTCAGGATAGAAGAACAGGGAGGAGAAGAAGAACCCATTAGGTTAGACACCTTAGGTCTCCCGTCTACCCCGAGTCATTCCCCCACAGAGGCAACCCACATACAGACCGGTCACCTTGTGACGTCGGGTCAAGACGCTGGCAGCCAACCAGCGCATTTGCACGCCCAAGCCACCCACTCGGCCATCTCTCAACAGATGTTCGTTTCATCTTCTCACGGGGATATAGCACAACTTCCACCGGCCACTCACTTGGAGTCTGCCGGTGTTGATATCAGAGAGGAACTGCCCCACCTCTCGACTTCTTTCCGTGCACCTATTGTCTTAGATCCACTCACTGAGACGTTTCACGTCGTTCATTTGGATAGGACACTTCTAGGAGCATCATCCGCCCGCCCAAGTGGCCTGGCCGGAACGGGGAGAGTCGGTGCGTCTGATGACGCCCTTCGAGGATCCACCGGAAGTCCTGACATCGTCAACTCTACATCAGCGATGACTTCAGGCCAAGAGAGCACCTCAGTAGGACTCTTCTCGTCAACTGGAGCCCAAGTGGCACCAGCTATTGTGCTACCGGGACCGGGTCCGACGGATTCGGGCGACATCCTTAAAGTCGTCCAAGCCAGATTCGCGGAGCTCGACCGCGCCGAGGCCTCTCGCAATGCCAAACTTGAGGCGTTCGAGAGTGCTCTCAACGAGCAAAGGGGAGAGATCGAGGCTCTGAAGTCTCGCGACGCCGAACGGGAGGAAGAACTGCAAGAACTTCGACGCCAAGCCAAGGGCAAGTCGACCGAACTTCAGATGCAACAGTCAGTGGCTCCTCCTCGTACTGAGCCAGTCCTTCGCCTACAACCTCCGCGACCATCTCATCAGGAAGCCATCCCGGGCTATGTTCATGAAGACGAGTTCAACATGACAATCTCTGCGCTAACGACTCAGAACGACAAGCTTTCGGTCAAGCTCAAGCACGCGGAAGGACTACTAGCTGCCAGGGATGCCCAGTTGCGAGAGAGGGAAGCGCAGTTGGAACGTATCCGCGAACTCGAGGCAGCGTGCCGGCCTCAGGCTCAGTCCTCAAAACGGGGACATGATGACACTGACCCGGGCGCAGGTCCTAATGAGGGGGAGATGCAAGGAGCCAAACGACTTCGCATCGGCCTCGCTCAAGCCTCGGGTTCCGCGCCTGCTACTACGGCTTCAGCTTCACAACCTGCTAGCTCGAGTGCCCCGTCAGAATCCGCCGCCGCCGATACCTTATTCATAGATTCAGACACCGAGGCGATTCCTGACATGGGGAGCTGGCACTACGAGCCAATCCCGGCAGGTGAGGTAATTGAGTTTCCTCATCTGACCGAGACAGCAGGGATCGATGTCGTTCCCCCGGAAGCAGCACCGAAAGACCCTTCAGATTTTCAGATTCCGGAGGAAGCCCGGAAGATTCTTCGGTCGCTCGCTCAGAGCCTCAGGATATACAAGAAGGGGGATGACATTGTTCAAAACACCGACTACACCAGCTTTTTGTCAGCGTTCGAGTTTCCCACTCCGGACGCTCCTCGGACCATCCATTCGACCGCTCCAGATTCCTCCGCTCCAGTTGTCATCCAGCTCAACTGGAACCACTCCGTCATTTTCAGGCCATTCCTTGAGGAATCCTTCAGCCGCATCTTCCAGCAGGAGAACCTGCACGTCTGGTCAAGAAAGGTTTACTTCGGGATCTCTCATATCAAGAACAAGAGAAGAAGGACTGCGTATGTGCACCAGAGGATGTGCAACTGGGCCACCCACGGACGTCAAAGAATTAGACGTCGGTTCATCAAGGTAACTGCTATGCGCCCTTACAGACATGGCCATCAGTTGTTCCTTGAGTACGATGTCCGTATGTACGGGACCGGCGTTCCCCGAGGTGTGTTGCAAGACTGGACCTTCACAGAAGCAGATCTGGACCGAGTTCACCTAGAAGACCTACTGACGCTCATCAAGTACCTCCAGGGCCCGATACTCCGACCTGAGCACTACAAAGACGACACCGAGATCTTGAAGAAGTATGTTCGTCATGCGATCACCCTTGCGCGTGTGACGGACTACCAACTTGCAATCGAGAGCCGCCAGCCGAAGGTCAACCTGCTCCGCCCGAACCTGCTCGTACCTGGTATTGATGCTTATCTTCCATACATGCCAACCAGGATACCGGAGCATGGGGTTCTCTATGTGACGATGAAGAAGAGGGAGCGAAGATTTATGAGATTTGGCGAACTTGCCAAGTTTTGCGACGGAACCCTTCTCTACGTCTACAACGGGATGCAAAGCAGACTCTTGGCTGATCAGGTACCGAGTCGGAAGTTCATAGATGGAAAGGGAAAGATTTTGGAGGCGATGAACCTGATCGAGAGAAAGCTCAAGGAGAGGCTTATGTACAGACAAGTGGAAGCGGCGATGCAGATGCGAGCAAGGATCATCGGAGAATGGGAGGAGTTCCTTCAGATGTCGAAGTGGGAACCAGCGCTTGAGCTTCCACCACCCTTCTGACTTCTTCCCAAAGGGGGAGATTGTTAGACCCTACTTTGAGGGTTGTGAAGAAGTCAAGGGTCTATCTAGTATTTTCCTTATTCTAGTATTTAGCTTTAGTTTATGTTTGCCCTCTTTTGTAAAGAGTCATAGACTCTAAGGGCTTGTCTTGTAATTTCATCTAACCTAGTGCTATATAAACAATGCTATAGCCTAGGGTTTGTTAGACTTGTTGGTAGCCTACTATCTTTATGAGAAGCAATCCCAAGAAATTCTCTTATTCTCTCTTGTCTTCTCCATCACTTTCACCAACATTCTCACTACTAGTTGTTCTTCATAGATAATATTTACACTAGTTTTCTCTCCATCTTCATTCTCTATTATCTGGGATTCACAGAAACCGAAGTTTTAGGCTTCGATTTCATCTCGAAAACAAACGTTATAGATGAAATTGAAAGTACATAAGTGTTCGAAATCTTACCAGGACCGTCGGGAAGTAAATGGATCGTAAAACGGAGGTCTAACGAGTGCTCGGGGTGGCCAGAAACTGATCGACGGTTCGGTGGTTTTGTGTTCTTCGGAGCAGTTGTGAGAGAGAGAAGGTTGAAGACTTGAAGAATTTTTGAAAAGGTGATTTTGAATAAAACAAAATGCCTTTTTATATTTTAGAAGTCAACTTATCTGATTTTGTGATAAGTGATACTGACAGTATCATTTTTGGTTCTCTCTTTATACAACTATCGACAAATGACACAATAAACCCTTGAACCTTAAGTTTGAAAACCTTTAAAAATCATCCCCTAAACTTGTAGTTTAGAAAAGTTTCAAAAATGATCCTTAAACTTGTGTTTCAAGAGTTGACAGAGATAGTCCCCGAACTAGTAAGTTCAGAAACATGTCACTACTGCCCCATGAACTTTCAAGTTCACAAAAGTTACAAGTCCAACCCCTACACCTTAACCAAAAAGACTAACTTGGTACTTCTCCTCAAAGATTAACTGTGTAATCTTGAAACGGGATTTTGCACGAGTTCTGATCTGAAGTAATCAGAAGTCGTCATGCCGATCCACAACTGCAAAAATAGGATAAGAGTGGTATCTAAAGCAGTATGGATCCGAGAAAATTAGTACAAACGTTCAAACAATTGTATGACGCTCCCCTAGATATATGCATAACCTAAAAAGCCCCCCCCCCTACGCATATGCATACATAAAATAGATCCCCAGCTCTCCTAGACCTCAGGCGGTAGGTCTAGCATTCCTGACTTATTGAGAAGAAAGAAATGTCGTTTCTCATCAAATGGCTTAGTGAACAAATCAGCAAGTTGAAGATCACTCTCCACAAAATACAGTTCAATGTTACCTTTCTCGACGAGAGAAGATGTAAAGAAACATTGTAAGCAAGAATAAACACAAGTAAGCTCTACAATGTGGTGTGTAGTAGAGAAGACAAAGACCTTGTAGGATGAAGATGATAATTTACTGATGATAATATTGTAGGCTACAAGTTTAACACTCCAACATATTTGGAAAAACACACCCTAACCCTAGAACCCATAAAGGGTATTATATAGGGACTAGGTAGACAAAAATACAACTTAGCTCCTTAGAGTCTATGACTCTTTACAAAAGGGACCATAAACATAAAGTGACTAAAGCAAGTTAAGATAAATTACATAAAATTCCCCTTGACTTCTTTACAACAAAATATGACGTAACAAATATAAAAGTGAAAATAATAAATTATACTTGAATTTTTTAATATATATGTGTATATTAAATTTATATAATAATGATAAATAAGAAAAGAAAAGTGAAGTTTTTGTAAGAACCTCAATTATAGAGTTTTAAGGAGGTTCTTACTTTGTTGAGGTGAATGATGTGACATGAAAAAATATGTCAAGTGAGTTTGTTAAAGGTTTCACCATTGTGGATGCTCTCAGTTAACAACAAGCTTATCAACTAGTTTGTCGAACATAACCTAATTGTATAAAACAAATAATAAATTTATTTTAATTTATTTTACTATAAGAATTAATTTTATTTTAGAGAAAAGTCCACAAAAACTTAATAGACTTTGTTGTGATAAAGTCTTGAACAATTTTTTAAAACAAAATTATCCTTAAACTTTTAAAAACATGTTATATAAATCATTAAACCTTTTTAATCATATCAATTACATACTTAAGGAGATGAGAATTCAAAAAAATTTCATGCGTCAGTTAGGAGTAAGGAGAGGAAAAACGGGATTCGGGGTTTAAACATCAACGCACGTTATGGATGGAAGACCCGAGTGCGGTCAAGGAAGTGATCGACCCGAGACTAAGAAATGAAAACTAAAAGAAAATAACGCCAGAAAATGTGGTGTTTTTAGAGAGACCGATTTCGGAGGAGAAGATATAGGAAGCAATGAAGTGTTGCAGAAACAATAAATCGCCAGGGTCGCACGGGATGACTGTCACTTTCGTGAAAAGGTTTTGGGACATCATAAAAGATCGACCTCATAAAGGCAATATCAAGTTTTTAGAAAGAGGAAAAGTTAAGTGGCGGGTGTAACACCTCTTTCATGACGCTAACCCCGAAAAATCCAAATTCGGTGGGCTCTACGAATATAGGCCCACAAGTTTAATAGGGATTTAATTTTCTACAAAATTCTATCCAAGGGTTTGTCGGAAAGATTGAAATCGGTAATGGGAGGAATTATTGGAGAAACGCAAGAGGCCTATATATAAGGAAGGTACGTCCTTGATGGGGTGTTGAAAGCAAACGAAATGGTGGTCTACTTACGAAGAGTGACAAAGAAAGACTTGATACCTTTTTTGTGTTGTCTAATGAGTCAGCCTAAGCAACATATAATGTTTGCTTTTGTTGCCTAGCTTCTTAAGCAACATTTAGAAGGCAACACTACTTACGCAATTCGGGCTTGTTTCCTAAGTGGTATTTTGAGGTAGTAATTTTGAAAAGGCCTACGATAACGTGGAATGGTCATTCCTTATAGATACTTTAAAATAAATGGGATTCAAGACTAAATGGTGTAATTGGGTAAAGACATGCTTGGAGTCAGCCATAATATCGATATTAGTCAACAGATCGCCTACAAGAGAATTCAAGATAAAGAAAGGGATTAGACAAGGGCCTCGTCACCCTGCCTGTTAACCATCTTTCATGTTTTTCGTGGACCACTTGACGTTCCCGCTGAAGGGATTATGTGCAAGACAGTAATTTGGGTTACCATGTCCAATGTTATAAGACACTAGTGGGTCACACTGCTACACACCCAACCCGAGACCTATTGGATTTATTGTGTGGAAATAATTAATTAAGTTTAATTATTTAAAAAGAGAGAAAAAGGAATAAATAATAAATTGTTTATTTATTATTTATTAGTTAAAAGATAATTACTTAATTAATAAGTATAATTAATTAAGATAATTATTGAGAGTTATATTTGGTTTAGGATTCTGTTGAACACTACCATATTTATCTTTATAAATATAGGGTTAAGGCAGTAAGATAAACATCTGATTTCATTGTTACTTTTTCACCAAGAAATTCCAAACCTCTCTCTCTCTCACTCTCTCTCTGGCCGCCGGCCATACACACTCACACACACGCTCGCCGGAGTTTTTCCGATCAGTCCAAGGCAGTCTAGCAGCCATTCTCACGATGGTGCAGTAGCGGTGTATCCCTCACTAGCCTCCAGAGGATCTTTCGTATTGTTAAAGGTAAACGCGAGAAAACCCCCTTAATAATTGTATTTGATTAAACTACGGATGGATCATTGTTCGGGTTGTTTTTATCCGCTGCGTTATTAGTTTTATCCGAACCAAAACCCCAACAGTGGTATCATAGCCACTTCCGTATGTTTTTTCAGATCTGTTTTTGTTGTATAAGTTTTGATAAAAATTGGTTTTTTGATTTTAATAAAAATCTGAATTTTATGTTTCCTCGTTAAAGTTTTGATTTTTATCGAATTCCCGAAACTCGTGGCAATCGGCGGCGGAACGGTGGTAATAACCGACCGAACCACCGGGCCGATCGCCGGACGAGTCCCGACCGAACCACCGAACCACCGATCGGTGGTCGTGGTTGTTTTTCCTCCATGGCCGAAGACCAAACGAACCACCGAAGCCACGATCGGCGACGGTGGTCGTGGTCGTTCCCGATCACAGCCGTAACACCACCGGTCACCAAAGCCACAATTGGCGATGGTGGTGGTGGTCGTCTCCTCCAGCCGCGAGCCGTACCACAACCGCGGCAGAAGCCGTGCGGTGGAGGCGGCGGTTTATTGTTTCGACCGTGATCACGGCGGTGGCAGTTTCGATGCCGCTGCTGTCGTTCGTGGTTCACCGGTGGCGGCGGCGATGCCTTGGCGTCGTTGTCGTCGCCGGTTGAGCAACGGTGATGCGGCGGTGGTTTTTTCAGCGGGCAAGGCGGCGGCGGTGGTGTTTTGGCATCGTCGTCGTGTGTCGGTTTTTTTGGCAATCGACAGCCGGCCATGCCACTGCAGTGGCGTCCGACTGCTGCTGCTGT
This sequence comes from Centaurea solstitialis, assembly GCA_030169165.1. Classification (NCBI taxonomy): domain Eukaryota; kingdom Viridiplantae; phylum Streptophyta; class Magnoliopsida; order Asterales; family Asteraceae; genus Centaurea; species Centaurea solstitialis. The sequence continues at coordinate 88,409,723 of CM058040.1, read as the reverse complement.
TGTGGTGGTGGCGATTGTCGACGGCGGCGCTGGATGGTGGCGGCGACGGATGGTGGCGATTCACGATCACAACCGCGCCCGAAGCCGCGGTGGTAGTTTTTGTTTTTGATCGCCGGCGAGGCGATGGTGGCGGCGTCGTCGCCACTGCCGTTGTTCATGGTAACCAAAGCCGCTGGTAAACCAGGTAATTGATAGTGGCCGTTTTTGCTACTATCAAACCAACGGATAAACGGGAATTGAGTCAATCGTTATGAGTTAGGATAATTGACGATTTCGAATCATAATAGGTTTCGAATTGGATAAGGTTTTAATTATTTAATTATCATCAACTTTATTTTCTTAAAAATTATTATGAAAACCTTGATTTTAATCCAGTTTGGATTATTACGAAAAACCAGTTTTATCAAAACAGTTTTTAGTTAGTTTAATCTGTTAAGCTAGTTGTTGTTGTCATAGCCGAGCCCATTGACCTATGGTTGTGTTTTATTGCTTTATTACGTTGTTACTTTATTATCTTGTTTTGGTAAGGGAGGCCTGCGAGCCATTTACAACCCTGTTTGTACTTTAAATTTTAATTAGTTTAAATGGGAGGCCTGCGTGCCATTTACAACCCAATCTTGTAATAGTTAAATTAGAGTAGTTCAAAAGGAGTAAAGCTAGAAGACGGACTTCACGGAGACACGACCAAAGATGTTGGAGCCAGTGGGAGCACCAAGATTTCATGCCTTGTGGTTGTTTAGTCACATAGGATTTGGACCGTTAGTTTTCGTGTTGGCTCACGAAACTGACAATAGATCTGGGCAAAGCTATGACATTGTCTTGTTTTATCTGCGTGGTTGATTATAATTCTTTAATTTTAGATAAAACAAATTTTATGAAATCGGATAAAAGAGTTCGATTACAGTTTGTTTTTCGAACCAGTTCTTTTAAAAATTAAAACTGGCTAAAAATCCTTAGGAAAATTTTAGATCAGTTAGTGTGATCCAGTCTTGGACACCTTTGGCGTAAGGTACGTTGGGGCTCGAAGAAAGCAAACCTTGGGCACCCACGTTCAAACCCCAAGCCGAAGGGGGTGAAAAGACTCTGCGATAATCGGGTGGTACCGACCAGAGTACATCCAGTTCAAAATGGTGCGATCTATTTTGGTTTTTGTTACAATTCACCGGGTGGTACCGGGCCAAAACACACTAGAGGGACTAAATATGCACGGATTTAAATATCCGATTTCCCGACGATCTAGAAGTCTTGTCTTCGATTAAAGATGCGATTGGTATAAGTTGTTACCTACCAGAAATAGCATGGATTGACTTGTGTGAGCAAACCGCTTGTCAATTCATTTGAAATATGGATTCTAGTCTAATAAATTTATTGTGCTAAGGTAATAATTTATTAGAAATATAATCAGATAACTAAAATTGGAATTTTAAATTTTTCTGTAGATGTCTGCTATTACCTTTAATTCACCTGAGGAATCTCTCCGCCTGATAATGGGGAAATGGAAGCTTACAAGCCAAAATTTTCCAGTCTGGAAAATGCATCTTGACAACGTCTTAGATGCATAGGGTAAGCGATACGTGATAGAGAAACCCATTTCACGACCCAAATGCAATTATCCTGAAAAGGATTTTGCTGAGTACTTTAAATTCATGGCTGACGAATCTGATGTGATGTCAATTCTGTCTTTCTCTACCTCACCCGAGTTCACGGCTGGTTTAAGAGTTAAGTACTGCCATGAGGTCGTGAAGAATATAGAAAACCAGGTAGGTTTCTATAAGAAAAGTGGGAAGTACCTAATCATGAAAGAGATTTATTCTTTGAAACTGAAAAAGGGTCAATCTATTAATGATCATCTTCTGGAAATGAGGAAACTCTTTAAAAGTTTGTCACGCATTGGATATAAGATGGTTCAGGAGGAACTTGTACATCCCATGTGGTTCTCTCTCACGGACGAGATACGTACCATAGTTAGTGGATATATTGGAGAACCATAGAGAGACGTGGCAAAGCTCCATGAGGATATTTTGGCTAGTTTGGAGCCGAAACCCGCAGCAGCTGCTGAACTCATGGACACAGATTGGATTGACGAGCTGGGAGATCTGAGTTTCCCAGAATGCGGTAGCAAAGATATTTGTGCTCACTCGATGGACATCAACCAGCTAGACATCGGTTTACCCGATGCACCAGGTATCTTTATGATAGACTGTTTGATCACTTCTTATGAATCATGAGTACTTGATACAGGCAGTGGTAACCACATTTGTTATCATTTACAGGGATTCAAAAGAAGGGAGACACTGTGGAAGGACCGTTCGAACCTAAGAGTCGGTGAAGGCACGATGCTTGTAGCTGAAGCTGTAGGGTCTTATAGTCTTAGTTTACCCTCGGGTCTAGTATTGGAACTTGAAAACTGTTATTATGTTCCTAAGATGATCAAAAATGTTATTTCTTTCGATTTACTTGTAGACCAAGGTTTTTGTTACAAATATGATTATAAACTTATTTCTTGCTTTAAAAATGATGTCTTTTATTTCAAAGCAACTCCATCCAATGGTCTATATGTGTTAAATCTACAAGAAAATAAATAGGTCTATCATATAAGTAAACGATCCAAAGAGATTGAGGATCAGACTTACCTCTGGCACTGCCGTCTCGGTCACATAAACAAGAAACGTATAGAAAAACTTCGGAAAGAAGGATTTCTTGGGTCTTTCGATTTTAGACCCTTTGACAATTGTGAATCTTGTTTATCTGGCAAGATGACAAAGCAACCCTTCAATAAAGATAATGAAAGGGCAAATGAATTGTTAGGAATAATACACACAGATGTGTGTGGTCCTTTCAGTCATGTGGCTAGGGGAGGATACCGGTACTTCATCACTTTTACTGACGATTTCAGTAGATATGGTTTTGTCTACCTAATAAGACATAAATCTGAAGCCTTTGAAAGATTTAAGGAGTTTCAGAAAGAAGTACATAATCAACTTGACAGAAAGATCAAGTTTCTGCGGTCAGATCGAGGTGGGGAATATCTGAGTCAGGAATTCAACAATCATTTGATGGAATGTGGGATTGTTTCACAACTCACACCTCCGTATACACCCCAGATGAATGGTGTGTCAGAAAGGAGAAATCGTACTTTACTAGATATGGTACGATCAATGATGTGTCGTTCCTCACTACCAATAACATTTTGGGGACATGCGCTCGAAACAGAGGCCCACATACTGAACAGAGTGCCGACTAAATCGGTAGAAAAGACACCATACGAAATATGGACGGGTAAGAAACCTAAATTGTCTTTTCTGAATATTTGGGGTTGTGAGGTATACGTCAAGCGACCAACCTCTGAAAAACTCAAACCCAAATCAGATAAGTGCTTTTTCGTAGGTTATCCCAAGACAACTGTGGGATACTACTTCTACAATCCTACCGAGAACAAAGTCTTTGTAGCTCGGAATGGAGAATTTCTGGAGGATAAGTTTCTCAGTACTGAAAATACAAGAAATGATGTAGACCTACAGGAAGTAGAGGAAGATGTCACTTTACCGATAGTTGAGCCAGTTACTCAACAAGAACATGTTGAGACTCAGCCGGAGACGGTTGAGGAAGTGCAAACACAGGACCTTCGCAGATCCACTAGGGTAGGGCAAGAACCAGATAGGTATCTTGGGTTCCTAGTCTCTCAGGATGGTGGAGACTTGAATGAACCAACCACCTATGGAGAAGCTGTATCAGGCAGTGAGTCTGAACAATGGCAGGAGGCCATGAAGGCAGAGATGCAGTCCATGTACGACAACCAAGTATGGGAGTTGACAGATTTACCCCAACACTGTAGGGCTGTTGGACGTAAATGGGTTTTCAAGAAGAAAACTGATATGGACCGTAACGTGCACATTTTTAAAGCTAGACTGGTTGCAAAAGGTTTCACACAAACTCATGGCATCGACTATGATGAAACTTTTTCACCAGTAGCAATGTTAAAGTCTATCAGGATTTTGATGGCCATTTCAGCGTACTTTAATTACGAGATTTGGCAAATGGATGTTAAGACGGCCTTCCTGAATGGGAAGTTAACAGAGGACATCTACATGCAACAACCGGAAGGTTTTGTAGATCCAAAGAATCCTGATAAAGTGTGCAAACTGCTAAAATCCATATATGGATTAAAGCAAGCATCCAGAAGCTGGAACTTACACTTTTATGTACGAATCAAGGAATTTGGTTTTGCTAAAAGTGAGTTTGAGCCATGTGTTTACACAAAGTTCAGTGGGAGCGTAGTGACCTTCTTGGTCTTATATGTAGATGATATTCTACTCATTGGAAATGATGTACCAACTTTACAGAGTGTAAAGACTTGGTTAAGCAAATGTTTCCAAATGAAAGACCTTGGAGAAGCCGCCTATATACTTGGCATAAAGATCTATAGGAATAGATCTAGACGGCTTATCGGGCTTAGTCAAAGTACATACATTGACAAAATCCTAAAACGGTTCAGGATGGATGAATCCAAGAAAGGATTTATCCCGATGCAGCATGGCATAGTGCTAAGCAAAGCACAATGTCCTGTTTCTAGTGAAGATCAGGACAAAATGAAATTGCTTCCATATGCTTCTGCAATTGGATCGATTATGTATGCCATGTTATGTACGAGGCCTGATGTTGCTTACTCGATAAGTGTTACGAGCAGATACCAGCAGAACCCAGGTGAAGCCCATTGGGTGGCTGTCAAGAACATTTTCAAGTACATGAGATAGCTAAAGAAATGTTCTTGGTCTTTGGAGGATCTGAGGATGAGATTAGTGTCACATGCTATTCTGACGCTAGTTTTCAGACCGACAGAGATGATTTTAAATCACAGTCAGGGTATGTATTCACCCTAAATGGAGGCACGATCTCGTGGAAGAGCTCGAAGCAAGACACCATAGCATATTCCACTAGAGAGGCAGAGTTCATTGCAGCATCAGATGCAGCAAAGGAAGCAGTCTGGCTCAGGAATTTTATCTCGGATCTAAGAGTTGTAGCCAGTATCTCTAGACCCATAGATATTTACTGTGATAACTCTGGAGTAGTAGCACAAGCAAAGGAGCCCAGAGAACATTACAAGTCGAGACATGTACTCAGGAAGTATCACCTCATCCGAGAGATCATTGGAAGAGGAGATGTGAAAATATGCAAAATTCCGACGGATGAGAATGTTGCAGATCCGCTAACAAAGCCACTAGCTAGAGCAAAACATGAGGGGCATGCTAGTTCCATAGGAATGCAGTACCTGGATACTAGTAGTTAGTTTATGTTATCGATTATTAATGTAATACTTTGAGACATTATAAGAGTTTATTTCACACTGTGTTTGAAATAAAGAGATACTATTTATGAAATGTTTCAAGAAATTACTTTTTGCATATTTAAGGTTATCCATGATTTTTGAGCTTGTAAAAAATCTAAATTTCCATAGCTACTTATTGAGGTGGGAACCTCAGTAAGGTTATGACGCTATTATGAATGTTTTATATACAGTTGTGATGCGGTAATTATCGTATATAAAAAGCGTAACAAGTTTTAACCTCTAATGCCTAGCCACCGTCTTACCACATATACAGGCAAGCGTACCTGATCGTGAGTAATATAGTGTAGGAAAGTCCAGGTATCGTATCTACCACTGGGAACGGTCAAGTTATCGTAGACTAAAGTCTGAATCGGTTTAATTAATCAAAAAGGGGGGTTTTGTATGAAAAAGGGTTTGAATACTTTAAAAGAAACAATTAACTAATTAAAACTAGAAAGCAATTGAAATAATGATTTAAGTTTATAATAAGGGAAAAACAGCAGTACTTATCATGATAAAGCGAATCCCCAATATGGATGATATGAATAGGTCGAAGGTTTGGTTGTTTTGACTATTGTAGGAATTTAAGTCTGGGACACCCTAACATGTGCAATTTATGGCTATGAACTAGGATACGGTCCTCCTAATTCCAATCCTAAATCGTTTGGTCCACAATCTAGAATCGGTAAACCCTTCCCAATCAATATTGCAATGGCTCTTTTACTATCGGTCACTATTGGTCAAAGTAACCCCTTAACAAAACTCTATGGTCCAAGTCAGGCTAAGGTAGGTTGATTATCCTTTCGGAGTCTATCTGCTTTGGTCTAACAAATACACCCAACCAAGTGAATTCAAATTGCCACAACAACAATAATCAGAAAAGAACCATAAAAGACATTCAATTAATCAAAAACAAACTAATAAACATTAATCACAAAGTATCATCCATAAAGGTTCATCTATCATGACAAGCACTACTAATAAACTATTCACTCATAATGAAAAAAAAAACATAAACAAAAGTAGACATCGACATGATACCGACAGTACAACGATAGATGATCGGAGATCGACTCCCGCAGCGTATCGGCACCTTTCGTACTCTCACTCTCGTTTCTCTGTACTTCCCTCGTGTATCGGACATCGAACATGTTTAGAACTGAAGGAGGAGGCTGATATTTAAAGGAAAACGTCCAGGCTCCATCTGGCGATCTCCAGACTGCTGACTTGGCGACGCCAAGCACTTAAATCAACCCTAATCTTCAATTCATTCGCACTTGGCGGCGCCTGATTGAGGACTTCGCGATCGCCAAGTGTCTTCTGTGTTGACTTTGTGCATTTTTCACGTTTTCTCGCCTTTTTTCGTACTTTTCCGTTCCACGGCCTCCAAATCCTTCACAAACAATAATAAGCTCATTTAATGCATGAAATGATCATAAACAGGTGAGAAATGGGGTAAAGTCATACGATTACGCGCAACCAAAACATGTATAATTTTGGTGTTATCAAGTTGATATGATTAAACATTCATAAGTACTTATCAGAGTGAATGAGTATTGGAGGTGACCAGTTTCAAGTCTACTTCATGGAGCCTATGTCATAAGTATTGACTTGATGATAGGTTGTCCTTAGACTTGAGATATCTGGTTTGTAAGCATGAGGACTACTGTACTCTTAGCATGCTCTAACGCTGCACCGTAACTGGGTGGCCATAAGGGGTATGACTAGATGCAGCGGAAGCCATGGTTGCAGATGCGGGTAGTCAATATGGGATTTAGACCTCCTTTATGGGAGAGATATTTCCGGGCCCCCCTGGCGATTAAGATTGGCGGAAATGCGTGGCCACGATCGGATAGAATAACATTAGTTATTTGGGAAGTTCCGTAACTGCAGGAAATCGAGATCAATGTCAGGAAATACTTGAGTTTATGATTGAACAATCTCAGTTCCATGTCTAAAACTCATTTTAGAAATATCATGTGTAAAAGGAATGAACCTGTGTATAATTCAAATATGAATCGTATCTCTAGCTATAAGAGATCTTATAACCTGGTTAACCTAAGTGTCTGGCTAGGGACCTCCTTAGGCTAATGGTGACAGTTAAGTTACTTATCTGGCATAAGTGGGAGTCTGAAGGGATTATGTGCAAGACAGTAATTAGGGTTACCATGTCCAATGTTATAAGACACTAGTGGGTCACACTGCTACGCACCCAACCCGAGACCTTATTGTGTGGAAATAATTAATTAAGTATAATTATTTAAAAGAGAGAAAAGAATAAATAATAAATTGTTTATTTATTATTTATCAGTTAAAGATAATTACTTAATTAATAAGTTTAATTAATTAAAGATAATTATTGAGAGTTATTTTTGGATTGAGATTTCTTATACTGCCATATTTATCTTTATAAATATAGGGTTAAGGCAGTAAGATAATTATCTGATTTCATTGTTACTTTCTCACCAAGAAATTCCAAACCTCTCTCCCTCTCTCTCTGGCCGCCGGCCGTATACACACACACACACTCGCCGGAATTTTCCGATCAGTCCAAAGGAGGTCTAGCAGCCAGTCTCACGGTGGTGCAGTAGCGGTGTATCCCTCACTAGCATCCAGAGGATTTTGTATCGTTAAAGGTAAACGCGAGAAAACCCCCTTAATAATTGTATTTGATTAAACTACGGATGGATTATTGTTCGGGTTGTTTTTATCTGCTGCGTTATTAGTTTTATCCAAACCAAAACCCCAACACCCGCTTCATCTATTAGAGTTTTGATATATAAAGCCGCTTTCACAAACTTCTCATAAATAATTGTATACCGTCTGTTTGGGTCCTCGTTAGAAGATGATGAAGAAGATGAAGTTGAAGAAATGGACTTTGATGCCATTTTGTATAAAATGAGAAGGATAAATTGTAGAGAAGATGATTTGGTGTGTTTTGTAGACGGGAGAATGGTTTGTACCTATAGAGGAATAAACTGTAAAATAAAAAGGGGAATGAGTATAGAAAGAAAGATTTTTTGTATGTCTTTTTATAAAGTAATAAAATGTATATATAGTGGTAAAAAGGAAAAAAAAAATTTAAATGGTCATATGACTGTTACCTCTCTCTCTCTCTCTCTCTCTCTCTCTCTCTGATAACACCAAAATTATACATGTTTTGGTTGAACTTAATTGTATGACTTTAACCCATTTCTCACCCGTTTCTGATCATTTCACTCACCAAATGAGCTTATTATTGCTTTTGTAGGATTTGGAGGCCGTGGAACGGAAAAGTACGAAAAAAGGCGAGAAAACGTGGAAAATGCACAACATCAATCCAGTAGCCATCTAGCGATCGTGAAATCCAAGGTCTGGCGCCGCCAAGTTCGACAAAGATGAAGACCAGGGTTTGACCTAAGTGTTTAGCGCCGCGAAACCGCCGTCTGGCGATCGCCAAACAGGCTCTGGACGCCCCTTTTAAATACCAGCCTCGTCCTTCAGTTCAGAAGATGAAAGCAGAGACGAGAGGAACGATAGAGTAGAGAGTGAAAGTCTGAGTGGTGCCGATACGCCGCGGGGTTCGATCTTCGATCATCCGTTGTTGTACTGTCGGTATCATGTTTACATCTACTATCGTTTTTTCTATTTTCATTATGATTAGTGAGTAGTTTTTATAGTGGTACTTATTGTGGTCGATGAACCATTGTGGATGATGATTTCATTAACTAATGTTTATTGGTTTGTTTTTGGTTAATTGAATGTGTGTTATGGTTCCGTTCTGATTCTTGTTGTTTGGTTATTTGAACTCATTGGTTGGGTGTATCTGTTTTGACCAAAGTAGATAGACTCCGATAGGATAATCAACCTACCTTAACCTACCCTTTGACCAAGAGAGTTGTGTTAAGTGGTTACTCGGACCGAGAGTGACCTGGAGGTAGAAAACCATACAATAGAATTAGGATCGGATGGCCGGTACTAGATTATCTGACAAACGACCTAAGTATTGGAACTAGGAGGACCAAGACCTAGTGAAAGACCATAGTCACTACATGTTAGGGTGTCCTAGACTTAAATTCCTACAATAACCAAAACAACCAAACCTTTGGCCTGTTTAAATCATCCACTTGGGGATTCACTATACCATGATGAGTACTACTACTTTTCTTATATAGTTCTTAATCAATCCCTTTTAAATTGCTTTCTTAGTTTATAATTAATTTAGTTGTCTTTTTAATCATTAAAACCTTTTTCATAAAAACCCCCCAAAAAGCTTTAGGTTAATTAAACTGATTTAGATTAATAATCTACGATAACTTGACCGTTCCCAGTGGTAGATACGATACCTGGACTTTCCTACACTATATTACTCACGATCAGGTACGCTTGCCTGTATATGTGGTAAGACAGTAGCTAGGCATTAGAGGTTAAAACTTGTTCCGCTTTTTATATACAATAATTACCGCATCAAGTTTTTGGCGCCGTTGCCGGGGAACGGTAGTTGTTAGATTTTAGTCTTAGTTAGTTTTGTTAATCGATCCTTGTGGGGGATTCTTTCCCTTGCAAGTTTTTCGCTTTCTAGTTTAATTAGTTATTTTTATTTTTATCTTATCTCTTTGTTTCCCGCAAGTTGCCCGTAACTGTTTGTTGTGGTTTCTGTTGGGAACCGAAGGCATTAAAGGTGCGCAGCGGATAACAAAAACGATTTCCAATAACGGACCCAACTTAAACCTTATCAGATACAATCAAAGCGGGGTTTGATGGTTTACCTTTGCGATTAGTGTTCCGGAAAGCGAGCAGGGGGTACACCGCTACTGACACCACGTGAGAGGGTTGCTAGACCACCGTGATTGATCGGAAAAACCGATCGTTGTGTGAGAGAGAGAGAGAGAGAGAGAGAGAGAGCGAGAGGTTTTTCGTAGGATTAATCAACTGATTATCAAAGCCTTTAACCCTTTTATTTATAGGTTTAGATAAGGCAGTGATTATAATTCCTTTTATAATTATCCTTTTAATCAATTCCTTAATTAATTAATTAATCAATTAATTAATTTACTGATTAATTAAAACTAGTAAATAATTATTAACTAATAATTATTTATTTCCCTTTTCTCATTTATCTCTTTCACACAAATTCTCAATTAGGCGTGCAGCGGTGTGACCTACTAGTGTCTTATAACATTGGACATGGTAACCCTGTTACTGTCTCGCACACAATCCAAACAGACTCCCACTTGTGCTAGACATGTAACTGTGCTGTTACCATTAGCCTAAGGAGGTCCCTAGCCAGACACTTAGGTTAACCAGGTTATAAGATCTCTTATATCCAGAGATACAATTCACGCTTGAATTTGTACACAGGTTCATTCCTTTTGCACACGATATTTCTAAAATGATTTCAAGACATGGAGTGGAGGATTCATTTCTTAAAATTAAGTATTTCTTGACTCTGATTTCGATTGCCTGCAGTAACGGATATTACTAAATAACACTTGTTATTCTATCCGAGCGTGGCCACGTGTTTTCTGCCAATCTTAATCGTCAAGGGGCCCAGAAATATCTCTCTTTGAAAAAGGTGCAAATCCCTTCTTGAATACTTGCATTTGGATCCATGGCTTCCGCTGCATCTAGTCACGTCCCGTATGGCCGCCCTGTTACGGTGCAGCGTTAGGATGCACTAAGAGTACAGTAGTCCTCGTGTTTCCAAACCAAATATCTCAGGTCTAAGGATAACCTTTCAAGCCAATGCTTATGACTGGTGCTCCATGAAGCAGACTTGATACTGGTCACTTCCAATACCCAAGCACTCTGATGAGTATCTATAAATACTTGGTCACATCACTTGTGCTTTTATTCTTTACTTCGAATAAATCATCAAGTACTTATAATAGCGTTAAACTCCCTATTGAAATTCCCATTTCAATAAGTGGCTACGGAATTTTAGATTTCATACAAAACTTTGTAAAATCATGGATACGTTAAATATGTGAAAAATAGTTAATTTAAAACAATCATGAATTAAAACCTCCATTTATTACATCAAGAACTTTACATGATTGTATCGTTTTAAATTAAACTATAGTAATAATTAATAAACTAAAAACTAGCTACTGGCATCCAGGTACTGCATCCCAATGGAATTTGCATGCGTCTCATGCTTCACCCTTGCTAGTGGCTTTGTCAGCGGATCTGCGACATTTTCTTCTGTTGGAATCTTGCATATTCTTACATCTCCTCTTCCATTGATCTCTCGGATAAGGTGATATTTTCTGAGCACATGTCTTGACTTGTGATGTTCTCTAGGCTTCTTTGCTTGCGCCACGGCTCCTGAGTTATCACAGAATATATCAATCGGTCTAGAGATACTGGCAACCACTCTGAGATCCGACAGAAAATTCCTTAGCCAGACAGCTTCCTTTGCCGCATCAGATGCTGCAATGTACTCTGCTTCTGTAGTTGAATCTGCAATTGTGTTCTGCTTTGAACTCTTCCACGAGATCGCGCCTCCGTTTAGAGTAAAAACGTACCCCGACTGTGATCTAAAATCATCTTTGTCGGTCTGGAAACTAGCATCAGAATATCCTGTGACGCTGATTTCATCCTCAGATCCTCCAAAGACCAAGAACATGTCTTTTGTTCTTCTCAGATACTTGAGAATGTTCTTGACAGCCACCCAGTGAGGTTCTCCTGATTTTGTTGATATCTGCTCGTAACACTTACTGAGTAAGCAACATCGGGCCTGGTACATAACATGGCATACATAATCGATCCAATTGCTGAAGCATATGGAACCGATTTCATTCTGTCCTAATCTTGACTAGAAATAGGACATTGTGATTTACTTAACACTATGCCATGTTGCATCGGGATAAATCCTTTCTTGGATTCATCCATCCTGAATCTCTTCAGGATTTTATCAATGTATGTACTTTGGCAAAGTCCGATAAGCCGCTTAGATCTGTTTCGGTAGATCTTTATGCCAAGTATATAGGCGGCTCCTCCAAGGTCTTTCATCTGGAAACATTTGCTCAACCAACTCTTTACACTCTGTAAAGTTGGAACATCGTTTCCTATGAGTAGAATATCATCTACGTACAAGACCAAGAAGGTTACTATGCTCCCACTGAACTTAGTGTAGACACACGGCTCGAACTCACTTTTGGCGAAACCAAATTCTTTGATTCGCTCATCAAAGTGTAAGTTCCAGCTTCGAGATGCTTGCTTTAATCCATAAATGGATTTTAGCAGTTTACATATAGACGTTTACACCTTATTAGGATTCTTAGGATCTTCAAACCCCTCTGGTTGTTCCATATAGACGTATTCTGTTAACTTTCCGTTCAGAAAGGCTGTCTTGACGTCCATTTGCCAGATCTCGTAGTTAACGTACGCTGAAATGGCCATAAGAATCCTAATTGACTTTAGCATGGCCACTGGTGAAAAGGTTTCATCATAGTCGATACCATGAGTTTGCATGAATCCTTTTGCGACTAGTCTGGCCTTGAAAGTGTGTACATTTCCATCCATGTCGGTTTTCTTCTTAAAAACCCATTTGCGTCCAACAGCTCTACAGTGTTGTGGCAAATCAGTCAATTCCCAAACTTGGTTATCGTACATGGATTGCATCTCGGCCTTCATGGCTTCCTGCCATTGTTCAGACTCATTGCCTGACACAGCTTCTCCATAGGATGTTGGTTCATTCAAGTCTCCGCTGTCCTGAGAGACTAGAAACCCAAGATACCTATCTGGTTTTTGTCTTACCCTACTGGATCTGCGAAGGTCCTGTGTTTGCACTTCCTCAATCGGTTCTGATTGAGGTTCAACATTCTCATGTTGAATTTTTGGCTCAACAATTGGTGTAGTGTTTTCTTCGTCCACTACCTGTAGATCTACATCCTTTCTTGTGTTCCCAAAACTGAGAAACTTTTCTTCCAGAAATTTTCCATTTCGAGCAACAAAGACTTTGTTCTCTTCAGGGTTGTAGAAATAATATCCCACGGTGGTCCTGGGATATCCTATGAAGAAACACTTGTCGGATTTGGGCTTGAGTTTTTCTGAGGTGGGTCATTTGACGTAAACCTCACAACCCCAAATTCTTAGAAAAGATATGTTGGGTTTCTTACCCTTCCATAATTCGTGTGGTGTCTTTTCTACCGACTTTGTTGATGCTCTGTTCAGTATGTGTGCTGTTGTTTCGAGCGCATGTCCCCAGAATGATATTGGTAGTGTAGAGTGACACATCATCGTTCGTACCATATCAAGTAAAGTACGATTTCTCCTTTCTGAAACACCATTCATCTGAGGTGTATACGGAGGTGTGAGTTGGGATACAATCCCACACTCCATCAGATGATTGTCAAACTCATCACTAAGATATTCGCCTCCGCGATCCGACCGTAAAAACTTGATCTTTCTGCCAAGTTGATTCTGTACTTCATTCTGAAATTCTCTAAATCTTTCAAAGCTTTCAGATTTATGTCTCATAAGATAGACATAACCATACCTACTGAAATCGTTAGTGAAGGTAATGAAGTACCGGTATCCTCCTCTTGCCACATGACTAAATGGTCCACACACATCTGTGTGAATTATTTCTAACAAGTCAGTAGCCCTTTCATTTTCTTTGTTGAAAGGTTGCTTTGTCATTTTGCCAGATAAACAAGACTCGCAATTATCAAAAGGTTTATAATCGAAAGTTCCAAGAAAACCTCCTTTTAGGAGTAGTTCAACGCGTTTCTTGTTTATGTGGCCCAAACGACAATGCCAGAGGTAAGTTTGATCCTCAATGTCTTTGGATCGTTTACTTATATGATAGATTTCACTACTGTTGTCTTGTAGATTTACTGTATATAGACCATTCACAGGTGTTGCTTTAAAATAGAAAATATTATTTTTAAAGACAGAAATCATTTTATAATCGTATTTGTAATAAAATCCTTGGTCTACTAACAAATCAAAAGACAAAACATTCTTAATCATATTTGGAATATAATAACAATTATTCAGCAATCAGCGGAGTGCCTTCGCCAACTCGTAGGTTCGAACGGTCCTTCCTCAAAGTCTTTCTTCTAGTGAATCCCTGTAAATGATTACAAATGTGGTTACCACTTCCTGTATCAATTACCCATGATTCATAAGAAGTGATTAAGCAATCTATCATAAAGATACCTGGAGCATCGGGTAAACCGATCTCTATCTGGTCGATATTCATCGAGTGCTCGCAAATATCCTCGCTACCGCATTCTGGGCAACTCAGATCTCCCAGCTCATCAATCACATCAGTATCCATGAGATCAGCAGGTGCCGGTACTGGCTCTAGACTGGCCAGAATATCTTCATGAACTTTATCCACGTCATTCTTTGGCTCCTTCATATAGGCACTAGTTGTGTCTTGAATCTCTTTCGTGAGGGAAAACCACATGAGATACACTAACTCTTCCTGAGTCATCTTGTACCCCAAACGCGATAAACATTTAAAGAGCCTTCTCATTTCAATAAGATGGTCTTTAACTGACTGATCCCTTTTCAGCTTCAGTGAAAAAATCTCTTGCATGATCAGAAGTTTACCTGTGTGTTTATAGAGACCTAACTGGTTCTCCATATTTTTCACAACCTCGTGACAAGATTTAACTCTTAAATCCTCCGTGAACTCGGGTGACATAGAGAAAATCAGAATGGACATTACATCCGATTCATTTGCCAAATATTTAAAGTACTGAGTAAAATCCCTTTCGGGAGAATTACTCTTTGGTCGTGAAACAGGTTTTTCTAGAACATACAGCTTACCCTGTGCACGCAAGACGTTGTCAAGGTGCATTTTCCAAACTGGAAAATTTTGGCCTGTAAGCTTCCATTTTGAGTTGATGAGTCTTAGAGATTCCTCAGGGGTATAAAACGGAATTACAGATTTCGACATCTACAAATTAAGAACAAATTCCAATTTTAGTTTATAATTATGAAATTCTAATAAATTATTACCCTTAAAATAAATTTATTAGACTAGAATCCATATTTCACATGTGTCGGGAAGCATGTGATCATGTCAAACCGACTCATGTGATTTATGGTAGGTAAAACTATACCAATCGCATTTTAATTCGAAAATACGATTTCTAGATCGTCGGGACATCGGATATATAATCCGTGCATATTTAGTCCCTCTAGTGCATTTTGGCCCGGTACCTCCCGGTGAATAAATAATTACCAAAATAGACTGCACCACCCGGGACCTGGACAAACCCTGGCCGGTACCACCCGGAGATAATTCGCAGAGTTTTATCACCCTCCAGTTTCGGTTTGAACACGGGAGTTCATAGTGTGTGCACTTACAACGCCCTATGTACCTTACACCGGAGGTGCCCCTAAAGTGGGTTGCACTTACTAATCTATGATTTTTAACAAGGGTTATAAATGCCAGCTTTCAAAAACTTGGATCCAAACACGAACTGTATTTGTATCCAATTTATCTTTTAGAACATTTGATTTTAAAAACCCTTTATATTTAAAATAAAATATATAACTGAAACAACCACACAATTTATATATCTATTAAATATAAACAACCACGCACTTTATATATCTATTAAATATAAACAACCAAGCACTAAAAACATGTCATAGTCAAAAACCCTTAACTATTGTCGTTTCGTGAGCCAACACAAAACAACGGTCTTTATTCCTAAGGGACAAAACTTCTCGGCGCTCCCACTGGCTCCAAGCTTCATGGTTATCTCATTGGCTCCGTCTTCGGGTCTTTATTTTATTTATTAAAATTACATTACAAAAACCGGGTTGTAAGTGGCACGCAGGCCTCCCGTAACTAATAATAAAACATACGGAAAATAACATCACAACCACTGGTCAAAAGGGTTTGACTATGACATAAACGGATAATTAATTTCTAATTTATCAAAGGATTAAAAATAATAATAAAATTAAATTATCCCTAGGGTTTCAAACCTATCTGGTTTGGATAACCCTTATCCGATACCTACCGTGAAAGCAACAGCTACCTGCCGCCGCTCCCGCACTGGTCGGTGTTCGGAAAAACAGTCACCACCATAAACCACTGCTCGCGGCGCGAAAACGTTTCTCGCGGCGCGAAGCCGCCGCTCGCGGCGCGAGTTGGTTAACGATGGTGACTGATGACGACAGCAGCCCAAAGGCCACCGTCGCCACCCTCTTATCGACCGGAAACCTAAATCAGTGGCGATCGACGCCCCTTTGCGGCGGCAATCGACCGCCGGTACCACTAATCGCTTTTAACCCGGCGACGATAGCAACACCGAGGTGCCACCACCGCCACCGGTCCTGGACCGCGACATCAGCAGCAGTAAACTACCACCACCAACATCGCTTCCCGACGATTTAAAATAGAAACCACCATCGCCGTCGACGACAGCGGTGAATGCCACCGCCGCCGATCGGCGGTCCGACCTACAATAAAACACCACTACCACCATCGACGGCAACAGCTGTCGCCGCCGATTGGTGGTTCGTTGACCTCCAATCAATCGCCACCACCACAAACGGTGGTGTGGCTCTAGATTTTGCGAACGATGTGATGCCGCAACCGATGCCGTCACCACAATCGGTGGTGTGCGGCGATAAATCACGGCCACAGCCGTCGTCGTCACCACAATCGGTGGTGTGACCGGCAACTAGGTCGAGGATGGCAGTCGGCGATCATGAGTCGCGGCCCAAAACCGCAGTTGGAAGGAACTGCCGCCGCCGCAACCACCAGCTGTGGTGCGGTCGGCGCTGGTCTCCGGTAGCCGATGGCCGGCGATCGGCCTGGCGGTCCGGTCGGCAAACTGCCACCGTTCCACCGCCGATCGTTGGATTCGATAGGCTTTCAAAAAATTCAATTTCAAAAAAAAACTTATAAAATCAAATTTTATAACCTAAACGATTTTACAAACCTGATCTGTAGGTTTAAGAAGTGGCTCTGATACCACTGTTGGGAACCGAAGGCACTAAAGGTGCGCAGCGGATAACAAAAACGATTCCCAATAACAGACCCAACTTAAACCTTATCATATATAATCAAAGCGGGGTTTGATGGTTTACCTTTGCGATTAGTTTTCCGGAAAGCGAGCAGGGGGTACACCGCTACTGACACCACGTGAGAGGGTTGCTAGACCACCGTGATTGATCGGAAAAACCGATCGTTGTGTGAGAGAGAGAGAGAGAGAGATTGACGGCTTTAGAGAGAGAGAGAGAGAGCGAGAGGTTTTTCGTAGGATTAATCAACTGATTATCAAAGCCTTTAACCATTTTATTTATAGGTTTAGATAAGGCAGTGATTATAATTCCTTTTATAATTATCCTTTTAATCAATTCCTTAATTAATCAATTAATCAATTAATTAATTTACTGATTAATTAAAACTAGTAAATAATTATTAACTAATAATTATTTATTTCCCTCTTCTCATTTATCTCTTTCACACAAATTCTCAATTAGGCGTGCAGCGGTGTGACCTACTAGTGTCTTATAACATTGGACACGGTAACCCTGTTACTGTCTCGCACACAATCCTAACAGTTTCAGTCACGACGGACTTGTTAGAGCCATTTGAGGAGCCGGAGAGAGAATTCAGAAAAAGAAACAAAAAGAAGTCAAAAGCTAACAAAGTTCGCCCGAGAGCTTTGATTTTTGAGATGGGAGACGAGGCACCGATATGGACCACCAGGAGAGCCGCTCCGACCGTACCGACCAATCCGATCACGAAACCGGACCTAAACAAGGAGATCCCGGGGAAGCTCCTTCACATGATCAAGGACCTTACCTTCGACGGGAAAAACGATAGCAATCTTATCGTTCATATGGAGAACTTCATAGATATATGTGATCTGTTCAAAACGGAGGAAGGCCGAGATGACGCAATTCGTCTCCGAGTCTTTCCTCTCACACTTACCGGAGAAGCTAGAGCTTGGTTGCGCTCGTTAGAGCCAAGTTCAATCACTACTTGGGAAGGACTTCGCTCAAAGTTCCTCTCTCGATTCTTTCCACCGTCCAAAATCAACAAGTTAAGAGCCGAGATCCGATCTTTCCAACAAGATGACGGGGAGACCATATCCGAAGCATGGGAACGTTTCAAGCACCTTCTAAATTCGTGCCCGAGTCACGGATTGAATAAGAGTGAACAAGTCCAAACTTTCTATAGTGGGCTTGCTTATTCTTCACGAGTTACATTGGATTCATCTGCCGGAGGTGTCTTTATGTACAAAACGCCCACGGAAGGATACAAGCTCCTCGAAGACATGCTCATACACAACATAGACTGGAGGACGGACAAGCGCTTGCAAATCCCGAGGATGGCCGGAAAAATCTCAACCGAGTTTGATCCATCCGATGAACTAGCCGCTATGAAAAACCAACAGGTAAAGTTTGAACGCAAAATCGAAGAACTAATTAAATATGTTCATGTTTTGCAGGTTGGATGTGAGGAGTGCAATGGACCACACTTGATTAAGGATTGCCCGAATCGACCAATGATGACACCCGAGGAGGTGAACTATATCAACCGAGGCGATTACCAAGGGAGGTGGAACAACAATCGTAATTTCATCCCGAGACCTCCCGGTTTCTTTGCACCAAATCAGCAAAACCAAAGACCGGATGGAGAGCCACGTGTTTCTATCGAGGACCGAATACTCCAATTCATGGATGCACAAAAGAAGCTAAACGATGAGGTAGGTTCGTACTTACGTAACCACCAAAGTACTATCCAGAATTTGGAATTGCAGGTTGGACGTGTTTTGCAAATGCTAAGTGAAAGGACTCAAGGGGAACTACCAACTCAAACACAAGTCAACCCGAAGGTGGAGAATGCGAAACCGATGCTCATGATGACCGGAGAACCATCAAAGAAGAAGTGGACGGATATCTACACGAAGAAGTATGTGGAGAGCGATAGTGGAAGTGAGCCCGATTATGCTACGGATTATGACTCGGAGGGGTTCACCATTTCGTTCGAACATCTAGGACTTAAAGGACCCGTTGCTTCAAGTGATGATGAGAAGGAAGATGGAAAGCAAGGCGGATACGCGGAGTTCGTGATACCGAAGAAAGAGGATAAAAGCAAGGAGAAAGAGAAGGAAAAGGCACCGGAGGATGACCTCATCTACATTGCACCTATCAAGCATGATCCGGGGAGTTACAACTTACCTATTTCTTGTCATAAATTTAATGGTCTTGCTTTGGTAGATTCAAGTGCCGCACTTAACATGATGCCTGTTGGTTATTGCAGGAAAATGGGAGTTAAAAAGATCATTCCAACAGACTATCAATATCGAGGAGTGAACGGATACATGACAAAGTCAATAGGGATAGCGGAAGGAGTCCCGATTCACATTGGCAATTTTGTCTACTTTACGGAAATCCCGATAATCCTTGGGAGATCTTTCTTACATACCGCCCAAGTGAATACCGATATGCGGAATCAAGTCACGAGCTTGGGGTATGGAGAAAATGGGATCTACTTTGATCCTAACGGAGAGCCGGTCACACATCTCGATCAACCGTATGAAGATCCTTCTCTGGCCTTCAAGAAAAACACGAACCGCCCGTTACTCCCGCATGAACATGGAAAGAAGACGGAGGATTATCCAAACCCGATACGTCAAAAGGAGCAATCACCTAATGGGTCGGGACCCTCCAAGAAAGAGTACAGAAAGAAGAAGGGCTCGTCAGCCCGACGTGCCAAGAAATGAGCCGAAAAAGGGGTCGAGCTCTAGACCCATTCAAAAACGAAGCGCTTCTCGGGAGGCAACCCGAGCATTTTCTTTTACTTTTCGTTTTTATGATTTTTGTGTGTGTTTTCATTAATATTTTTGTTTGATATTGCTTAGGTAACCATACGGAAGAGATAGACGCAAGAATCGAGCAAATCCGACATACGATAGAATTTTTGAAAAGTTGGAAACAGAAGGCATTTCGCGATCGCCACTTTTTAAGTTTGGCGACGCGAGGTTGGTAAGTCGTGGTATCAGGTAAAATTTTCGAATCTCGCGACGCGAGGGGGCCGTTTCGCGACGCGAAGCCTGTAAAAATTAGGGTAAGATTTCAGAAACCGCCTGTTTCGCGACGCGAAACCATAGGTTTGGCGACGCGAAGTCGGTGCAGACGGGTTTTTAACCCTCTTTTGCTCATTTTTTCCAAACACACAACCCTAATTTCTCTTAGGCGCCGCGAACCCCCCTCACGTCTTTGCGAAATCCGACCTTCTTGAGCTTCAATTTCTTCATTCACCATGAACAAGGTATGTTTCCCAACTTTGATTTTATGAGATTAGCTTGATTTGGTAAGTGTAGATCTTGTTTTGGGCATCAATGGTGTTTGTATGCTCTTATGGATTTGACATTGTTCTTGATACACCATTGATTGTTAGAGCTTATTGATTGATGCATGCCATGTATTGTGATTGAAATTTTACTCTAGCATGCTTTTTGATTGTTTAATCTAGTGATTGTGCTTGGATGATAAGTGTGGGGATTTTAATGACATCAAAATCCCCCATTCTTGTTTTAGAGAGCTAGATTAGTTGTAATTGAAGTTGGACTAAAAGTTCAAGTGTGGGGATGTTCCACATCCCCTTTAATCTTGGTTTTTCATGTATACATTTGCTAGTTGAACTTTTTAGTCGTGGAAGTTTTGTCTCGTTAAGCTTTGATATGAATACACCTTGTCTTGTGTTTATTGCTCAAATGTGTCTAAGACAATGGTATGTGGATTTTGTAGAGACAAAGAACCCGCTCATCAACTTCCACCACAACCAACTTCCGTGCACCGGATGGGAGTCACATTTTCACCTATTCATGAATGACCCAACTTTGAACGCTCCGAAACGAGAGGAATACCGGGATACCGTTAACCGGCTTCTCACCCGTCAGGTTTTGATACCAAGAAGAGCCGACTGGAACCTCCTTAGATCTATGGGGGTTGAGAACGAAATCAAGGCGACTTTCGAAAAGCACACCTACGATGAGGATGGCACTGAGTACTATATTTGCCATGCATGGGAGCGAGTCTTCGACATTTCCGAGACCCTCTACCGCGAGCTTATCGTTGAGTTCGTGGCCACAAACCGCTTCGATGCAATCAAGGCCCTTGAGGAGTTCTATCAGTCGTGCATAACTTTCCGACTCGGGGAGTTTGGAGATCGCTTTCGTTGGTGGAATTTTCCGTCGCCTTGGGGATATATACCCAAGCGGAAGTGGATGCTCCCGGATTTGTGGAGTACATGTGGGCGACTTCAAAAAGGCCGGATGGTTTTGATCATCAGTTGGCTTGGGCGATTTTGGGTGAAGGTGAATATGGTGGCAATCTCAAGGTGAAGGGCTTTCTTACTTCGTCAGACCGACTTCTACACCGCATGCTTATTCACGCGGTGAATGCTCGTTCCTCGAGTGAGGAAAAAGTTTCTGTGTACGATCTTTGGCTTCTTGAGCAGCTTTCTACGGAGGATAAGTATCCGAATGCTCCGTATCTCATCGCCGTTCAACTCGCTAAGGCGAGTGGTTATCGAGAGGGTAGCCGAATGGTTGGTGGCCAGTACGTGACACTCTTGGCCAAGCACTTCGGTATCTTAACCGGCGGTGCCATTGCCTCGATGACTGTTCTTGGAGAGATGGGGTTGATTGACATGGACCAACTTCGAGGTATGGGGATAGCGGCGGTGGAGCATATGATTGGTCGGGACTAGAACATGTGGATTCGAGATCCTCGAGCTATTGGGACGAGAAGTCAAGCAAGGAGAGCACCGAGGAGCACACATGAGACCGGTGGAACGAGTGGGACGAATGCGGGAGAACAACCGGCGGAATGGACAGCATATTCAGGTTACCAAGACTTGAGTAACCGACTCTCGGAGATGTCATTGTCTTATGGCCGCCATCATCAACACATGGAGTACAACACAACGGAGGCTCTTCACCAAGCCAATTGGCAAAGTGGAGTGATGAACCAGATGGCCTCCCATTTCGGTATTTAACCGAATACCGCGTATGCTCCATCACCTTTTTGGCCATACTCCGAGGATGCACCGCCCGGTTACCCGACATTTGAGGATTGGCAAAACCAACCTCGTGGCCCTTATTGATCTCTCTCTTTTATCTCTCTCATTCGATATGGTTGTTTAAGACATTTTTATTTTTTGTTTGTGTGGTTTGGTTTGGTTTGAACAATTTTTATTTTTGTTAGGTTTGTTTAGGATATTAAGTACTTTTAATTGCTTTAGTTTGGTTTATTTTGTTTTGTTCGTTTTTACTTTTTATTTTTCTTTTTGGAAATAGATACAACAACCTATGATCTATGATCGAGCACGATACTTGGAACACTCTCTCAGATCAGAACAGATTTCGTCACATAACCGGGGAAGTTTCTCTTTTTCCCAATTACTCCTTAATTGTTTTGATTGTTGCATTGAGGACACTGCAAAATTTAAGTGTGGGGAGGGGGTTATGTAGACTTATCTGTTTAAATGGGTTCACTTTTTGCTTTTGGTGTGTCGTTTTTCAAATTTTTGAAAGCTTTGAGATTTGACTCCAATTTTTTTCGAAATCTGAGATTGTTTTTGAGACTGAGTTGCTTGCATAGGAGAACACTGAATAGGATTAGTTGAGTGAAAGGATGCCTTGAAATACTGATTACCATGAGTGCCTCACCCAATTCCTTTGAGAGATTGAGCCTTAATTGTTATTTATTTTGTGAGGAATACCGACTTTGACCCAAGGTAGAACTTGTCATTTGAATGCTTGTCGAGACCACATAAGAGAAGTATTTATCACCATTTACTGATAGAGGCCTTCGTTTCTAACCCTTTTAGCCATCGTCAGATAACTTCACCATAAGGTTATTTGATTTGCCTAGCCTTTGATTGAAAGTACTCATCCTAAGTACTTTATCCTTTGTAACCCTTTTTGAGCCTTAGCCTTTTCATTTCTTTACCCACTATACACTTTATCCTTTAGCCCAATTTTTATCTATCTTTTGGCCGTAGCTCAAATTTGGAGGCTTTTCATGTTTTTGGTCCGTTTTATAAATCTGACAAATAGAGAAAGGGATTATGAAAAAGAAAAAGAGCAAAAGAGTAAAAAGCAACATAGTTGCTACTCAAAAGAAAAAAAATAGAGAGCTTGAAAAGAAAAGAAAAAGAGAAAACGACTCATTTAAAAAGAAAAATCAAAAGAGTCAATGAGCTTAAAAAAAATATCGAAGCCACAAATAAGCAATATGCTTAGGCCGATATAAAAGTGATAGTGATAGAAATCCCGAGCTCTAAAAATCTCAAAAGTCAGATGATTAATTTGGGTCTTGAACTGACTGGTTTTCAGATTTTTGCTGCAACCCTTAGTCACTTATATATCCTTTATCCTACCTTTAACCCTTAGCCTAACGTTACAACCCTAAAGTCCTCTTGACGGTTGACAACTTCTCAGTGGTGGAGATTAGATTTGGTGACAAGCTTATGCATGCGGGAATTAGTCGAGTATTGGTGTGATCACTTACATATACACTTTTACCCCGAGAGATACACTTTCCATGATTATTCATACTATGTGAGGGTGAAAGGTTGATCTTGGTATCCGATTGCTTGACGAGTCTTGTTTGTGTGTTCGATTGTGTGAGTATACTTTGTTCCCTTTGATGATCTTGGTTGGAGATAATTTTGGAGTTATCTTTCTTATCTTTCAGTCTTTTGATTGAGTACAATCAAAACTTAAGTGTGGGGATTTTGATAACACCAAAATTATACATGTTTTGGTTGAACTTAATTGTATGACTTTACCCCATTTCTCACCCGTTTCTGATCATTTCACTCACCAAATGAGCTTATTATTGCTTTTGTAGGATTTGGAGGCCGTAGAACGGAAAAGTACGAAAAAAGGCGAGAAAACGTGGAAAATGCACAACATCAATCCAGTAGCCATCTAGCAATCGCGAAATCCAAGATCTGGCGCCGCCAAGTTCGACAAAGATGAAGACCAGGGTTTGACCTAAGTGTTTGGCGCCGCGAAACCGCCGTCTAGCGATCACCAAACAGGCTCTGGACGCCCCTTTTAAATACCAGCCTCCTCCTTCAGTTCAGAAGATGAAAGCAGAGACGAGAGGAACGATAGAGTAGATAGTGAAAGTCTGAGTGGTGCCGATACGCCGCGGGGTTCGATCTTCGATCATCCGTTGATGTACTGTCGGTATCATGTTTACATCTACTATCGTTTTTTCTATTTTCATTATGATTAGTGAGTAGTTTTTATAGTGGTACTTATTGTGGTCGATGAACCATTGTGGATGATGATTTCATAATTAATGTTTATTGGTTTGTTTTTGGTTAATTGAATGTGTGTTATGGTTCCGTTCTGATTCTTGTTGTTTGGTTATTTGAACTCATTGGTTGGGTGTATCTGTTTTGACCAAAGTAGATAGACTCCGATAGGATAATCAACCTACCTTAACCTACCCTTTGACCAAGAGAGTTGTGTTAAGTGGTTACTCGGACCGAGAGTGACCTGGAGGTAGAAAACCATACAATAGAATTAGGATCGGATGGCCGGTACTAGATTGTCTGACAAACG
Source organism: Centaurea solstitialis (assembly GCA_030169165.1). NCBI lineage: Eukaryota > Viridiplantae > Streptophyta > Magnoliopsida > Asterales > Asteraceae > Centaurea > Centaurea solstitialis. Next base: position 88,384,838 of record CM058040.1, on the reverse strand, counting down.
ACCTAAGTATTGGAACTAGGAGGACCAAGACCTAGTGAAAGACCATAGTCACTACATGTTAGCGTGTCCTAGACTTAAATTCCTACAATAACCAAAACAACCAAACCTTTGGCCTGTTTAAATCATCCACTTGGGGATTCACTATACCATGATGAGTACTACTACTTTTCTTATATAGTTCTTAATCAATCCCTTTTAAATTGCTTTCTTAGTTTATAATTAATTTAGTTGTCTTTTTAGTCATTAAAACGTTTTTCATAAAAACCCCCCAAAAAGCTTTAGGTTAATTAAACTGATTTAGATTAATAATCTACGATAACTTGACCGTTCCCAGTGGTAGATACGATACCTGGACTTTCCTACATTATATTACTCACGATCAGGTACGCTTGCCTGTATATGTGGTAAGACAGTGGCTAGGCATTAGAGGTTAAAACTTGTTCCGCTTTTTATATATAATAATTACCGCATCACTCTTTCTCTCTCCCTCTCTCGACATTAGGATGCCGAGTTTGATGCCAAATTTTCGATACCGAGGGTGGGGCTTGGTGTTCCAATCGATACCCATGCTCTACCTAGTAGAGATGGGCATCCGACCCGGCCAAAAGCCCGGCCCGGCCCGACCCGACCAAAGCCCGGGCCTAGTTTTGGAAGTTTTAAATGCCCAGCCCGGCAGGCTCGACAGGCCCGGTCCAAGGCGCAGCCGGGCCCGACCGTTTTGAGTGGCATTTTCGTAATTTTCTTGAACTTATAAAATATATTTGTTTTATATAGTTTAATTTTAGTGGTTTAAAATACAATAAATCTAGTTTATATTGTATATTATCATTATTATTAGAATTATAAAAATAATTGTAGTTTACAAGTTAGAAAAAGAGAAAAAACAAAGGAAAAAAAAATTCTTCAAGGCCCGGGCCTAGGCCCGGTCCTCAAAGCCTAGGTTTTTCTACATGTAACGGGCCCGGGTATCACACTCAAGGCCCGGCCCGAGCCCAGTCAAACCAAGGCCCGAAAAGCCCGGTCTTTACGAGGCCCGGTCAAGGCTCGACCCGATTTTTGCCCACCTCTACTACCTAGGCAATGCCGATGGGATGTCTATGGTATACAAATAAAAAGTTGAGTAAATTAGAAGTTGAGTAAATTAGAATTTTGGTCCTTATGCACTCACTATCAAGTTTGGTCCTTCTAATAAACTAATTACAATTTGGTCACTATAGTTTGCATTTTATTTTATTTTGATCCTTTTGACTAACTATGGTTAAAAGAGTATTTAATAACTTAATATATTTTGTCTTTTCTTCTTTTTTATCTTATTAGATCATATAATAAATTACAATTTAAGTCCTTCTGGTATGCCTCTTTTAATTTTTATTTTTTCTACAATTTTATTTTCATTTTACCTCTTACTATAAGATTATTTAATTAATGATATTTTTAATCAAATAAGAAAAATAAGACACATATTTTGAACTCAACTTAAAAGTCTTTTTTATCCATCATCTTTTAAAAACGAATTTAATCCATCTATTAATAAAAAAAGATCTCATTTTTAAATTTTAATTTAATTAAATATTTTTCTGAATGCATATCAAACAAAAACTTTATAATATAATTATTAGATTTTTTAAAAATTATCAATTTATATTTATGTAATGAAAAATGAATAACAACTTAAATGAAGTATTTGAAAGTGAAAGTGAAATCCATTTTCTTAACTAATAATGAAAAATTAATAACCAAATAATTACGGATGCATTTTTTATAATTAATAAGAGATAATTTTTTATTTTCTTAGGCCATCAGCGGCCGGCTGGAAAAGGGCGCCGGTACCGCTGGTAACACCAGCATGAGGCGACGGTAGCAGGCCGGCAAGAGAGGAAACCGACAAGCCTCTACCGTTCTCTCTCCTCTACCCACCCCACCCCACCTTTCTCTCTATCTCTCTTTCTTTTCTTTTTCTTTTATTTTTTTAATTAATTATTTAGAGTGGTATGGTATTGGTATGGGTAAGGATGGTATGGTATGGTGTTGGTAGGATGGTGTAAGGCTGATGGTACGGGTAAGGATGATCTTATAGCATTGTTAAAAAAAATGATTTTTCTTAATTATACATTTTATGAACCCAATTTAATGTAGATGGATTTTAAAATCATCATAAAAAACTCCATTGAATCCAAGTATCCAACAAAAAAGATAAAAATAGTAGGAAAAAAAAACGTACATATATATAGATTCATACTAAAAACATTAAATTGGCATCCCAAAAATATTTCATAAGGCTATCAGTACCCTAACCCTCCCAACCTAAATGCCACATCAGCTTTTTTCCAACCTTCTCATTAACCCTCTAGAACCCTCTCTAATTAGTACATCAACCCTCTCAACCCTCTCACACACAACACACATAACATACGTACACAACACACACAAAAACAACGGTGTGGCCAACCCTTTTAGGCTTCCAGCCCATCAAGCACCATGCCACCGTACCGCAGCTCGTTGAGCCCGGCGGGCTCGAGCCCGCTGAGCCTAAGGTTGCGGTACGCATAGCCTAATTATCAACTCCTCAGAAAAAGGAAACAAGATATTAGATTGATACGCCTAACAAATTCCCAATTTACCCTTCTTGCTGAATTTTAAACCAAATTGAATGCTTACTTTTGATTGGTTGATACAGTGTTCACAATGTTAACACAAAAAAGGTGATTCACAATGGAAGGTAACTCTTATTATATATAGATGTGTGTGCACGCATATCATTTATTTATATATTAGTTTCTTTATCAAATTCATTTCAGACACACACACATATATATATGTATGTTATTTGTTGATTTTACCTTTTTCCTAAATGTTAGGACCTTTGAGCAATCGGATTACAAGGATTACGTCACCCATTTACATTTGATTAGTAAACTCGATGGAGACTTTTTTTGTCATTTCATTTCCTTTTTTTGTTCACACTTGCACAGGTGTTTCGTCGTGTGCATGGGTCCACCGCTGCCCAGGTGTTTCTTCAGAGTGCATAGGTGTTTCGTCGGAGTGTACGAAAGTTCGTCGGAGTGCACATGTGTTTTGTCAGAGTGCACCGGAGTTCGTCAGAGTGCACATGTGTTTCGTCGGAGTATACAGGTGTTTCGTCGAAGTGCACCGGAGTTCGTCGAAGTGCACCAGAATTTGTCGGAGTGCACAAGTGTTATGTATTTGAAATTTGAATTTTCAATTTTTATGTTGTATTTGAAATTTGAATGTATTTCAATTTTTAGTGTTTTTCCCAAAATCCCTCTTGTGCACATATGTTTAATAGATTTTTAAAATAAGAATTATTCATAATTTCTTAATTATATGAATTTGGTCTTGACCATAGATTTAAATGATCAATGGTTGTGATGTGTTAACATAGTTAACACGATACTTTTTTTCTAAAAACTTTGCTATAGTTTCTCTTAGCAAAAACTTTTCTAAAAACTTTGCTTGTTAACATAAGTTCCAACTATCATCTAACACACCGTCTCCAACAACTTTGTTATAGTTTCTCTTAAATAAAGCATGAATTATGAAACATCAAAATCTTTAGCACATTTTTCTTTTTTACATCTCCAACAACTTTTCTATTTTATAGAATCTCGATAGTATAATTTGAGTTAAAAACTCAAAAATAGAAAATTTATTGGACTTAATATAAATCTTTATACATATTTAGGGTTTATTTCATAGAATAGTAACCAAGTTTCATTTTTGTTCTCTTAAAGTCACTCAAATTTTGTTTGTCCAACAAAAACCATCCAACTTTCATTTTTGTTCCAACCCTATGTAATTTTCTTGTTGTAGCAGGTTATCAGGTAAACTTGATTTTCTTTATTTAATTTTTTAAATGATACTCAATTCCTAATTAAAATAATCAATGTATAATTCAAACAACAAATCCGAGATTATAAACAATTTTGGCTAACATTTTGGATTGTTTGTACTCACAAAGATGAATTCGTAACATATCAAATCATATGCACGATTTATCGAAATTAGAAAGTAAAATAACAAAGAGAATTTAGAGAGAGAGAGAGAGAGAGATGTAGAGAGAAGAATTAAACCATGGAACACTCTCGTAGGACTTCAACGACGGCAACAAGAGGCGCATCTTCTTAGGCGATGAACGTGGCCATTCTAGTATTTCTGTATCTGGCTTTTGAGTTGAAGCAATAACAAGGGTTGCATTTACGCTGTGTTCTCAAAAAATTGATGGAAAGGAAAGGAAAGAAAAAGAAGGGAAAAGAGAGGAAAATAAAGTAATTTTTGTATTTGTGTTTTCGAAAATGGAAGGAATGGAAAAGAAAAGAAAGGAAAAGAAAAGAAAGGAAAAAACTTTCTTTCCTCAGCTTATAAAAAAAATCAAGTTTATTTGGTCACTTGCTACAAGAGGTAAATTATATAGGATTAGAACAAAAATAAAAGTTGAATGATTTTGTTGAACAAATAAAGTTTGATTGACTTAAGGCGATCTTTAACAGGGCCAGTAGGGGAGCCGGTACGGGACCGGTAGAGGCCCCAACCGGTACCCCTATGCCGGTCTCTTTCCTACACCCCACCCCACCCCACATTTCTCTCTATCTCTCTGTTCTTTTCTTTTTCTTTTATTTTTACAATTAATTAATTAGAGTGGTATGAAATCGGTATGAGTAAGGATAGTATGGTATATTGGTATGATGTTGGTAAAGTGTTGGTAACATAGTGAAAAACTGATTTGGGAGCTAAGCAGCTAGTATGGATGAAATGAATGGTACGGTTAAGGATGTCCATAACAAAATTAAAACTTAATTAATATTCTATAAAATAAACTCTTTCCTTTCTTCTTTTTCTTTAGCTTTTTCCTTCATTCAGTCATTCTCGGATTCGAACAACTCTCTTAGCTCCACTGTCAGAGGCTCACAGTTGTGCCACATCAGTTTTTTCATAAACTTACAAGTTACAATAAACATTTTGGAACCCGGACCCTCTCAATCCATTCGGTATACACACAACACACCGGTTGGGAGCAGTGTGGCCAGACCGCGTGACCCCGACACCGCCCAGCCTGCCCGCCAGCCCGTCGACTTTAGCCCGCCGAGCCCACACCACCGCTAGGCACGACCTTATACCATTCTTAGATTTTCAACATTTTTAGAGTTTCTACTCTCCACAAAACCTTCCCAAAATGTGCTAGCAGAACTGTGGAGATCAATGCGACATTTTCTACCATCTTCACTTCCTACTAACCATGGAAATTGCACCATCGTTCTCGAAGGTTAGTGACCTAGCGATCCAATAGCTCTTGGTTTTGAAATAATCCAGATAATATGAGGATTAAAACTACGAGTGCCTGTCAATTCCCCTACTTATTTGTTAAGCTTTATTCGCTTAAGCATTCTTTGTTTATGCTTTTTCTGTATTGATTAATGGTCTCTCCATCGGTGTCTATTGAAAACATGTACCATAAGCTATCTTATTGAAACGCTACTTTGAGTAGCTTTTTAGAGCATTTTGTAGTTTTTCTTCCATTTATACCCTTATTAATATTAATTATTATACTCAAGATACCATTTTTGGTCATTTTACAACTAATAAGCTAGTTTTGTCTAACATAATTTATTCATAAGTTAGCTTATTAGCTAATAGCTAGTTCATTAGTCAACAACTAGCTTATCAGCTAGTTTGCCAAACACAGCCTTATTCTTTTACGGATTTTGAAGTTGAGGTTACTAATTGTTTATCATTCTGGCCAATGGCGTGTAGCTGAGTTGGTAATGGGTGAGAGCAAGTTTGCACAAAATCAATACGGCCCGGGTTCGAGCCCGGTCACTCCCATAGCCACAACCGCTGAGTAAGTCATGAATGCCCCCACAACGGGCATTGGCAATCCGTGGTGGGCCGGTTAGGGTTGCTGGAATCAACCTTTTGCACAAAAAAAAATTGTTTATCATTCTGCATTTGATTTTTGTTTGAATGCATCGAAGATGAAGATTTTCACACAATATGAATATATGATACATTCTTAAACTTGAGATACATTACAATTAGGAAAGAAAAAAAATTATTACATAATACTTGTCATGCGTTTTTTCTGCAAATTTAGACTCCATTTTGAGTTAGATTGCAATGACAATTGACAGCATGACTGAATTAAGGAACAGAATGAAAATAATGCACACAAACACACATAATCCACCTCTTTCTTCCTATAACCACTTATGCTCTTCCTTCCATGAACCTTGTTATAGTAGAAATAGCTTCCCATAGCTTCATTATAGCTTCAGATTCTTCAGAAGCCTGTTGACAATTTAAGAATTGAGTGAGAAAAGGCAACATTTTTACCAACTCTGTTATGGTTTTTGAAAGTCATCCCAACTTAAAAGTTAAAACCCATAATGGTGGATTGATTGCATTAGGCATTTTGTCTAATGTTTTCTTTACATCTCCATAAGGACAATGTTTGATTATTACATGAATTAGTTATTTAAAGTAAATATATTTCCTTCTTTTATGTCTCTGTCATCTCATTTATTTACTTTTCTCTAGATGTGTTCCTGAAAGCATCCAACAAATGACTTTGTTCATCAATATTTTAATTCCCAGCCATTAGCATGTGCTCAGGTGAGAACATGCTTTATGAGATGGTCATGACTATTTTTGGCAGTTGACTTCATACCGACATGCCAACCGACCTCTATAATAGGAAAAAAAAAAGTTCTTTATTGGGAAAGTGTCGAGTGGGAAGTGTCGCTTAAATCTAAAGCCAGATCCAAGGACAAGTGCCATATTTTAAGATTGGATTAATGGAGTCCTCTTGAGGAATGTGATAAGCTATAAAATATTTAGTCCATCATGTGTCCACCCTTATCAAGACAAGAGAGTCACTAGCTAATATTTTATAACATGCAGAACAAGCAACTTGGACATTTGAAAGCTAAAGTATAGATTTGGACCATGTGCATGTGACAATAACAAGTAAGATTGGATTTCATGTGGTTTCTTTTAAAATTCAAATGCTTTACAAGAGGCCTAATTAATTAAATAACAGAAGAATACAAAACATAGAGATGCAGATAACTGAGAAATATTTCTTCTGTTAAAGGTATGGTGATTGTCATTGTTTCCACCTTCTAATAGAAGTCTTTGAATTAAGAATCAATATATGAAACTCTACTATGGACAAATCATAAAGCTTGATTATGTCATCTAATATTGAGTATATTCTATTATGTTCCACTGGAAACATTCAAACTATTTTCCATTCTCATGCATTTTCTATGAAAAACTATCTTATAAGAATATTTAAAAGCTTGCAAATGGTAATAGCAACATCATTATCATCGATACCGAAATGGCAAGAAAAGAAAACTACCTCTGTTCATTTGCAAATCCACGGCCATTGCTTCCAATGTCCCTATAATTGGGTAAAGGCACTTGGTCTGATTCAATTTGCATGATATCCCTCACAAGGATTTCGTAATGCCTCTTCACCTCCTCCACCGACTTTCCACCTACAGCCCTGGCAATGTTATGCCAGCGGTCAGGAGTGTCCTTGTTGTAGCAAGCTAAAGCCTCTTCAAACTGCTTGTTTTGTCTTGGTGTCCATGAGGATCCAGAGCAACGTGAAGATGTCATAGAACTGGATGCCATTACTTGGGTATTAAAAGGTTTATAGGTATAGGAAACTAGAGTATATGAAGGGAAAGAAGGATCTGAAGTGAAATGGAGGGTCAAATCTTCAGAAGGAACAAAATGCCTTAGTCAAAGGAGAAGACTGAAGTCAATGGGATGGTATGCACTAGATTGCCATGCTGCCTCCCTATAAATAAGAAGAGAAAGAGGCAAGGTGGAGCAAGCTGGAGAATATTTTTTTTTTTATCTTTATGAAAACGTACAACACTATGTTATTCGGTCCATTGGCAGCCACAACATCAGCAAGTGAGGCCAGTTACATTGTGAAAAGTAGTAAATAGAAAAATCCTATCTATTCCTCAAAGTCTTATTCTTTGTCTTTTATAATATCATCAATTCATCAGCAAGTGGACTTATGATGGCACTTACCTTAGCTTTTGGTATTAGATCCCCAATTCAAAGCCTACCCATTAGGATAGAAGATAGATGCGCTGACACCATGAATTTTGACAATGTAAGATTTTATGCCATCTTTGGTTGGATATTGTTTCATAAATTATCATGCAAGAGTTCTACACTCATAGTTTTCTCTATACATCCCAAGGCACTAACATATGCTAAAAGTTTAAATAATCTTGTAAACACCTTTGCTAGTGCCCAGTGAGCTTAATGAAATATCTGATACCCTTATAAGCTACATTTTTCTTATTAATGTGCTTTACCAAGTTACCTTAATTTATATCATGCTAGTCCTTTGTATTTATGTTTCATCATGAATGCTAAAATGATTGGGATTGATGTCATTTGATACATTGGCAAGGCACACCACTTCTGATCAAGGCTTATGATTCAATCACTTATAAAAAAACTGCTCTGATTTCAAATTTTCATATCAGGTCCAACTTTTCATAGTTGCAAAAGATGTTCTTTGTCTTTATACTTTCCTCATTCTGCTCTAAAAAATCAATATACGTTACAGATCACTGAAACCTGTGGTTTTACTTGCTAGAAGCCTAAGAACAGAAATAACTGTTCCTTAAAATAAGCTCTCCTCTGGGTTTTTTTTGAGTTGGAGAATAGCTGAGTAGAAAAAAAATATGAATTACTTCCGGTGTAATCTTATTCCAATCTTTGACAGCATTTACTCAACTTATGCTGTATACAGTTACATAACTCTTCGAGTTCTAAATTGATCTTGAAAAGCATTAGAGATTCATTAATATGTGTGCCTCCCAGATCTGAAACGATGATCATGCAGGGTTCCTAGCAGAATACCACCCCGGCCAAATTGTAAGATCAGATATTATAGGAAACTCTCAAGTCATTTAACATTAAATTTTGTGCAGCTTTTCTCCTCAGCCATCTATTTTTTAGAGTTTCCATGCTTATATTGCCGATAGTCTTACTTTATCATATTTATGCACAGACAGAAAGAGCAAACAATCTGATCCAATGGTAAGAATGAATCCTCTCTTAATCTTCTCTAATATCACAAAAGACTGGTTTCCCCAACACCTGTTTTCGGAGCTATTTTCTTGTGATGGGAGCTTAGATCACGCTTTCTTCTTGTTGACTTGAGTGTGTTCTTCTGGCTTTAGTTGTTCAAGTTCTCAACAAACCCAATCATTAAAGTTGTTGTTTTACTGCCTATGGTTCATTTATCAGTTGTCAACTTCAAACACCAAAATTCTTGAATGATGACTTTAAAAATAAAAAACAATATACAAGGATACATTCTGTTAGGATATTTACTGATTGATGCCATTTTTGGAGAGGTTAACATTATGCTCTTATGATAATGATACATGAGGACCAGCCTTCTACCTTCTCGCATCGAAAGAATCCAATTTGACTAGCTAAAAGGAGATGAAAAGTGAGCTTTTTCAGAGGCTATAATTTCTTCTATCAAACTATTATTGTTGACATAAATAAGGAAAAAACAGAAAGTGATGGTGGGCCTCATTTAGACAACTTGGTTAGGTCCTATGCTTTAAGATCCTCCCCACTATGTAGGTGGGGGGCCCTGCTTATGTTATGGGTGATATGAAGGTTAATTGCACCAAGAATCTGTATAAAATACTCCATTCTTTTGATATTGTAGAATCCTTATCATCTCAAACGATTTCAGGTATAAAGCTTCCCTCAACGGTGGAATTCTTTTTGCAATGTGGTCCGGTGGTCCTTCACGCGTTAATCTGCTTGTGGAGGTACGTATGCGATATGATCAAAATGTCTTAACGGGAAATCCATTTTAGCATGAAAATTGACTGTAGGATTCTCGAGTCTATTTGATCGTAGGCCCAATTTATACTTATCTTTGCAGCTGGTTCAAACCTTTGGTTTTGTAAGATAAGGAACCTGTACATAATGACTTCTCATGGGGTGATGGATTCCCTCACCACTAGCATGGTCCCACTCATTATATTTGAAAGCCAAAATTATAGCTTCAGAACCACACTAAGATGGAATTTTATTTAAAAGGGTCTCCAAAGGTTGAACTGACATGGGAGAAAAAGTATCAAGGGATGTTCTTGTCAGGGAATTATCCGAAAGGAAAGGAAATAGACGCGCGTAATGCCTAGAAACCAATCACTGAGAATTCCACTGTGATAGAGTGTTGCTACATAGCCAGTTCATCAGCACAGTGTTAAGCTCTTGATTGAAGAGAAGACCAATTTGGGCTTCTTTATTCTATGTGATGAGATATGTTTCATCTTTTATGTGCCAAATAAGGTCATGATGTTGGCTTAGAAAATGCTTTTTCTTAATCATGATTAGTTATTTCTTTAGATTAGATTCTAAACATCCTTTCTTAGCTGATTCTCATTACCTCTGCAAATCTTTAATCTCGTAAGTTCAACTGCCTACTATTGTTTTGCCTTATGAAGATCAAAACTGCTTGCTTGGTATTAGGGGATGAGACAAGATTGGTAAACCAACGTACCACAGTTCTTTCGCCTGCAGAGGTGACTCTCTTGTATCCATACAATATATATTGGGTTCACGCGAGACCACAAAAATAAACTAAACTTCACAGTGAAGCATTATGAAGGTTAACCGTCACAGTGTTTTTTTACTGAGAAGGTTCGAGGTTTTTGTACCTTTACAATGCTTTGTTGTGAAGGTAGTGTTTTTTTGTGGTTTCGCAGGTCTCACAAAGAAAAGATTGGTCTCACGTGAATCAACAAAATCATATATGATTCACAAAGAGTACTTATTCAAAAGAACACAAGAACCAACAAAATCATATATGATTAACGCGACTTAGCAAGTCACGGCCAAAGTTGCCATTGTTAATGCAAAAATCATATATTCATATGTGATCTTATTGGTCCACGTGTTCTTTTAAGTACTATTCTCGTTTGAACCCGACTCTCTCTCTCTCTCTCTCTCTCTCTCTCTCTCTCTCTATATATATATATATATATATAGTATATATAAGGTTCAATAGTATTCAACTAACAAATAAAGGGTAAGAATCAGCATCAACAATAATTCCTACTGATAGGGCATATATTTCACTTAGCACTTCACAACCCAACCCCACCTCAGCCTCCATGATATCTCAACTGTTTATACCTATAATAATTCTAATTCTTAAAAGAGTGTCACAATGAAGTGAAAGAATATGTACTAAACAATATGTATTGTTTCTTTGTGTTTTAGTTCTGTAAATTTGAAACTCTGCTACTTGTTCATTTTTGGTGTTAGGATTCTAGTAGATATTGCTATATGTGGTATGCCTATGTCTAGATATATTTCCGTATTACAAAACCTAAGAGGCTAAGACGATATATTGTCTTTGGTCAAAATTGTATCATTTATTCTACTGTATGTTAGTTTTAGTTTTATTTATAGCTTTTATCATATGGCTAATGTAGTTTTTCCTCATGTTCTAGTAGTTGTTTGCTAGTAGTTGTTCGCACCATGCTCTATGTTTCCATGTTTGTTTCGTCAACATTTGTTCTTCTCACTGTACCTGTTGCTTGTTTGTAGATACTTTTTTGCTACTTCCCTTAGGCCATCCGCGGCCGACCTGCGAAGCCACCTGCACCGTCCCCATACTGGCGGTAACACCGCCGAGGTGTGCCGGTATGGGAGCTGTATGCAAACCGAGCGGTGAGCGCTTGCAGCCGGTAACACAGCCTAAATTTTTTTTTTAATTTTTTTTTGACCAAACACACACACACACCATATATATACATACAGAATATATATATATTTTATTATTTAAATAATACAGGTGGTATGACCTGTACCGGTGTGGATGAAATGGTAAGGTAGTGGTAAAGCTGATGTGGCGCTGAGGTGGCAGCCAGTACAGGTGGTATGACCTGTACGGCTGTGGATGGCCTTACATGTTTCCTTTTAATTTATGTTTTAAAAGCTGAGGGTATTTACGGAAACACTCTCTCTACCTCTTGGCGTGTGCTTCATGGTCCCTTTGTTATAGTCAAGTTTAGATGCAACTTGAGGACCACATTAAGAGGAGGAATTTTGGAAAATATATGTAGATGTTGAACTAACAGAGAAACAAAGAATCAAGAGGGATGCTTCCTTGAGGGTATTTTCCAAAAGATAAGGAAAATATACACCTAAAGTGACGGATCAAGTACCTCAGGCAATCAAGCCACACATTAAGTACTAGGCATAAGGTTGTGGGCACAACGGTTAAGAGGTCCGCCTAAGCCAACCAATGGGAATTCCATATAGCGGGCATTGACAATCGCTAAAACTATATTGTTTGTTTATCAAGGAGGGTGTTATTCAATCAGTTAAATCAGTTTCCGGGTTATTTGGTTTTCTAGTTTTTTCGAACTACCTACCTGAATAAGGTTTGATAAAATCAAGTTCCAGTTATATGGTTTTGATAACTGTCGAACTACCTACCTGAATAACGTTTGCTCTAAATATTTTCCTCAATTTAATGTCTGTTAGTAATTGTCTCATACATAACTGAATTACAATTAAAGAAGAACATTATTTAGCAAGAAACATTACTTTTACATGTCAGATTATACATCAGACAAGGAATATGATGATGTAACAAGAAAAATATTAACTAGCAATGAAAGATATGAATTATATAATGGTATTTTGGTTGTTTACTAAAATTTTATTTCAGTTATAAAGCTACATTCTATGAACCAAACAAATAAATTTCAATATCTTTGATAGATTCTATTCTAATTTTGCCAATCAAATAGGTGGTTAAATTAGACAATTTCTCAAAGTTAAATTCTTTTAACATATTCCATTTCATCCAAAAACATTCTGTTAATCAAACGCCACCTTAGGCATTTTGGTTTGCAAGATAAAATGAATTTGGGGATTTAGATTTCAATTTCATTTCAATCCTGTAATTGTTTTGTAGGATAGTTCAGAGCTGAAATCCTAAAAAAATTTTGAATCCCTTAAATATAGGATTTAAAAAATCCTAAGGGGATGGTTAGGCTTTTAGGTGTGTATAACTATATTTTAAAATATGCTAAAAATATTTGCATTCCAACAATCAATTAAATAAAAGGTGATGTAATTATTATTTTATAACTTTTTAATGATTTTTTTTATATACGGTGGAATTTAAATCCATTTGAAATCCTACAAACTAAATCTTTTAAATCCAAATTCCTACATAAAATTCAAATCTATTTTTATAAACTAAACGGACGCTTAGATATGTAGATCGAGGTGCTAACACAAATGATAAAAAAACTTATATCAAAATCCTTTTCTTAAAATAAAATTAACTGAATTGGAGCATAATAAATTAGTTTGGGATTACTTCACCCACTTCAATTTGACAAACATATTGATACACTTTTCCATCTGTTTTTTTTAATATGATTCTTTGATTCTTTTGGTTTGGTTCTCCTTGTATCTCACTCCCGATCGATGTGTTATTCCGTGTATTTGTATGAATATAAAATATATAAACAAATAGTATAATATATTATTTGGTTTAACTAAAATAATAATAGTAAAAGGGTTTAACATTAATAGTCTAGTGGTTGGTAACATTCTTGGGAGGAACATAACATGTCTTTCTATCCGGGTTCGATTCATGAGGTGAGCATGTGGAAATGGGTCGGCTTTCGGTCGGTCCATGGTCGCCGATGATTAGTCATGTACTCGTATGGATCCTGGATACCTCGTTGACTTTGTGTCAAGACGTGTACATGATTTATTTGCCGTTCAAAGATAACTAGATTATCAAATGGCTTAACTCGAAAGTCGAAATTATTCTCATATAATTTAATTATTTAAATGAATTATTTGATTTCCGTTGGCACTCCTAAAATTGATGATCTCATAAACTCATAGAATTCCAATTAAGAAATAAATATATGCTCTTTGATTAATGGTGTTTTCTAAATATATTCCGTTTTTGATCCCATATCATTCATCTCTTTCTTCTTGGGTCCAAGTTCGACTATAAGATGCTTTTTGGGATATTAGTTATTGGATTTGATTCTTAACATCTTTATTCTGGAACAATTGACGTATCGTCCTCCAATGTTATGGCCCTGATGCACAAACAATATGTTTACTATCATATTTAGAATATGACCGTTTCGCTATTCAAATGTAAATCATTTCTATCAACGACTTGTATACATCTATTTTGACTTGCCAAAACTATGTAGTAAATAAAATCACAATGAAAGAAAAATGAACATTTACCTTTGCATATGCGCATTTCGGTTCATTTAATTTAAAAACCTTAAATATTTAAAGCATTTAGAAACCATTTATTTTATATATAGTATTCATGATTATATGAACCTTAGGTTCCTCAAAGTTGACACCATCTACGTTAGCTCGAACATGCCAAGGATAATCTATCAACGTCCTATCCATCATACTCCGCATACCTTCTCTAGTATATAGAACTTTATTAATAAACCACAATCATACCGTTATAATCAACAACACAAAAATCAAAATCCAAATACGTGATTAACATGAACCATAATCAATTAACATTCAATCATGTCCAGATTGATTCTGAGAGAAAGTGGAGAGGTAGAAAGGAGACGTCAATTTGGGAGAACATGATGGAGAAGGAGAGGGGTTTGTGAGAATCTCATAGAGAAGAAGACATGTTGTGTTTCACCCTAATAGATGTGTGACATAGCAATTAGACCACAACGATTTAGGGGGTGATTGGGATTGCGTTTCAAGTTGACCTGGCAAAGCAATAACCTGTTTGGGGTGTTTGGCATTGTGTTTCAAAACCGCTTATCGACTTCTTCACGAGGCAAAATGGAGTTTTCAAGAAGTCAAACGAGAGTGACTTTTTGGCAACGGGAAACAAAGTTTTCACAGGGGACGGTTGCGATTGGTAATATTTCTGATTGATTTTTTGTATAGATTTCTAGGGTTTCTCACTAATTTGGCATCAATTTCTAGGATTGTGAAAAACATACATTGATCAAAAATTATGAATCCCTCCATGTCTATTTTATGTTGCCTTAGGAGGTTAGGTCGTATCTTTAGATCACTTGTAATGCTTTGTAAGTTTCATGTAAGGCTTGGGACACTTGTATGTTAGCATTATGACGAGCTCTTGTGAATCATAACATATGTTAGATAGCTAATTCGTAGTCTTGTTTGAAAACAAATCAATTTTAAACTAAAATGATATCGAACTGATTGTAACACTAAATGGGTCGGGCTCATATAGATGCAACCCAATATGATAAACCCGACAATATGTAATCCCCTTTCATCCCTAGTCTTGTAGTCTATAGCAGTAAATCCAAGATATAAGCAAAAACTTGATTACTAGCAACCCAACAAGCTCCTTACGAAACCCGCTTCCTAGGAAACCAATGTGAGGAGACATTTTTTGACTCCTTCGTCAGCAAAGGCTAGCTGGCGAATCGAATCTAGGACCTATTTTGTATTTGAACAAAGTCGTTCATCCATTTGCCAACTAAGCTACATGCTAGAGGCATCCGTAGGTCCAAATTTAACCTTCTTGAATCACACGTTGTTCATTTTTTAATACACTTGAAAGGGGACTTATGTGATCGATAAAAGTAATTTATTTTCGATCAAAGAAATAAATTATTGTAGAGTTATATTGCATACATTATCATTGTAAGTTTGCAACAAATATTAAATGGTTCGGGTTTGAGCCTCGGCTCGTGCACGGTATCCCCCATAGCCATAACCGTGATCTATAGTGTTGGGAAATAAAAGAGACAAGGGACAAGTGATCTAGAATCATATGATCTCAAACAAGGTCTTTCTGAAGATCTATTATTAGGGCCAAAAAGAAGTGTCTAATTAATTCATAATTTTAATCTTAATAATACAAACAACCTTATCCAAATCATAGCATATAATGATAAGAAAATAGGGGGCAATCTTGCCTTTTAAGCACTCTGATATTGGCCCCTCTTTTATCAATTGGGCTTGGCTCACCTTTGCTTTTTAATAAATACACAAGGCTTTAACTCAAATTTATCAAGCCTTATTTGGGTCTAAACAAAATAAAATTATTAAATTTCTTTTTAATAAATTCTTGGCACCTATCTTTTTTAAGAACACGATTGTTCGTGCCCATGTTCTATGTTATAGGATTGAAGGGTGACAATTTTATATCAAACTAAACTAATATGTGTTTCAATTTAGTATCAGTTGATTTGTATCAATTAATTTGTAACAATTAGATGTTGTTTGGTTTGCGGGATTAGATGAATTTGCAGTTAAATTTCATTTCAATTCCTTATTTAGTTTGTAAGATTTCTTGGATTTGAAATTACACCAACACAATATTTCAAAATACCATAGGGTTGGTTGGTATTTTACGAGATTTCGTACTTTTTTTTTAATAAATAGTTAACAGAAAGTATTGTAACTATTTTTATAATATTTTTTATAAGAAAACAGAATTCAATTCTATTTCAAATTGTACAAACCAAACATACCAAAAATTCCAAATCATTTCAATTCCAAATCCTTCCACAAAGTTCAGTATCTTCAAAACCATTCTATCAAATCAAATGTCCCCTTATAGTTGGTTGGTAGCATTGTACCTGTTAATTCTGAATATCAATCCACCATGATTAAGAAGCTTCAATTCAATCAGAAATCTCACTTTTATTATGTATCAAATACAAGATGAACAAAACACACACTCTTAACTTTCTCTCTCTAACAATCACTTGATCTGACAATTACGAATCCTCCTGAAATCTAACTCTCCTAAAAGCTTTTATACCCCAAGGGTATTTACACTATGCACCCCTCAACTTTTCACAAGTTACAAAATACTCAACAACTTGAATACAATTACATTTTAACCCTAACAATCTCCCCCTTTGTATTCAAGTTGGAAATAACCAACTATAACAAAAACTTGTAAACATATACAATCTTCACAAACTTCACTTTATCAGAATCATCAACGAACAAAACTTGTCAGCATCATAAATCTTCACGAAATACAGGTAACCAACTTGAATTCAACTTGAGAACCTCTTGACTTTAAAAATCATCAACGTTCTTCAGAAAATCTCTCAACCTTTTCAAAGTAAAACAATCTCCCTTTTTTCCGCAAAATTGAATTATCTCCTTTGAAGTATTCACCTTCAATAAACTCAGCTCGAATCAAAATTCACCAACTGATTATCACTTAAGTATCAAACTCCAGATATTTTCATCAATCAATCTTCAGAAAAATAACTCATCTCTTTTTCTCCATAAAACTTCAAACTCTTTTCTTATCATCTAGAAACAACAACTTGGAAATCTTCAGTCTTCACTTGACATTCTCCAAAGTCTTCAAATAATCAAAACTTTGACAACATGATCATCTTGGTAAAACTTTTCATCTTGATCTTCTAACTATTCGCAGAATCTCTTCAAAAACCAACTTGAACTTTGAACAAATATCTTCAAGTAGTTGAAGAACCAACTTTCTCATATATTTGAATAACCAACATTCTTCGCTATTGAACAACCAAAACTTTCACCAACGTTGATCATTTCCCGAACATTTCACCAAATACAAACATCACCAATATTGACCAAATAATCATTTCTCTTTCTTTCTCCCCATTTCGCTTTCTTTCTCCCCCTATTTGATGAAAAATGATTTTATCATCAAATCACATGTAGAAATGATTAAACTTCAACCATTATCAACCAAACTGAGAAGTATCTGAACAGTCACCATCCTTTTGATAAGATACCTCCCGACCACCATCCAAAAATGTAAACCATCCGTCAATTCCAAAAAAAATATCCGAATCTTTTCAAATTCAGACATAGAGTGGTAACCCTGAATCAACACATGAAACAGTTAAAATGCATGTAAGTAGCACAAAGCCACTTAGTACAACGGATGTACTGTAGAAAGGGCTTTATTGACGTTCACCCCCCAGGACTTCCATTCAATCATTGAAATACCGGTGTATTTCTATGAATGTTCCAACAAAGAAACAAATTCCTTGTGTGCAAAGTGTGGAAAGAATTAGCATCAAATGCTTTAAAAGGCTCAAAATAGTGAAAAACATATTCACTGACTCGATGTGCAAGAAATGAAGTTCGAAGGCAGGGCAGCTTCCTTCTTTTTCAATATCGACTTTCCGAATGAAAATCTGATAGATTATATGCTGCGTCCCCGTGCTGAATTGAAACATTTTCTTGTTGAGAAGAAAATGAGTAGCTGGTGGGGTTTAAACGAGAGTCGGCATTGGGCTTTGCCTTGATTCAATATCAGTCACCAAAGAACGTGAACCGATAGATTATGTGGTTGCCCGGCTTAGAAATGGTTGGTGCAGAGTTTTAGTTTTCTTTTAACTCTGTTCTCACACCCTCCAAATCTTTTAATCTTCCTCACTTCTAACCAAGCTCTCATATACCATTTTTCCGCTCTAACACTATGAGAATAACCCAACCGGATGAGTTATCTCCCCCACTCTTTGATTTAGACCCTTCACCCTCATTTCTCTCAAGGATAACTTCTTGGGTAGGGCTACCGGCGCTGGCAGTCCATAGAAGTTTAATAACCTCACTCCCCGTGAAATATGTTTCCTAAACATGAAAAATCGATGATTCATCATCGGTTGAATCATATAGCCTTTGATAAAGTTTGCTCAAAAGATGTATAGAAACAATACACGAGCAAAAAGATATCTCCAAACAACTATATATATTGAATGCACATGAAAAACAAAGAATTGTTTGAGAAAAACTGTTTCATCAGATGGTATGATCAAAAGGAATGGTTCAGAAAGATAGGAAAATATCTATATGAACGATATATAGATATATCTTTGTGAAACAAGGTGTATCGGACTGATCAAACGAACGCTTAGACGCAAATTGGAATTTCAAACGAGTGTATTACCATCGAATAATTGGGTCGTTTTAGAGACATGGTAATAACTAAACAAGAAAACATAAACCAGTGTGTATGAATACTTAAACAGTATAAGAAAGATAATACACAAGTATTAATCTTTGGAAACACACGGTTTAGAAAACATGCGTCAATTCCTCAATATGAAAACATTGAAAATTCACTTCTAGATGCATGAAAAACTTTGAGAATAGAGAAGTGATTTGAACAATTATGAAAAGTGTTTTCATACTCGAAAGTTGTTCATCTTTCAAATATGTTTTATGCCAAACTATATATATACATATAAGCTCCCCCTCAAAATATGAATTACCTACAAAACAGATAATAGAACTTGGTATTCATGTAGAAAAATGAATCCGCTTTTGTTAGTAGCTCCCCCTGAAAAATATCATGTTCCAAAACTTGAATGACCTCATTATGATTTTATTTATTTATTTACTCCCCCTCAAACAAAGAAACACACTTTATTAAACTGAAAAAGAAAACAAATGTAGAAAGAAAATATACAAAGAAATAAATTTTGAAAATACTATTTCAAGTTTTCAGAGTTCGCATACCAAGTTTTGGGGAGAAGAAAGGTAAACCTCTTTTCATCCAAAGTTTTTGTAAACAAATCTGCTAACTGAAATTCAGTATTTACAAAATAAAGTTCTATCGTACCTTTCTCTACATGATCTTTAATAAAATGATACCTGATGTCTATGTGTTTGGTCTTCGTGTGTTGGACTGGATTGCAAGAGATAGCGATCGCGCTCTTTGAATCACAGTAAATCGGGATCTTATCAAACTTGAAACCATAATATCGTAACTGAGTACGCATCCAAATAATCTGAGAACAACAGCTTGCAGCAGCCACATTCAGCTTCGGCCGTTGAAAGTGATACGCGATTCTGCTTCTTGGATGCCCAGCTAACTAGCTTATCTCCCAAAAACTGTATGTGTCCTGTCGTGCTTTTTCTATCTAACTTGCATCCTCCGTGATCCGCATCAGTATAACCTGTCAACTCATATCCTGAACCTTTAGGATACCATAGACCAAGATTAACAGTACCTTTCAGATATCTAAAAATGCGTTTGACGACTTTAAGATGAGAAACTTTAGGCTTTGACTGATAACGAGCACAAAGACATGTCGAAAACATTATATCAGGTCGACTTGCAGTTAAGTACATTAAAGAACCAATCATTCCTCGATAAGTTGTCACATCGACAACTGTTCCATCGGGATCAGAATCTAGTGCACAACTTGGTGACATCGGTGTTTTCATAATCTTAGCATTTTCCAAATTATACTTCTTCAAAATATCTTTTATATACTTTGCTTGATTAATGAAAATGCCAGCCGATAATTGTTTAACTTGTAAACCGAGGAAGAAATTTAATTCTCCCATCATCGACATCTCATACCGAGTCATCATGAGTTTAGAAAAAGTTTCACAAAAATCAGGACAAGTAGACCCGAAAATAATATCATCTACATAAATTTGTACCAACATTATATGCTCGCCTTCACGTTTTATGAACAAAGTGTTGTCACAACAGAAACTGAGATAAGGAATCATACCATGCCCTCGGTGCTTGTTTCAAACCATACAATGCCTTATCGAGAATGTAAACATGATCAGGATGATCTTTATCAACAAACCCTTCTGGTTGTGAAACATATACCTCCTCTTGTAAGACGCCATTTAGAAATGCTGTCTTCACGTCCATTTGATAGACAGTGAAGTCTTTATGTGCCGCGTAAGCTAGAAACATCCTTATAGCCTCAATACGAGCAACCGGAGAAAATGTCTCATTGTAGTCTATCCCTTCTTGTTGTCTGTATCCTTTGGCAACCAACCGTGCCTTGTTGCGAACAACAACATTATCCTCATCTTTCTTTTTTTAAAAATCCATTTTGTATCAATGACTGATTTGTCTTCAGGTCGAGGTACGAGTCTCCAAACTTTTAGTCGTACAAACTGATTGATCTCCTCTTGCATGGCATAAACCAATCTGGATCTGCAAGAGCATCAACAACTTTCAGTGGTTCAACATTGCTCAAAAATGCAGCAAACAAACATTCATTCGCAGTCGCCGATCGTGTTTGCACTGGAGCATTCGGATCACCAATTATTTGATGAAGTGGATGATCTCTTGTCCACTTAGTTGTATGAGGGAGAGGCCTGTACAATTGAAGATCATAACCAGAATCAGTATATGAACTTATAGGAACATCCTGCAAAGATTCAAATGAAGGAACAATTTGTAAATCTTGAGAATAATCATCAAATGTGGATTCCATTCGAATTGGAATCGATCTGATATATCTTCACTTGAACCAATATCTGCCTCTTGAATTTGGGAACTATCAAAAATCGGGATAATCTCTTGATTCTCGGAAATCGGAAGGATCGAAGTCTGAACTTGAGGACTTTCTACACTCGATGTATCTTCCGAGATAGTTGAAGTCGACGGACCAAAAATTGAAACTGGTTCCTGAAAATTCACTGTTGAATCCCTGTGAATAGAAGAAGAATTGTTATGAGTTGTTGAATCGGACGATGATGAACCAAAATATTCATTATAAAAATTCTCAAACAATAAATCCAAGTCAGAAATATTATTTGTAGACGTTGAAGCTCCATCCTTTTGCTTTGTTGAGTAACATGATCTGGATTAACCAAGTTAACCGCTAAAACACCAGTTAAACCGGGTTCTGAACTGTCATGTTCAGAAGCCATTTCAGCATATGATCAAACTTAACATTCGTACTTTCCATCACCATCTTTGTTCGTTTGTTATACACACGATATGCAATCGAGTTCTTTGAATAACCAATGAAAATAGCTTCATCTGATTTCCCTGAAGCTTGTGTCTATCCTCTCTATCATTCATCACAAAACACCTGCAACCAAATACTCTAAAATTCCCTATGTTAGGTACTTGATTATTAATAAGCTCATATGGTGTTTTACCAAACCTGTTGTTCACAATTGAACGATTCTGAGTATAACATGCCGTATCAACCGCTTCAGCCCACAAAAACATTGGTAACTTGGAATACGCAAGCATCGTTCTAGCTGCTTCTACCAAAGTTCTGTTTCGACGTTCAACAACACCATTTTGTTGTGGTGTACGAACTGCGGCGAAAGTATGTTTGATACCAACTGACTCTAAGTAACCACCAAGTACTTTGTTCTTAAATTCAGTTCCATGATCAGAACGAATTTTCTGAACTTGTGACTGTAAGTTCACTTGAACCTCTTTCAGAACAGAAATGATAATCTCAGGTGCTTCATCCTTAGATCGTAAGAATTTTACCCACGTATATCTTGAGTAATCATCAACCATAACGAGAACATACTTCTTACCATTAATACTCTGAACGCGCATCGGGCCACACAAATCCATGTGTATCAATTGTAACGGCTTTTCCGTTCCATGCTCAAGCTTTGACTTGTGCGAAACTCGTTTCATCTTCCCTAACTGACAAGCGGAACAAAGATGCTCTTGTTGGAATCTCAAATCAGGAATACCAATACTAATTTCCAATCACCAACTTATTCAAACCTTTGAAATTCAGATGTGACAGTCTCCTATGCCACAAAATACTTTGTTGATTAGAAGCCTTTGATAACAAACAAAGAGTATTCTTAGCTTTGACATCTCTCAAATCAATCTTATACAGATTACGCCTTCTAGTACCAACAAGTAACTCTTTCCAGACTCAGTCTTAACTACACATCGCCTCTTCTTGAAACCTACTTCGAGATCTTTATCCAAAACTGACCAATGCTAAACAAATTATGTCCTAATCCCTCAACCAACGATACTTTCTTAATCGTGATCTTGTCTTGAATCACATCCCCGTAACCTAGAATCGGAGCATACTGTTCATTACCAAACTGAACTGAACCACAAAATTTTGGTTTGAAATTATGCAAAATCTCCTTACGCCCCGTCATGTGTTTCGAACAACCAGAATCGAGATACCACACATGACGATTCTGCAAAACCAACTAGTTCACTTTAGGTACCCAACTCAATTTGGGTCCTAAGGGGTTAGAAGATTTATGTGCAATTGAAATCCAAGGTCTTTTCTATATAGGTAAGGATTATAACCATGAAACGCACTATGTTTACAAAATCATGCAAGCCACAATGTGAACAAAATTTATCACGACGCAATCAACAAATTGCTTTATTGAAAAATTTCGTGGAAAAGATACACGATTATTGTATGAAAAAGCAACATTGTTTCGTACATCACGACAAACTTTGGTATTGCTAACACTAGATTAGGGCTACATGAATTTGTGAACTCCTTCCTTCCTCCAAACTTGTTTTACTTGTCTTCTTTGAAAATTATCTGAAAAATCAGACGCACTTGAATTAGTAAAAGAGAATAATAACCATTCTTTTGTTGAACATTCACTTTCTGTCTTGAATTCCGTGGATACTGAACGAATTTATCTGTTGATTTATTAGTATCTCGAAAAATTCCTTTGTGTGGGCTTTGAAATAGATGAAGAAGGTTGACCTTCATGCAATTTCGGTTTAATGTTTGAAACATGCTTTGCTTGTTCTTTTTCAGATTGAGAAAGACTAGACGAATCAAACTTTTTATTGTCATTCACCATAGAAGTCATTGCTTTTGTTGAGAATTCAGCTAACTGATGTGTAAGTCTTTTTATCTCACATTGAAAGAACTCCTTCTGTTTTTCAAAATCTGTTTCCACAACAGGTTCTTTCTTATGTGCAGCAAACATTTGTTCTAAAGCTTTCTTTTCGCTTTTCAAGACTTGTTCTTTCCTTTTGAATTGATTCCTTTCATCAGATATCTGAGTTTTGCAATGCAACAATCTGTTTTCGAAGTTCTAAAGATTTCTCTTCAGAAGATGTACTCACAGATTGAAATTGTTGTCTCTCGAAATCCATCTTAATTGCTAAATCAGAAATCTTAGAGGAAAGATCAAGAATGTTTTCTTCAAAAACTTTTCTTTCTTTCTCAAAATTGTTTCTTTCAAGAATGAGAAGTTTCTCAAAATCTGAAATTTGAGTTGAAAGCTGAGCATTTCTTAACTCAAGTGACTTTACTTTAGAAACAGCTTCAGACTCAACAAACTTTTTAGCTGAACACACGCAACATATAGAATTCACAATGGTAGAAAGTTGAAGTGCATTCTCAGATTTTACACTATCTTCTGAATTAGTTGAAGCACAAACAAATGAACTGTCAGAAGTATTTGAATTCTTATGTACAGAGGAACTTGAACTTGAAAATTTCTGCAATTCTCCTTTTAATTTGAAAACTTGTTTTTGAAGATCAGAAATTTTACAAAGCATTTGATCTTTTTCAGAAGAATTCATTCTTCTTTCATCATCAAGATCTTTAAGAGTCTTATAATATCGAAATTCGTAAAATTTACTGTTATCAACCGGAGAATCATCACATTTGAACTGTTTAAATTCCTCTTCTGAATAACTTCTGATATAATCATCAGATAATGAAATTTCCCTTCTACTATAACTGTCATTCAGACGTTCCTAGTTGAAAGGAATTTGAACATTATCTTTTTGCTTTCTACGTTTATCATGTTCAGCTTCAACTTCCTCGGATGATCGTGTGAAACGCATTCTATACTTCTTGTCCAGATTAAAATAGATAGTATCATAAAGTGTAGGAACAAATCTGATTGCACGTTTCAAGTAATGAGGATTTTCAAATCCCAAACCTTCTCTAACATTATAAGCTTTGAACTCTTTTGGTTTATTTAGAAAAATTGTTTGATCAGTCTGTCCTCTTTTAAAAGCATGGTTTCAACCTTTTTAATATGCCCAAGTAAAACTTCTTTTTCTTCAGAAAGTGCAGAAAATTTTGTTTGAATGTCATTATACTCCTTTTCCTTAATAGAAAGTTTATCTGAAATTTCAGACAATTTAGCTTTTTGCTTATTATCAGAAATGACAGATTGTTCCAAGAACTTTTCATTTTCTTTCATCAGATATTGCACAAGATGTTCATTTTGAGCATTCTTGTCGGAAAGCTCAACTATTAAAGCATCATTCTGTTTAGAACGAGCTTCCCATTTATCTGTGAGCAATATCTGAGCCTTTAACTTCTTGTTAAGATTTTCCATGTTCGCATTTAAAGACTTGATGTAAGCTTCAAATTCGACATAAGGATTAAGAATTACCTCAGATTCGTCTCAGTAAAATGATCGTCTGGATTTGCCATCAAGCAAAGTTGATCTTGTAGTTCATCTGAAGAATCATCAACTCTGAATCTGAACCTATCACCACATCCTCAGTCTCGTCATCACCAAAAGAATCTAACACCTTATAACCTCATCTGTCTCAGAACCATCAGACACATTAATAACTCTATCGCTTCATCATCTGAACTAACTGGAATCATCGATTATTCCCACTGAATCATCGAAGAATCAACAAACCAATCATCGAGAGAATCAGCAAGAGAATCATCCGAGTCATGAGGATTACAACGTCTCAAAGAAAAATCAGTCTTTCGGCCACTCTTAGGAATCATCTTGGACATAAATGCTTTAACCATCATGCAAACCGCATCATCAGATTCATCGTCAGTGCGTTTAACCAATGATCTTCTTCAGCAAGTAGAGCTTTTCCAGATTCCTTCTTCTTTGCCAAAGAAGCTTTATGACTGTAGTACGAATAATCTTTGACTCCACCATTCGAACAATCTCTCACAAAATGACCTGGCTTTCCACATTTAAAGCACTTTTGAACTTCATCAGACTTTTTCTCATCATTCTCTTCGATTCGTTTCTCTCCAAACTTCTTTTTCTCCTCATATTTGCCTTTCTCAGAATATCTTGCTGAATCAGTCTTCTTATCACTCCTCTTGTCTTCATGTCTACCTCTGTACTCAGACTTCCGAGAGGTAGATGAATATTGTTGCTTATTGGAAGACGGTTTCTTATAGAATCTCCTTTGAAAAGCTTTCGTCATCATTGCCATAGCTTGTTTAAATTCAGGAACATCAACATCCGAATCACTGCTTACTTCCGGAGTGTCAAAAGAATCACTTCTTGCTTTTGATCTGTGAACTACGTGTTTCCCTCTTTTATCAGCCATCAAAGCTAATGTATCTGTCTTCTCTTTCTCAGATTTCATCTTTGCATCCAAAGCATCTTGAACATCATCTTGACTTTGTTTCAAGATTTCATACACAACATGAATATCAATATTTGCTAAAGACTTGTTTTGAAAGACAGAGTTGGAATAAAGCTTCCAGACAGGCTGAAGATTAGTGAGAAACTTGACGTTGTTCTCAATATTTGTCTTAGTGATTCCATTCTTCCTCAACTCGTTCAACAGATTGCAAAACCTTTCATAGGTATCATCCAACTTTTCATCTTCTCTTGCTTTGAACTGCTCGTATCGTTTGATAATATTCGTTACTTTCATCTAAGTACCAACACTTGTACCAAGCATCTGCTTCTCAATTTGATCCCACATTTCCTTGCCAGTGGAATTGTGACTGTCAATCGTAAAGTAGATATCATTCGGAAGACCCAATAACATGAATGATTTAGCCAACTTATCAGCTTTATGTCTATTTTTCTCTTCGACAGTCATATCCTCAAATTTCTTGAGAACCGTATGAGCAGCAACTGGAGGATCAGAATCAGGTTGTGCAGGCTTTTCCTCAGTAAAAACTTTCGGACCTTCCTTCAAAGATAAACGAATGTACTCTACCAAATCTTGTCTGTCTATAAAATCCAAAAATCTATCTCGCCACATGTTGTAATCACCTCTGAACAGAACAGGTGGCTTGGTATCGGAACCAATTGCTAACGCTTCTCTCGTCGTCATGATGAACTGAACGGATCTTTTGATCAGTAGATATTGAAATCTGAAATTGTTGAAAAATTCACCGAACGGTTTTCCTTGAAAAACCTGAAGCAAAGTCGAATACTCTGAAACACTAAAACAACTGAAAGTCAGTAACGCAGAGTATATTCAGAAAATCCAAAAATTGTAAATTCGAAGAATCAGAAAAATCAGGAAGTGAACAACTCTAATTAAGACTCGAGACAAAAACAAATTTGCTCTCTAAAAAATCACAAGAACTCGAGACTTAGTAAAAAAAATAAAACGAAAACAAGAAAACCAAAATAAAACTTCACACAAAAACAATAAAATGACTCAAGATGTTCAAAGACTAAAAAAAATAATATGGCTTGAAATATAAAAGTCAAACTTCACTCAAATAGTAAAATGGCTCGAGACATGTTGAAAACACTCAAAAATGGCATTTGGCTCGATTATCTGAAAAATACTCAAAAATAACCCTTGGCTCGAGATATTTTGAAAAAGACTCGAAATACGCTCGAAATACGCTTCCACGCGCCAAAATACGCTCGAAATACAGCCTCACGCGCCTATACGCGCTCACACACGCTCGAGATGTTAGTGCACGCTCTCTCACGCGCTCGAAATGACTACTCACGCGCCTCACGCGCTCGAGATACGAACCCACGCGCTTTCACGCGCCACGAGATGTCGTCTGACTCGCCGACAGCTGTGACAGTTGTGACTTACGCGCTGACAGGCCACGCGCCCTCCTAGACTTGCACGCGTCTCGAGTTACGAAAACCTGATGTTGACCAGCTATGAAACCTGACACGCTTTACCCTCTTGTTCCCTCACTCGCCGACAAGACTCTCTCGAGTTGACCACCTTTAAAGCTGATCTCCCACTCTCCTAATTAATGCACTAACTGACATATTTCTTTTTCTGATTAAAAGGACACTCGAGATATTTGAAAAAGATGCTCGAGACATTAAAAGGACACGCGTCAGACTCGAGATATGCACAAAAATGGCTCGAAAAACTAAAACACGGCTCGAAATACTCAAAAAAAAATGCTCGAGATAATCACAAAATATCTCGAAAAACTTAATTTTGACTCGAAATAGCAAACTAAGACTCGAAATAACAAAAATAAGGCTCGAAATAACAATTTGAGGCTCGAAATGCTCAGATCTAGACTCGAGACATAAGAACAGCTCCTGAAAACCTCCATTGAAGGACCTCCATCGATGAACTTCGAACAAAACCTCGAAAATCCTTCATTCTAGGCTCAAAAATCATCAAATCTTCACAATCAAACAGCAAAAACTCAAATCTAACAACAAAATATCATCAATCTACATCCAAAACTTCAAATCTTCAAGATCTTCAAGCTCCAAATCCAAATTTCACCATTTTTGCTCCAAACTTCAAAAATCCAAAAATTACCTTCAAATCTTCAAATTTTTCACCAATTTTCACTGATCTCCTGCTCTGATACCAATTGTTAATTCTGAATATCAATCCACCATGATTAAGAAGCTTCAATTCAATCAGAAATCTCACTTTTATTATGTATCAAATACAAGATGAACAAAACACACACTCTTAACTTTCTCTCTCTAACAATCACTTGATCTGACAATTACGAATCCTCCTGCAATCTAACTCTCCTAAAAGCTTTTATACCCCAACTTGAATACAATTACAAAATACAATTACATTTTAACCCTAACAATACCAAATATGCAAACGTGTTTATTACATGTTAAAAGTCGCATACAATTATAGTACCATGCTATCAAATTATTAAATTATTTATTAGTTTTTGTATTTTTATGTATGGAATAATTAAACATTGTAACTTTAACTATTTATTTGAACATTTGAATATTATAAGTTTAATTCCTTTCAGTCACAAACCTAAAACATCACATGTATTACTTGGAAACTCAAATTTTGAACAAAATGACAAATGATCCTTGCAACAAGATGCAGATGTTCCTCATGCTACGATTCTCTCCTATCTTATTTACTAACCTAAAATTGTTGGTACCAATAATAGTTGCTTTTATTCAGGCCCGTTCCTAATATTTTTTGGGCCCTGGGCGAGGTATAAATAAGGGCCTTTCATTTGTAAAAAGAAATCTTTAATACATCGTTTTTCTTGTAAGATACAACATTGAATTCAAAAAATACAAATATTTCATGTAAAACCATTTTTCGAAGTATTCCTAGACGGAAAATCAATCAATAAATTTTTTAAATTAATCAATCATCTACCATATCAATGTAAATAAGTTGGTAAATTGGTAACACCCTATCTCGTTTTAGAGATAAAAGTGTATTTAAGATTCATGATCTAAATGTTAGGTAAGAATAAATCAATAATGCATGAAAAAAATATGATAGTTTCGAAATCTTAAATATAAATATAAGTTAGGCCGTCTCATAAGATTGGTAGTTTTCTTCAAAAGATATGAGTTTTCTTAATTAATAACAAGAAATCTGCTATATCTAAATACATGTATAGAATTCATGTGTATGAAATACTCAAAAAGTCACTCCGAGATGGATGATGGAGAATATTCATGGTTTTCTAGGCATGTAAATTTTAAACTTTGGCACTAGATGAAATACTTCGGAAAACTACAAGTATTACTATAAAATGAACAACCAATTATTATTTGCATGTTTTATCTTTCAATGTAATTAAATAATACATATTTGGGCCTTCAATATAATACAAAATAATTTAGGTTCTGTTAGATACTAATAAAATTGTCTATTTTATTCACTAATTTCTTTAATACTACAATATTCTAAAAATTGTTGGGCCCCTATTATTTTTGGGCCCTGGGCGTACGCCCGGCCCACCCTCCCCCAGGGACGGCACTGCTTTTATTGTATATGGTATATGATTTTGTGTACTAACTATAATTGTCTGGCATAGTGCATAAAATTTTGCATACCAATTAGAATTGGTTACTACACGGTATTAGAGGATAAAACTTGGTGCCATACTAAGTCCACCCTTACTTTGTACTAAGATTCAAGATTCATTTAGGGTTGTTTGTTACATATTGCATAATTTCAAAATAAAATATTTAAAAATATATCGAGCAACACTTCAAGTTGGAGAAGAAAAAAGGGTTGACACCATCATTCGACTTTGAAGCGCTTTTACTACCCTTCCAACATTATCATGGGAGACGTACATCACATATGCATTACACTGGCAAGGAAGTGGTACTTGGGCAGTTAGGCTTGAATCTGGAACATCACTAAGTTAGATTACATTCACACTTCTATTGCTAGGACAGATCAGCAGGAGCCAAAGACCATTTTAAGTAGAGGCAAAAAGCTATATTCACTCCCCCCCTCACGACTCTACGGTTCCATACTCACGTGGTTGATAGTCCATATGATCTCATTGCTACGCGTTATAGAAATCAATTATTCAAGTAAGCGTTTGTATACATAAAATAACTTACACTAACATACTCCTCATTTAAAGAACTTTTTATTTTAATTGTATACTTATAATACTCAAATCTCTCTTATTGAATCAACTATCTTTAATTTGGTTGTATTTTTTAAACTTGGTATTCCGTTTCTTAATTTTTAAACAAAGTTTTAGATATATATATATATATATATATATATATATATAGAGAGGAATAATCAAATAAAAACCATATTTTTTGTAAAAACTTGAGGAACAATCTCAACCATTAAAAAATTTTAATCAATGGTTTTAAACATAAGAGGACCATGATAACAATGTTTGTAAACTTTATTAAGACACACCAGATTACAAGACCAAAACGGTATTTTTCCTTGAAGGACCCTCTATATATATATATATATATATATATATATAAAAGATTGCGTAATGTAATATTACTATATCCTTACATTTACCAGGAAAAACTTTTGTCGTTACTTTATATAAGATAAGATAGATTTTGGGAAAAAAAGCACAAAGAGGCGCGCTAGCTCAGTGGCAAAGTGGCTTCTCTTAATGCCGTAGGTCACGCTTTCGAATCCTATGCTTATCTTTTTTCCTATTTTTATTCTACCATCATATTTACAGTTTTAGTCCCTGTAATTTGAGCACTTTGCGTTTTTATTTATAAAACTTATTTTACCCATTTAAACTTATATATTTATTTACCTTTTAGTTTTTTATATTTCATTTTACATTTCAGTCATATTAACACATAGTCGTATATTAAATAACATTAAAAAAATACGAATTTTGTTTTAACAAATTGAAATGAGCGTAATATTTTATTATATACCATATATACTACAATTATATATGTATTTTTAACGTAACATATAATCGTATATTAAGTAAAATACATTTAAAAAAAAACTTTCGATACACGCACATACATCATAACCCGTAGCAAAGCGAGGCATTCCCCATAAAATATTTAATTAAACATATTTGGTCATTATAGTAGACTATTTTTTATATTTTATATTCTTAAGTTACATAATTCACATTCTTTACTTTTTACTACATATTTTATCAATGCATTTGTTTAATTGATTAATCATAAACTATTTTAACTTTAATATATAGAATAATAATCAAATAATTTCATTAAACTATTGATAACTACGTAATATATTTTTTCAAATCTTTAGGTTCAGATCGCTTAAAATTAATATTTTTATTTATTCTATCTTACTAACAACCGTAAATAACAACAATCAGGGCATCGCTTTTTTGAATTTACAAAAGTTATTTAACATTTAAATAGTTGTGTGAGTTCATCCTCCTACCCTTAGTTTGTTTTGATGTAAATTACATAAATAATCTTATATAACAACATTTTGTATGCATTTATTAAACCAAAAATTTAAGATTAATAGACCCGCTGCAACGCGTGGGCTATCTCACTCGTTGAAATACATATAACATATTTATATAAACATTGCCTGCCGGCTCCATTGGAAATTTAAAATAACTAAAAGTATCACAATAAAATATATATGGGACATGGACATCACTGGCTAAAAATATTTGCCTGAATGTAGTATCTATAAAATATGATAAGCCGGCACATAATTTACACACCATTTAAAACCCATGTATATGGGACATGGACATCAATACTAAAAAAATGTCTTGTCCCTAATTAGATAAGCTTCTCGATTCCTTTCATGCTTAATCAATAAGATAAATGATATTAGTAGAGGTTATAACTGATAAGTGTTTATTAAACAATATTTAATCTAAACATACCACTTATGAACATAACATACTGTACACCGTAGTACAATATTTCTCAAGCTTGTTTTCTTTGTGTTTCACACGTTTTATTTACAAACCAAATAATTATAACAAACTATACAAACCAATCTTAGTCTTCCGTCTAGTTTAATAAATATTTGATTCTATTTTGTGTATATATATATATATAATATTTCAGTTTAATTAATATATCATGATAATTTTTTGTAAACATATTTATTGTTTTCAAACCAAACGTTATACCTCACCCGAAAGGCTCGGGTTCATTGGCAAGAAACAGGAACACCACCACGCCTTTGGGTAGTTGGTGTTCGGCTCTGACAAGCCAATCTGCAACCGCATCCCACCCCCATCACCCCCTTTCTCTCTATCTCTCTCTTCTTTTATTTTTTTTTCTTTTCTGTATTAGTTGTTTAATAAAATAAAAAATGTGAGTAAAGTTGGGTTGGGTATAATATATGTTTTGAGTAATTTTAGGTAAGTAGTGAAAAATTGACTTAACTCGTGGTCGCAAGTTTGTATGTATAGTTTTTTATGCATGTAAAGTAAATAAAAAATAAAAAAACAATATTACTCTTGCCATACTGGGTAAGAGTTGGTGGGGTTAGGACTTAGGAGAAAATGACCAAGTCCATAACAAAAATATCAAAATGATTCTATTTGTAATTATTTTATTTAGAAAGCCCAATTCAGAATTTTCAATTACCACAAGTACGTAGTTTGTAATCTACTCATAGATTTAATAAGATATTTAAAAAGGATTTATGAAAACTACATTCGTTTATACAGCTGTATACGAGTAGTCATGAAAGCAATTGTTTTGAAGTTTTTCGTATAAAGGCATGACGTGACCTTGTATGTTTTCATGATCGTAACTATATCCTTCTTTCTTACTTTTTGATATTATGAAGAAAATAGAACATAAATTAAATTGGTGATAATAAGCCAGTGTTTGGTATGCATGATTTCGATGGAATCTGAAGGAATTGGAATGACCAATTTCATTGACCAAATTCCATTCAAGTATTTGGTTTACCTTTGAAATGGAATTGAATTTCGCATATTCCACCATTCATGGATTTGATCATTCTATGACAAATGAGAAGTAATTCAAATGATGTCGATCTCATTTACTTAAAAAAGACAAAATTATCCTATCATCCCAACATGATCTTCGTTTTGAACCACCGACGACAACCACCGTTCTCAACCACTAATGACCACCACCATGTTGAACCTCCGTCGTCGACAACTGACCTGAACCATCGTCGCCTACCGCCAGGGGCGGAGCCACTTGAGCACCAAAAGGTGCAGTGGCTCCCCCTCACTTTCCAAAAATGTTTACTAAAAATTAATGGGAAAAGTTCAAAAAAACCCAACGAACTATTCCATTTTGAATGGTTAAGTCCCTAAACAATTTTTTTGAACAAAAAAATCATTCAACTTTCTCATTTTGAATGATTAAGTCACTAAACTATTATTTTGAATGAAAAACCATTAAACTTTTTCATTATGATTGATTAAGTTCTCGAACAAATTTTTTTTTTTTGATAAATAAACCATTAAACTTTCAAAATTTGGTTACTTACCCCCTTTTAATAAAAATAAAAAAGTTAAATGTAACCGACTATGAAGGTTTTAAAAGTAAAATATAACTATGTTAGTTTAAGTTAAACAAATATAAGTAGCAAATTTTTAAAAATTCAATGATTTATTTTGTTGAAAAAAATGTTTAGGGACTTAATCATTCAAAATAAAAAAGTTTAATGGTTATTTCATTCAAGAAAATAGTCTAATGACTTAATCATTCTAAATGAGAAAGTTTAATGATTTTTTGTAAAAAAAAAAAAAAATTGTTCAATAGAATAGTTAGTTGGATTTTTTTGACTTTTCCCAAAATTAATATAAAAACACCCAACCAATTTTAAGAAACCAAGTTTAAGGCAATTTAGGAAGGTGCAGAAAAGTGCAGGTTTGAAGCTATCAATGAAATGGATAAATTAACTCAGTGGCCCACTATTAAAAGAAATCCTTTTAAAAGTGAAACGAACTTTCATTGTATATAATATGAAAAAGGCTTGTGCTTTAATATTAATCCGATGTGGGATGGAAAAAAGTGGAATTAAATCCCACATAAATAAATTGAGTTCTAAAATTGTTGGTCTTTTAGTAAAAGTAAATGTCTTTTCATAAATCTAAAAGAATAAATGAGTCTCTCCTTCATCCTAAATAAAATTCTTAGTTGTTCATGACCGAATGAATGAACGAGACTTGGTCAGTTAAATTTCATGTCTAGATGAATGAACGAGTCTCGTGTTCATTCATTTAACTAAACGAAAATCTAAAATTATTTATTTATCATTTATTAAGTTAACAATCATAAATGAATGTGCCTGATAATCTTATGTATTTTGTTGTACATCTTCGGGAATCGATACATACACAAAAACATTGAATAAATATCGATAGAATTATAGTTTTAGGTCACAAACAACTTCTCTCAACTATTTTTGAACAATTATTTATTATAAAACATATACACTTTGAAAAACTTTTTCTAACCTTGAAATCGTGAAGGTTTTTAAAAATATTCTCGGCACACTCTGAGAATAAATTCTGGCTCCGCCCCTGCCTACCGCCATGCTGAAATACCACCGACCACCAACATTCACAACCACCAAAGACCACCGCCGACCACCACTGTTCTGAACCACCACCGAAGACCAACATATTGAACCACCACTGACCACCAACGTTTTGAACCACAATAGTTGGATTCAGTTTTGATGTTTTCAAAAAGTTTTTTTTAGTCATTTACCAATATTTCACTCCAATTCCAAAGATACATTATGTAAACAAACAAATAGTTTCCAATCCATTCAATAGATTCAATGTTTTCCAACTAAACATGTGGTCAGACATGACAACCTTTCATTCCAATTCTCCTAAAGTCAAATTCCTTTGACAAATTTCATTTCTTCCAAAAAAATTATATGAACAAACGCCCCCTAAGTATCAAAAGAATAAATTTACAAATCGCAGAAAGGTTAAAAGATAATTCTAGATATCAAAAGTATAAAATTGTAAATTGCATTAGAATATTTCTTTCATTCTGAAAAAACTTACGTTAATTTTTTAATTAGTGTTTCTAATAAGGTATTTCAAACAAAAAAGATTGAATAGTCTTTTTTTAAGAAAATTAGTTTGTTTAAAGTTATTTCTATTTTGATGTTTACAGTAAGATCTAGTAATTTTTTTAAAGACGATTAGTTGTTTGGAAGGTCATAATGTATTCTTTTAAGTTAATTAGATAAATTATCCATATGATTTGGGTAAACTTTGGTTTTAATAATGTTCCTTTCGACAACCAAGTCACAACGAAAACAATTCGCATTATACAAACCCTTGTTATAAGAAGTTTGACCATAATTAATAAATTCTATCCTAAGCCAACATATCACATCGACCAACAAGAAAACATTTTTGGTTGAAGAGATCATTTCATGTATTAATTTCCTCCTTTCTCATTTTCAATTACGAAATCCAGTTACGCGTTGATTGCAAAAGGTTTTTGACAACCCCAACCGGCCCATCACGGATTGCGAATGTTCGTTGTGGGGGGCATTGATGACCTACTCAACGGTTATGGCTATGGGGGATACCGTGCGCGAGCCGAGGCTCAAACCTGAACCATTTAATATTTGTTGCAAACTTACCGCCCACCCATTATCAACTGAGTTACACGCCATTGACGTTTGAATTTTTAATATTAGATTAAATTCAAATTAATTTTCTGTGGAATACAAGTAGTTTCTTATTTTTAACTTTAACTTTTATTATATTTCAAAAAAACTCTTTTGCTTATAAAGTTAACAGTTCACCATTAACCCTAACATGTGTTAGGAGGTGCCATAAAAGTGTCCTTATTAGTTTTTGTCATCGTACAAGTTTCTAAAACTAATGTATGGTAACATCCTAACCTTCTCCAATAACATCATTTCTTTGCAGCTCCAATCAAATATAATAATACTAAGTACAAAAACACCTTTATGGTCACAGATGGACCCATGAAGACTCAACATGGATCACATACACATGCTCAATTGATTAGCCGAATTTTCTTTTTAAAGATGAAAGATGCATCCACTCAACTGTTCCAAATATGTTGAAAATGCTAGCCACTAGACTTGGTCACAAACAAAAACCCTGACAATCCTTTTAATATAGAGTTATAAGGAGGAACTTAGATAAACATAACTAACGTGGATACATAATTACAACTGATTTCATATATCATATTACAAAAGGAAGCTAACCATTCAAATTGATTTAAGAAAATTCAGATTTTGAGGCCCAATTTTACCTGCATTCAGAACCGAATATATATAATGAAACTTGTGAACCTACTTTAATGAACACATATCTAATTTCTTTCGAAATCAAAGCTACTATATAGTTTTAGAATTCTTGTTGATCAAAAACAAAAATGACTATTTGATATTTTTCTCACTTTATCATTTTATACATTTTTGTTGTTTTAATTCCTAAATTATTTAACATGACATGAAATTTGATAGTTTATTTTATTTATTACTCATTTTAGATGATCTGTAGTTTTAGTAATCATGTAACAGGGTCTCCAAAAAGATTATGACGGCCCTCTACATATGAAAACACAATTACAAACCTAAAAAAAGTAAAGATTAACAGTAACCAAATCCTAAAATGGGGAAATTTTACGAAATCAACCAAAACACCCAAAAAGTCTCTTGAGTCAATAGAATTTAGCTAAAAATACATTGGACACAAGACATAGTCATGGGTGTTGTTCAAAAGATTGATTCTATTTAGAAAAATGTATTTTATTTTCTAAGTCAACACAATTGACTATCCTTGAGTTAAACCATGTTGACTTTCTCCTAGGTTGAAACGCGACTTTACATATCTTTGATCCACCTAAATTTCTTGGTCCAACACTATATATATGTTGTCAATCTCTAATTTTTGTGTTAGCGTGTTTGAGCATTAGCAAAAAAAAGAATCATTTTAAGTACACATGACAACTAAAGATGGTTAAAAAAAGTGGTTTTTCTGTCTGCCGTAGACTATTATGTCATCAAATTGGAATGTTGATCCTTAACCTGTATAATATGTGTTTTCAAACAAATGAGTCTCAAACCCTTAGGACCAAATGAAGTTCGAATGAAATAAAAGGTTAGACAGACAAGAGTCACAAGACCAAGTGGGATTGGACTGAATGAAATAAAAGGTTAGACAAGACCAAATGGGATTGGACTTAACCATACCAAATTCTAAAAAGGAATCAAAATTTGTTTTAACAAAATCGAATAAATACATGTAATGAAAATAATATAA
Source organism: Centaurea solstitialis (assembly GCA_030169165.1). Classification (NCBI taxonomy): domain Eukaryota; kingdom Viridiplantae; phylum Streptophyta; class Magnoliopsida; order Asterales; family Asteraceae; genus Centaurea; species Centaurea solstitialis. The sequence continues at coordinate 88,347,354 of CM058040.1, read as the reverse complement.
TTGTTTGTAAATAAAAATATAAATCAACTTTTGATATCTATTGTGTTTCACTTTAAATAAGAATTACATGTTAATTAGGTATCCAAAATTTTTCCCCTACTTAGTAATATTGTGATAAAATATTCGATAAGAAATATACGGAACTTATATGGCTCACAAAATGAATTAATAGCTTTCAAATGGAACCATAAATTTACATTTTTTTAACGTTCAATATGAGTTGTGAGTGAATGAATACTAAATAGCAGATTGTATTTCTTTTTTAACCGTAAGTTTTTAGATCAATTTATGTACATTGACTAATTTCCTAGACGACCATATTGACCTGAAGTTATCATAGGTGGATCTTCATTGCTGCAAAATTTTAGCAAAACTTGGATTCAACTTAAAGAAGATGAAATTTCCATTAATATTGTGTAAGATATTATAATAAAATTAATAATAACTTTATATGTAGTTGTAATAAAGTAATGCTTATGATTAATAACTCATTCAATAAATTTTGTAAAACTTAAGAAAATAAACAAGATCAAATAAGATCAAATTGGACCAAGATCAAGTAATTAAGATTGTTAGTTCTAAATCAATCCTCCTACCAGGTTTTTTTTTAAAGAATCTTTTCTTCCTTCATTTTTCAGTATCAACAAATTTGTGATGAGTCTGATTGCTTAGAATCATGTTTTACCTTCCTAGTGTCCATAACAAATTTATAATTGTATGTTTTAATACAAATATTGAAAAAGTGATTACTTCCCATGATCAAGAAGGCAAGAATACTTAGAGGCCGAGATGAGGAGTGCATACATAACTGATCAACAAATTAGATAAAGACACACACTAAAGTTGACATACTAATGCATTGATGGCTACAAAAGGCAACCGTCTCAATGTTGCAGCAATCTATATGATAATAATACTGAGTGATAGTTTCTTAGGCAAATAGGTGTCTATATCAAAAGAGTAGCTTGGTTCTTTAAATTTCATAGAGTATATTCTTTTATTCGTTCAGTATCTCTATGTGAGTAAAGTTGTCCCCAAATCATATTTGTTTAGGATATGATTTTCATCCTAGTTTCCACAGCAAATTTATAATTTTTTGTTTTTATAAAACATATGAAGTTAAAACGTAAATTTTTTTGTGTTTTTACTCGACCCTTTTCTACAAACACTTGCATTAGTCATTATCCAACCAACATTAGACAATTTCCCATTTTGATTAACTAAAGAATGGGATATTTGTTTTAGTAAGAAAGATATAAATTTCTATATTAATAGTGTTTGCAAATTAAGTTTAGAATATTATTTTTGATTCACAAGTTATTCTAATTTTATATTAAACTGCATTTCACATATTTATTTATTAATAAAGACTTGTTAATTATCTTGTACAAAAGGACATGAATTCAACATTCCTTGAGTAGAGATGAAAATCCATTCAAATTGGGATGTGATATGACAAGTAAATAAAGCTTGATCACTCAAAAGATTGATCCTACACAAAGATCCTAACATATCTAGAACGGGCCTACTTTTTTAATTTAAAGAAAATGTAAACTAGTTAGTATTGTTATTTACATAAACTGTTTTAGGCTTGAGTGTTGGTGTATCCCCTAAAAGTCCTTGAAGGACCTATCCACGTATCGTATATTTTACTAGTCAAGACATGAAAATGGGACCAGTTTAGGTCTGAGCGTTGGTGTGTCCCATAACAGTACTTGAAGGATCTGTCCTTCTAGGAATGAGTTCATTTCTCATTTAGATAACTATATTTTAATCCAAGTAAAGATGGATACAATGTGAGTTCATTTGAGTGATCTTTTCTAAAGAAGAAAAGAGTATGATTTGATTATCAAGATTTGAGATATTTCAACATATAACTTTAAATGAGATTTCTAACTAAACCGATGAGACTTTCTATTGGTTTATAAACCATTTTTCTCTATAAACTATTGTGGATAGTGTTACTCCTATTTCAAGCTTGGTGAAGACTTATGGATAAATCTGATGTGGCAGCTCGGACTTATAAGCTTTATGGGCTGTGCTACCGAGGGTCTTATAAAACCTATATATACACTTTACTTACTAAAAAAGTTGTAACGAGTGGAGTAGGAGAGATTCAAAGTCAAGCATATGATGACAAAATAAATAAAGCAGTGAAATGTTGAACCTCTACAAGACGCTTGGAATTGGATGGTTGACCCAGTCATCCTACTTACTAATATACTTTACTTTAATTCATTTCATTCATATATATTCATTCATCTGGTGGTGGACAGATTCCACGCTAGTCTATTCTATCTCTACTTACTAATTAATTCCTTCTATATATATATATATATATATATATACAAACCCCAAATTATATCTTCTACCTTTTCCAACAATTTCAGTTTCCAAAAAAACCATGATCATTTCTCTACTACACTGACTCCAACCAATCACAATCAACAAACTGCAAGTGAGTTTTTTTTGCATTTTAATTGGGGGTTTCAATTCATTCTCAATTGTAAAATTGAAGTTGATTTTTTAATATGAGTGACACCCAAAGAAAGATGGGTGTCATTCCAGTTTTGCATCTCTATTTAATTAGGGTTCTATATATGCAAGTTTTGATGTTTATTTATTTAATGCAGGATTAGGATTAGGATTAGGATTAGGATTAATAATCTTGAGAGATGCAGAGTATTACTCTTGAAGCTGTGGAACATCCATATATAAGTACATGGAAGGTATAACCCATCCATCTCCAACTACAGCTTTTTATTTTAATTTATGATTCATAATAACAACTATCATGAGATACAGTTCTCTTTGAAATCCATTATTTGGGATTTTCTGTTTTTACATGGAATAGGATGCTTTTATTCAATCCATAATAAGAAGTACTCATTTTATTTTATTTTTTGAAAGAAGAAGTATTGAAAGTAGATCTTTAAAAAAGGAGAAATGATATTTCATCAAATGCAAGAAATATTTAATAGTAGAATAAATGTTTTAATCTTTAAAATAAGAGTATATTAAAAATCTTAATGTAATTTTTATGAGAATTTTAAATTTCTCATTTTTGATTTACAAATCTTAAAAAAGTTTCTCAAAGCTCGAAGACGACCATAAGACGGGCAGCTAGACTTTTTGTTGAGTTTCCTTTTTCCAAAATGGTAGGACCCACCACCACAACACAAATCAATCTTTTTAAGTTAGTGGGATCCACAACATCATCATCCATACTCCATAGTATACGATGTATGTATATTGATGGAACCTTTGATATTATTTAGGAACCATAAGAGTAAATTACGACGACTAAGTTCCTTGTGGATCGGGGATGTTAGTAGTGTTAAATTAAAAATCACAAGGAGGCGGTCCATAATTTTTCGAGTTTAAAGACCTTAGTCATAAAAATTTGAAAACCACATGGACTAAATCCATAATTTACTATAAGAAAAAACTCACTTGTTATTTTTTTTAAGTAAGTTACATATGTTAAGTTATGGTAAGACCAAGCTATTTCCGTGAGACTGGTAAGACTAACATATTTTACATGAAACTTTACATCAAAACATTTGTGAAGGTAAAAAAAATTGAATGTTCATCTTAAAAACATACTAAAAAACACTATCAAAGGAAAAAAAAGGTTTCGCAACATTTCCACTGTGAAGGTTCACATTATTTATTTGTAACCTTCACAACATTTGAGTTGTGAAGGTTTCATTTTTTACCTTATTTTGGATATTTTTATGCATCGAAAATGATTTTTAGGTCTGCATATTCGAGTTTTATTTACCTTCACGGTGTTTTTTTGTGAAGTTTCATACGTTAAGTATTGGTCTCACTCGATCTCACGGAAACAGCTTAGTCTCACCTAATCCAAAGTCTATGGTTTACGGTATAATTATATTATATTGTTAAAATTTTTTTGTCTCAAATATATTATTGTCATCTTGATGTAAAAAAACCTTAGTGAAATTTTTTAATATGGGTTTTTACATACTAGATTTTGGTCAATTTTGATAAAGAGACTATAAACTTGGTTTCTAGATGTAAAATCACAAATAAGTTTTAACTTTTTTAGAAATCTTCCTGTAAGAATTTATATATAATTTTAGAGCATGTTTGATCGAAACAGGTGCATCGTTTGGCATGTTTGGAACTGAAAAGCATTATCGACAAAATCACGGAGATATTTACATCGATCGAGTCTGCTCGACCACGATGCTCGTCGGGATTAGAAGTCTTGTGCTCGTTACACTCTTGCATGGAAAAATGCATGCTGCTTCTTCGCCATTGTTCCGAGTCCAGCAAACTTTACTTGGTAAATAAATATTTTCAAATAAACTTATTTGAGACTTTTCCCTAAACCTTCATTACCATGAGTATTGAGTGGGTCAGCGGGATACACTTTATATGTTTGGTGTCAAAACAATCAATGATATATATATATATATATATATATATATATATCATACGAAAAATATAACTTTTTAAGAAAACGCGAGAGGCAATCTCAACCACTCATCTCGGTTAACAAAGGCGGCTTTGACCGGTCCCTCCCCTCCCCCCCCCCCCCCCCCCCTCTCTTAATAATCTCTACCCTCCCATGAATCGCTTCAATCCTCCGTGATCACGTCCACCGTAACCGCAAGATGAGTGGCTGAGTTTGCTCCTCACTTTTTCTTAAATTGACAGGTTCAAATGTGAACTCAATTTTGGTTGTGAACGTGAGGACGAATCTCAGCCACACATCTTCGGTTACGGTGGACGCGATCACGGAGGATTGATGCAATTCATGGGAGCATGGAGATTATTAAAGGAGGGGACCCGCTTAAAGCTGCCTTTATTGACCGAATGAGTGACTGAGATTCGTCCTCACGTTCACAATGAAAAATGAGTTCACATTTGAACTTTCTCTCTCTCTCTCTCTCTCTATATATATATATATATATATATATCGGTTTCGTTTAATTTGGTTCTAATACAACCAAATGAACTAGGATTACCAATTAATTTTGCGTTTTCTTGACTCAGTGTCAGTTAACGAACCTTTTTACAGGCGATCAGTGGAGAGAGAATAATTTTGAGGTGCGAAAGGATACGCAATTCTTTGGAATCATGTTTGAGTCTACTTCAAAGCATGGTCGAACCCAAACTGGCCGCTCAGGTTTGTCTAATTTAACGACCATTCTTTATCATGTTGTTGCCTATGTTGTTGCCTATTCTGTATGGGATTTACTGAGTTTGTTTTCTTATCATGTTCACTACTTTTGTGGGATTTACGGGGTTTGGTTTTTTCCTTTTTGTTAATCATGTTCCCTACTCTATATGGGATTTACAGGGCTTACTTGATTTTTTTTAATCATGATGTTTTTTTATTGTGGGATCTATTGGGTTTGCTTGGCTTGTTTTTTATTTATTATCATGTAGTTTTCTACTCCGTGTGGGATTTATTCGGTTGGGTTAGTTTTGTTAATCATGTTCCCTACTCTACATGGGATTTACTGGGTCGGGTTTTCTTTTTATCATGTTCCGTACTCTATGTGAGATTTACTGGTTTCGTTTGCTTTGTCATTTGTGAGTTTGTATTCATTCGATATCATTGTGGTTGTCATTGCAGATATCCCGAATCGTCGATTATATCGAAACCGTAACTTTCACGTTGGATTCCTCGGAAGAAGAAGCCGGAAAAGTTTTAATGGCTTTACTCCATAAAGACATTGCACCATCAAGATTCACAAATCTTGAAGAACTCATGGCTTTCAAATTTTCAGCTCTTAGGCTCCAGATTACATCCCCTTCAACCCTCGTGATCGAAAAACGATCCATAAGAAAGCTACTAAGCAAGAGCAACGACACCAACCCTGCGAAAAAGAAAATCTTGAACTATTTCTTGTACCTCACCAGAAAATACGGAAAATGCATCAAACAGCAAATCACCGAAACTGTTCTGAATGCCGATCCCGAGGGCGACGATGTCTTTGATTCGCTCGAACCGCCTGCCAAATTCAGAAACCGTCGTTTGAGTGAATTTTCTTCTTCGGGCTCGATTCCTAGTTTTAATAGTTCTTTAGGGGATCTAAATCTGCAAATGGATAATGTTTCGTTTCGATCTTCGGACACGAATAGTTTGGATTATAGTATGGTTGTGGCCGTCGAAGAGGAAAAACCCGAGAAATCTAATGGTTCGGATAATGGGACGAGTTTGTCTATTCTTGCAAAGCTTTCGGCGCTTCCGTGGGCATCGAAGCGTCGGGCGGTCGAAGATGTGAAAAACCAGTTGAAAGATGATAAAAGATCTCACGTTTTCATATCTACGAGTTATATCAAACCGGTTTTTAAGTTTCTGAAAGAGGCTCATCGGTTAGAGGACACCGGAGCGAAACGAAATGGAGCGGAGTTGCTTTTGATTTTCTTGAAGGAATGCAGGTAAAATCAAGATTACAGTTATCCTATTTTTATACTCTTTCTGTCTCAAAATAAGTGTTTATCATTTATTTTAGTTTTAAATAAGGTAATCCTTTACTTTCCAGTTCTACCCTTAACTATGATAGAGAGAAATTCATTACTTGCTTTACTCTTAAGGGTAAAACTGTTATTTATACTATGATTTTGAACCATTTTTTCAAGGAAAGGTTTAAGAAGATGAAATTTTGTTTCATTTCTTTCTTTTCTTTCCCCAAGAAAATACAGTGTTATGTAATTAAAAAGTGTAACAATTATATATTTCTAAAATAATGTGACGTTTTCACGGTGGATATTTATTCTGGAATGGATGGAATATTTTTCTAAGCCTTCTAAATGAATTCTTTTCAGAAACAACGTGCCGCAGTTACCGGAAAAATCAATCTACGACTTATCGTTATTTCTCAATTCCGAGATCACCGAAGAAGCGTTATCGATCCTAGAACTGCTTTCCTGCCAACAACACTACAATCCTGAAATAGTGGCATCCGGGATTCTGTCCTTCATTCTCGAACTGATCAACAACCCTAAAAGCCGATACCACACTTTGGCCTTACGGGTACTCTGTAATCTATCGGCTCACATCGATCTCGGCCACCACCTCATATATCTCGGCTTCATTCAGCACTTGGTGCCGATATTGGACGAAGTTTTGCTCTACGGCTATTGCCTCAAGATCTTCAGAAATCTATGCGCCATCGAGGAAGCCGCGGCCCATTTTGTTGAAAACGATCGTTGTATTGCTTCCATTGGAGAGCTTCTTGAGGTAGGGAAAGATGAAGAACAAGAGCATGCGGTTGATATTTTGCTTGATTTATCTTACCAATGTGAAGAGTTGCGGGAAAGGATGATGCAAGATAGCATCATTTCGTGTTTGGCAGACATATCAGGAAACGGGAGTTGTAAGGGTCGGTTGTTGGCGGCCGAGTTACTTCAGGTGTTAGGGAATACCCCCGATGATCGTTCTTTATGTACCATTTCAGATACTACTTCCCACAGCACAAACGGTAACCTTAAAGCGAACAAGTCGTGTTCCAAGAAGTCGGGATTATTTGGTAGGATAAAAGCGAGATTCAAGAAATCCGTATGGTAGCTTTTATGTTCGTTCGTTGAAGATTAGACGTAATTATAGGAACGTACGATTTATATATTCTTCGGGTGATTAGTCATTCCGAGTCTCTGGACTTGGAACGCTAATCACTTTATAGTTTTCGATTCTTAACCCATGGCCGGTCTTGCCTTTGCGGTAGCTTCATGCACCGCTCTTTCCCCTTTTTTTTGGTAAGGTTCGAGTAATAGGTTTATTTCATGATATGTATGTAATTGATTGTTTTTGCTAGGTCCTTTGGTTGAATCCCTTTAAATAAGTCTTCAATCAACAATGTGATCTTCTAAGTTCTCTTTCAACTAAAGCATCTGACCTGCTTCTAATTTAAAACAGCTTACTACTTCAATAGTCTTCTCCCACACTTATCATATAAGATTATCGGTCCTTGCTATGCCTCTTATCTGGTAAGATTTCCAATCCTTCCCATGCTCACTAGTAAGATAAGTGAATCGGTAAGTGGTTACCCAGTAAGAGTTTGATAAACGGCTACTAGACCATTTTGCAAAACCAGCTTTTGGAGAAGACCATTGAACTAAATAGCCCTATTTTGCATGGGGCCAAAGTTCTACGACAAGAATCGATCAAGAGGCCTTTGGCCGAATAGTAAAAACGACAATTAGCTGTACTTTTCGTTATATTAAATAGAAACTCAAACGAATTTTTTTGCATTTTTCATTTTTAAAGGAAAACGGTTAACAATAAGTTGGTACTAGAAGTAGTCGCCTTTGATGAAGTCGTTCAGTTTATTCACTTCATTGCTTTGCTGATCCACGATTGCTCGAACAACATCAACGATAGAAATCATCCCCACCACCCTTCCATCTATCACGGGCACGTGTCGTATCTGGTTTTCTATGATCAAAATGACTTGTTAATATCTTTTTTCTTAAAGGACTACAATGCACACCAAATGTTTGTTAAAAGTACAACAAGAAGACATTAGCGTCTACCTGACATTAGTCGCATTGCTTGATAAACGTTTGTATCGGATGTCACCGTTACCAATTTGTTCTATTACAGTTAACGAATCATTATGGTGAGTTCAAGTTTGATAATGGTGTTCTTGATAGTTTAAACGTCGTATGAAAATGCTAACCTGCTCAGTCATGATCTCTCCGACTCTGGTGTTTTTAGATGACCGATCCTTGACAAATACCTTCTGCATGTAATCTGAACATTTGTTCCATCGTCAATTGCAAATCTTGGTATGATTTAAATTTGTTCTAAGGTAATCAATGTGTTCTCATTGATAATTATTAATATAAGCTAGCTTACTTTTTAACCTTGTTTAAAATAGCATCTTTTGGTTAGCAATAAGCTATTTTTTTATAGAGCCACCCTAAGTAATGTTTCAATAAACTACCTGTTTTTATGTATGTATGCGTTTTGTGAGTTGGGTAAGAAGGGATCTTCAGATCAATTCAGGAATCAATCCTAATTGAAGATCAAAAGAGTTACGGTGCACCGAGATACACCAGATCAATTCCCGTAAGAAGTGCAGTTCATGGGTGGGTGGGGTGGGGTTGAGGTTCAAGGGTCCAAATCCTTTCTTACTCTTTTCCTAACACAATCCTTAGTCTGCATTTTGTAGCATAGTATCTGTTTTAAAATATATGCAATAATTTTTTTGTGTGAAGAGTAGTGCAATAATATTTTTTTTTGTGAAAGTAGTACAATAACCTCTTTCAGTGATGATTCCTGCAATCATTTGCTCATCTCCGGGCTTTAGAACCACCAAAGATCCAATATTGTTTTGAGCCATCTGCACAATCACAAATAGTCATACCAGATCAATCCGAGTCCCTTAGATTTCTTATTGGCTAAGTTCGGTCTTTCTTTACTATTAGTTGTTTATCTTCGTTTTGGTTATCATATCCGTATTTTTTACAAGATTTTATTCCATTTATATGGTTCAATGATCAATAAAGAGACCCACGAAAGTTATATGGTAACATACTTGTTTGGCAGCATCATAGACTGTGTCGTCGCTCTTGCACCAGAGCCATGATCCAACTTTTTCATCTTCTTTCGTCATCAGAACATCAGCCACTGTCGTGTTTTCCAAACCCTTCTGATGCACGAGTCGAGATTCTATCATCGTTGCATTCTCCGTGTACTTCTGTAACCGCTGCAAGACTGGTATTCGGAATGTTTTCTGGCACGATTTTATCGCGCTTGCAATAACTTGCATCTTCACTATCACAACAAGAGCTTTTGTTTCGTGCCTCGGACTCTGCATCGTTTAGAAACATCGGTTATTTAAAAGTCGAAAAAGGGAAAGAACATATTCGATCATAGGAGAAATGGGGTTTACCTTATGAACAGTAAAGATAGCTTGAGGTTGTTGATTTAAAGCTCCATCTGCAGTTAGAAGATATATGGATGGAAGTAATCTTCCATTTTGGTTCAATTGCTTGTTGGAATACATTTTGTGTTCTTTTCTTGAATCAGCAAGTCCAAGGAAAGCATTTCAAGTTTTTTTTTTGCCAAGTTACTTGCTTCAAAAAGTGGTCAACTTAAATTCTGCATTTGCTGTAATTACTTGTACCTTGAGCATCAAGAACTGTACTACTAAGAGCCCTGCTATTTAGCTGAATGACCTTCTCAAATACTCAATTTAAGAATCTAACCCTCTCAAGGCATTTCCATGTTTTTACGAGCATATTATGCTACCCTCCAGAGGGCAGCACCAATGTACCAGTCCCACGGTCATCATGAGTGAGATAAATTAAGGGGGCAATGACCAAAATTTTATGTAATTTACAAGTAGTAAGGAAGGATGTACAAGTCATTATAGCATGGGAAAAGGGTTACTTCTTAAAAAGGTGATGCTAGACCTAATAGGCAAGGAAAATGGGCATCATAAAGTTGCCCAGAAGAGGGGTAAACCACAAAGGCTCTGTAAAACACATGTCTTAAGCCATTTTCATGACCTTTCTAAGGTATCAAACTCGTATTTATAACACAAAATTTTCATCTTCATCTTATAATCTATCAACACAAAACTAAATACTGAAACCATATTTTTTCTACTTTCTTTCACCATTGAAAAACCATGGCTGAAAAAAAGCCTTCAGGGTTCCGTTTTCGCCTACCGTGGCTACTACAACCTGCGCTAACTTCCCGTCCTGCCGTTGCCCCCGAGCCACCACGCACCACCACACAAACCTCTGTTTCATCAACTCCTGCTCAAAGGCCACCATTTCGGCCGCCTGGGAGAGCCCCGGCACCAGTAGCACCTCCATCGACTACATCGCTAGTAGCTACACCAGCACCACCACCGGCTTCACCCACACGAGCTCAGCCACGGTCTGCATCATTGCAAGTACCTGTGGCATCATCTCCACCACCTGTTCCAGCTAAGTCATCGCCACCTAAATCTGGAATCACTAAAAACTCTTGATCCTGCTGCAAATAAACCCACAAAAGAAACTCAAACCACCAGTCAAATTGCCGGAGCCAACGATGGTGAAACTCAGCCCACTAAAGAAACTCAGGCGGCCAAAGAAGTGGCGACTCCGGCAACTCCACCTGCACGTGATAAAGTTGATGATACCGCTAAAGCTCAAACCACCGGTCAAACCCCAGGTCCGGTGGCTCCACTTGCGGCTGCTAGAATAGCGGCAGCCGATGAATCTCAGCCGACTAAAGAAACTCAGACCACAAAAGGAATGGCAACTCCGCCTGCAGTTGATAAAGTTGCAGCTCCGGCGGTTCCATCTGCAGCTGCTAGAATGACCACCGCTGGTGGAACTCAGGCCACCACAGAAAGGGCAAGCCCGACAACTCCACCTGCAATTGCTAAAGTTGCCAATCCCAATGAAACTCGAACCACCACTGAAACCCCAGGTCCTCCGGTTGCACTTGTGGCGGCTACAGCCGCGGAGACTGGTGGATCTCAGCCCACTAAAGAAACTCAGCCCGCCACAGAAACAGCAAGTCCGGCAACTCCACCTGCAATTGCTAAAGTTGCTAATACCATCGAAACACAACCTACAAAAGAAGCTCTAACAACCACCGTAACCAAACCAACCGTCCAAACACCGGCTCCGACAACCCTACGACAAACCCCGCCATTCAGACCACCGCTTAACATACAGCCACTTCAGACAGGCACCTCACCAAGATCTCCATCTCGATTAGCCTCTCAGCCTACAGACAAACCATCATCATCCTCTACAACCACAACTGCAATTCTCCGTAATACACCAGAAACCAAAAGGCCAACAAATCCAATTCATGTTCAAGAGGGTCCTGATTTTACCCTAGATGCAATAGCAAAAGCGAAAGGAGTACAAACCAAATCCCCCAATCCACATTCAATGGACAACAAAATCACGGAAACGAAATCTCAAAAACCTAAACCAATAGCATCAGATCGAGTATCCCTACACAGAGAGATCAAAGACGACATTTTCAAGTTCATTCGTAAGATAGCAACAAATCCTTCAAAGCATTACATGGATGAAAAACCAGAAAGCATTGTTACAGTAGCTGGTGACAACACAGGGGCGTCTATGCATTTAGCTTCTGATAGGAGTGCTCGTGATGCCGCCATTAATGGAGATGGAAGCTCCAATCAGGAAACGGCAGCAATCGTTAACAGCAATGCTCAAGGAATCAATAACTCGATGATGTTCAACAGCAGTTTTACCGAAAGGAATCCAGGTGTTCACCTAGGGTTTTCTCGTAACCTAGCGAACGGCAAGGATTCAAAGATGGAGAATAGGGAGTTAATGGAATCGCACAGGGCTGAAGCCAACATTAGCCCACAGCAGACGCTGGTTTACGATCCGGCGATCGGAGGATGCGTTGAAGGGGTTTCCATGGAGGGTTGTGAGCTTGAAGAAGATGATTATGGCAGCAAAAGCAGCTATGAGATAGAGGTTGTTTGATATAATAATAAAAGGGAATAAGGAGGATGATGATGAATTGATGATCCATGAATGATGATGATGATATTAAGTTTGGTCATGTATTTTAGTAATGAACAACACAAACTAAATAATAATAAAAAGGTTTGAATTTATGTATAAATGTTGGAGATTATTGTACTAAAGAGACAAAAAGTATATCTTCGTTTTCGTTTATTAGTTAAATAAACGAACATATAAACAACATAGTGTTACACGGTTCATGGATGATTTGTTGAACGTTCGGTTTATTCACGACTGTAGTCATATGCCATGCATTTTTTAGTCTTGGAATTTGGGTATGAATCGGTCTTTTAGAACATATGCATTCACGAACCATGTTGAAAGTTTCACTTTTTTTTGGTATAGTACATAAAACAGATTTAATTGAGTGAGATAAACAAAGCTAAGATCGTGAAGCCCAATAGCCAAACAAAATTTTAAATCACCAATAAACTAAACAAAATCACCAAATAGCTTTATTAGGATTATGTATGACTGTCTTAAATGCCCAAATTTTAAATCTTTCTACAATAAGCATCGGCCTAGTTGAAGCCCAAGCTCCTAGGTTACATGCAATATATTTTGGACACTTGGTTTATAAAACAATGTAAAGGTAACCAATTAAAACGTGTTGAAAAAACCAAGAATCCTATATAATAGATATTCTTAGAATGCTTGCAATAAATGTTTATATCTTTAGGTTAAATACAATATATTTTATCATCTTAACTAGATACTTAACTATAAACTTTGAAATAATTTGTCATGATTAGTAATTTGGTTTATGATAGTCCTATTCCATTTAAACCTCGTATGTAAATTTTGACGGCTAAAACCAAAACAAGTTTATTAAAATTTTGACATTTAAAAAATGATCTAGCTTGTGTAACACCCCAAAAGTTTAGGGCTAGTTGTAAAGCATATAAATCTAAATGGATTGAAGATGTTCAACTTTTTATAATTCCACATCTTTTTATCTACATTTTTCTATAGATTTTTTCAATTGTGATATGTTTTTTATTCTCATCTTAGCTAGTCATTGTTAAATTATATACCGTCAAATAAACTTGAACTCTTAACATTTTATTAAAAATTAGTTTTTATACTATTTCATTAACACAACATCATGCGTAAATTACTACAAATCTACAATTTTTCTTAGTTACAAATCTTGTTTCTTAGGGGACTTACAATCACAGGTATATGTCTAAAATTAAGTAGAGCGCGTGGAAGAAAGAAGACCCGTTTGAATTTGACTATGTACCCATATGACATAACGAAATGTTATGATACGGAGCTTTCCTTCAATTTAAGATAATAAAAATATTTATAAAGTTTTATGTAAATATATAATATATGTATATCTTAATTAGGACTGTTTTGTCTGAAATGAATCCTAACAAATTTATGATAGGCTGAGATAGGTTGTGGGTGAGAGGGTACCCCACTTTGGTTGTCCTGATGAAGCTGCCAAGCTGGTCAAACTTGATACACCCTTAGCTAGGCCATTCTTTCTCTTTCATAGAAGATTCTAATTGTTGGTTCACACTTCTAAGTGGTTCTGTTAAGACATCATACATATTAAAATAACAAAATGAAAAGTATAAGAATGTTAGGAGAAGAATGGTGAATCCAATATATATTTGATGATTGGGGAAACTTCATTAACATAATGTATAATAAAATTTACTTAGACCATGAATATCTTTACTCAAATTACTCTCTTTATTTGAATGTTAGCTCAGCGTTACATCAGCTTTTGACCTAAACAACCACACACTAACGTATGATATAAGAGGCTCTTGGATTGTTATTATCGTATTGGTATACGTCCTCTTTTTGACCTAACTAATTCTTTTGGAACATCTCAAAACTTGCATATGTAACACATATCTACTTGCATATATCTTACATGGCTTATAGACAAATTCTATTTACTTAAACATATAAATTTTTAAAACGACCATAACTATGCACCTTCGTTTTCAAAGTCAACTAAAAGTCAAAACAGTGTTAATATACACATGCTTCTTATATACATTTGTAGACAAACATCAAATGACTATAAATGCACCACCCCCACTCCTCAAACAAATCATATTATACATATATATTTTTTTCAAAACTCCTTGATACTGGTTTCTTTTGGTTTGATTTGAACTGCTCGTGATTGTAAATCCGGTAGGTGTTCTTCCTTGTTAATTACCTGTTTACCATAAACGATATATCGTGCGTGTGTATATATATATATATATATATATATAGACTCGAGATCTAAAAGAATCGATATCTGGACATGAACAAACTTTTAAATATTTGGATATATGATGAACAGGTGACTGAAAGGAAGAATTGAAGTGGTTTAAAGCTTCTTGCAAAAGGAAGATAAGGTTTGTATTGTGTAGTGGTGTTTCAAGCCCTTCATTTTTTGATGATACCTTAGTTTTGTATTATAGAAAGTGACTTGTAATTTATTGAAACAGATGCATCATTTGTCATGCTTGGAACTCGAGAAGATTATCGACAACATCACAACCATACTTACGGTCATTGAATCTGCTCGACCACGAGGCCGATCGGGGATGCTGGCCTTGTGCTCGTTACACCAATGGCTAGAAAAGTGCAAGTTGCTTCTTCGACATTGTTCCGAATCCAGCAAACTTTATCTGGTAAATAACCGTCTCCTAATATTAATCGAAAGAGTTTCAAATGAGATGTTGCCTAATGTTGTTTTTTGTTGATTCTGTAAGAAATATGTGATACCACATTAAATAGCACTTGGATAAATAGAAAAGAAGTTTCATTGGCTCTAATACCATGTTAGAATATGTGAAATCCACTAGTTAGATTACTTTTCCAAAAAGGCCTTAAGCAAAGAAAGGAGATTCAGAAACACAAGAAGAGAAAGTGTATGAGTCTAGCCGATGTAGGACTATAACAGATTCAATATATAACACATGATCAACAAACTCTTTTTTCAGGTGATTAGAGGAAAGAGAATAATATGGAGGTGCGAAAGGATTCGGTTTTCTTTAGAATCGTGTTTGAGGCAGCTTCAAGACATGGTCGAACCCAAAGTGGCTACTCAGGTTTGTTCTTCACCATGCCATCACTTGCATCTATTTCAACAAGTAAATACTGTTATTTTACATTGGACTCCCACATCAGTTAGACTTGGACTATTTCTATCCATTATCTACTTAAAGGTTCTACGTATTTTCACCTTTTTATTCACGCGATTCAATTTGGTTGTCGTTGCAGATATCACATATCGTTGATTATATCAAAACTGTGGCTTTTACTATGGATCCATCGGAAAAAGAAGCAGGAAAAGTGTTGCTAACTTTATTCCAACAAGATAGAGAAGCATCAAGTTTTGCTGATGATGAAGAGCTCAAAGCTTTCAAGTTTGCAGCCTTTAGGCTACATCTTACATCCCCCATGGCTCTCATGTTCGAAAAACAATCCATAAAAGATCTTCTAAGCAAGATTCGGGATTCCGATCTTGCAGCCAAGAAAATCTTGAGCTATTTGTTATACCTGGTGAAGAAATATGGAGAATCGGTCGAAGAACAAGAACCAGAAACCATTTCTAACGAATCAAATGAAGAGCCGGAAGGTGATGATGATGCTTCGATCCAATCTTCAGATACGGATAGTACTTTAGATTATGTTAGCGATCCGAAAACCGATGATGGCACAAACTTGTTTGATCTGGAAAGACTTTCGGGGCTTCCATGGGCGTTAAGATGTAAAGCGGTGGAAGATGTGATCAATGGGGTGAATGAAGACAATAGATATCGATGTAACGAATCTATGGCAAGTTGCAATATCAAACCAGTTTTTAAGTTTCTGAAATGGGCTCATAGATTAGGTGATTCAGGAGCCAAAAGAAATGGAGCAAAGTTGCTTTTGATGTTCTTGAATCAATGCAGGTAACATTCCTTGTTTCTAATGCTTCATTTACTAATTAGATTAGAGCCATATGATACATATGCTTGTTTTGTTAATTACATCACAGCAAAATCTGTTTTATAGATGCTAAAAAAAGCATAGATGTTAATACTTATAGGATTAAACAATTGTACGTCTTATGGAAATTTCAAAATAATTTTTCCTACTGGACTCTTTAGATGACATTTTTGACAACTGTCTTGTGAATACATTTTTTTATAAGACATTTTTCCAAATAATGTCATCTGAAAGTACTAATAGAACATCATTTTCTTTTAGTGTCTCTCCAAAGAACTTTAACTTAATTAGTGTTACACATTTAGATAAGAAATGCAATTGTTTAGTCTAATAAAGCAGTTTAGTTTATTATGACATTCAGAAATATTTGACGTCCTATACGGCTATTATTATTATAGTAGAAGCTTTTGCTGATTAGATTTTACATGGCTTGATACAGAATCGAAGTCCCACCTTTACCGAAAGAGGCAATGCGCTACTTGTATTTAGTTCTGGATTCAGAAATCATAGAAGAAGCCTTACCAATACTAGAACTTCTTTCATGCCACCAACATTACAGTTCCGAAATAGTCTCTTCCGGAGTTCCATCATTCCTTCTACAAGTTATCAAAAACCCAAATAGCAAACACCATAATTTCGCCTTACGAATTCTTTGTAACCTTTCGGCCCACACCGATATTGGAGACCACCTCGTATACCTCGGATTCATCCAACATTTGGTGCCATTTCTAGACGATTCTATTTTGTCTGCCTATTGTGTCAAAATCTTTAGGAATTTGTGCACGATTGAGGAAGTGGCTGCACAATTGATCGAAGATGAAAATTGTATCGAATCCATTGGAGAGATTCTTGATCAAGAAGGCAAGGATGAAGAACAAGAGAATGCACTTCATATTTTGCTGTCTTTATGCCATCAACACGAAGAGTTACGGAAGATTTTGATGCAAAAAAGCATCGTTTCTTCGTTGGTGGATATATCGCAAAATGGGAGTTGTGGAGGGAAGTTGATTTCAATGAAGCTATTGCGGTTTTTGAATAATGATGATCAACAAGAACGTCGTATTGCGGACGTCTGCCAGAATACGAACGTTGAAACCGAAGAGTTGCAGCTTCTCTCCACGGACATTAGTGTGTCTTGAGTTGTTTTGGCGAAGTTAAATGGTGTTCAAAAGTTGAAACAAGTTTTGTATGGAATTGAAACAAGCTTTGTATGGAATTCAGTTTATTTTTTTATATTCTAACTTATTTCAACATTTCTAGATATGAAGTTTTTAATGTAATCTTCTAAACTAAAGTAATATTATTATTCAGGGTCGACCCGACATATGCAAATGTACATGCCATTATAAAGAGACAGATATCATGTTTGATATGTTATTATCTCTAAGTTTAATATCAGGTCCAAGTCGTCAAGGTAACCAACTAAATCCTTAATTGGTAATTGTTTCGGTTAAATATTTGTATAGTATAGGGACCCCTTTGTAACTTTATTGTCTATGTATTGTTATCAATACACGCAACCCTAATCAAGGGTTTTCCACATATTCTCACATGGTATCAGAGCCACCCAAAACTCTACTTTTTTCTTAGCCGTCGTCGGTCCTCGGAACCCTAGTTTTCAGCTGCCGCCGCTGCTGTTCTTCGCTCTCCCACCAGCCGACATTGCCCCTGCAGCCCCGCCGCTTCCTTTCGCCGCCGCCGGCCACCCTCTCACCACCGCTGTCCGTCGATTGGTTGTTACCTACCGGCATCTTCCTACCACCAGTCGGCGGTGGTCCCTTGTCGGACGCATCCTTGCTCCACCTGTTGCCGTCGCAACCAGTCCTCCAGGCACATCGTCGGCGCTGTCCCTGGCCACCGCTGCCTGGTTCTCAATCGATACAGTCGTACGACCTATCACCACTGCGCCCTTCAGCCGCGCCGTGGGACCTACTGCCGCAGTACGATCTCCCCTCGCCGCCACGTTCTACTGCGCCGCCGCCGTGCTCTACTACGCCGTTGCTGCAACCTAACCTGCTCGCCACCACTCGCGCCGCGAGTCGTGAACCACCATCTTCGCTGCCCTCCTCACTTCTCGTCCCCGACCCTCGCACCGCGAAGCCACCTGCTCGCGCCGCGAAGCCTCTGCTATCACCGCCATCCTGCTCCTCCTTGCTGCTACCGTTCAGCGCCGCGCTACTGTGTCCTACCGTCGCCACCATCCCTCAAGAGTGGTGTTTGCTAGGTACATTACTTTCCCACATTTAATTTTTTAAAGTTTATATAATTAATCATAAATAACCTTTCACCATATTGTAACTTTTTTTAATAGATAAGGTTCATCTAGGTTTGCCTAGACTACATCATTGACAATTTGGAATTGAAAGTTCGGCCGTCCGAGACTAAGCCTGATCACAAGATGTGTACGAATAGATTCGAACCTGAGGTGAATGGAATACCATCCACATCCCAAACAGGTCTTACCGCTACACCACAAGCCTTGTAGTTTTCACCGATTTGTAACTTGTTATGTAATCGGTCAAAGTTAGCCATTGTACATAACCTAAACCGGTTACCATACTAAATAACTCTAAACGACCCGCAACCGGTTATGTTTTAACCAAATAACAGGTCAAGAAATTTGCTGTTTTTAAGCGGACCAGTTTGTTTGTAAACAGTTATAATTAGTTTGGGCCCCGTTTTTTTCCCACCTCCAACCCAACCTGTTTAATTAAACAGGTTGGGATTTACAACCCAACCTAACCTAACCTATTGGGTTGACATGTTTAAGGTTGTCTAAATCTAACGTGTTAAATAAATGGGTTGAGACTGAGTTGAGCCATTTAAGTTTAACTTTAAATAAAATAAATGACTAAACTACTTAATTGAATGAACAAAGTTTGTCTAATCCAGTGGTTGACGACCTGGGTTTGAAACCCTGCGGCAGCAGGTGGAGTTACCCAGATTCGGTCCGGTTTAAGACCAGCTGTCACCTCAGCGCCACATCAGCTTTCCGCTATCTTATCAACACCTTACCAACACCATACCAATTTATCCACACCCATACCAAGCATACTAATCTAATTAATTAATTAAAAAATAAAAGAAAAAGAAAAGAAGAGAGAGAAAGAAAAGAGAGATAGAGAGAAAGGAGAGAGAAAATGGCATGGGGGAGCCGATTGGATTGCTTGCCGATGTGATACCGGTGAACCACGACGGTGTTACCACCGGTACCGATCACCATACCGGGTCCATATCAACCCGGTTAAGGAGGGCCTTGGAAATAACTTGAAAACAATTTGCTATCTATTTGTTAATAGATTGGAGTGTGTTGATTGATTATTTAGTAATTTTAAAATTCAAACCCTAATAAATATTAGCGGTTTTATTTCCCCAACAAAATAAAATTTGCGCGTTCAAACCTTTTTTTTGTTTCTTTCCGAAAATACCCTCGAGGCTGTTTCAAACTCTATTGCCATAAAAGAAAACACACACTGAAAGTGAAAGAGTGTGTATTTTTCAATTCGATTCAATCCAAAAATGGTGGACCTCCGTGTTCAGTTCATCCGATTAAAATCAAAATTAGCATTCGTTTGATCGCATCAATTGAGTAGTTCTTTTTGTTTTTTTTGTTTCTGTGTAGAGACTAGGGCTTGTTTTCGAACCCTAGAGATGTTTTCTAAAGCTAAGCGAGTTTTTTAGTTGCTGCAATAATGGGTTTAAACATGATTAGTTGTTGAAATTGGATCTATAAAGTGGTATAGAGTGCTTTCTCAAGCTAGATTTTGCTGAGAAATGATATGGTATGGAGAAGTAAACCTTTTTTAAAATTGTTTACAAGTTGGGGATTTTGTGTGTTTTTGGTGGCATAATAGATTATTTATCTTATATATATTTGAGTGTAAAACAACAGAGCCCTATCTGCTATTTAGAACTTTTAGCTATTAACCATAGGATGGTTGGTATTGTTCAAATGCATTTTATGCCCCTGGCCATCATCTTCTATGCCAACATCTTCTATGCCCCTAGCCCTTGGTCGGTTTCCTCAACTGTGTAGTAACGTACTATATAGAAGATAAACGTGGTGAGTGCGAACGTTGTTCCACCCCCATATGAGATCTACAAAAAAGACAAAGAAAAAGTTACAAAAACAGATAACTACACCAATTAATTACTGAAGAATCAATGATGAAGATCAATTAAACATTTTTTGTACCAGGACATGAAGGTCTAACTTCACGCTTGCATACGTCGCAAAACAGGCAAAACAAAGCACATTGCAAAACAAGAACAATAGCACCATGAAGCTAGGCCTTTCAGGTTTCAGCAGTGTATACTGTTGATTTTTAACAAAAAAAAAAGCACAAGAAATCAAACATCAACGAAATCCAAAAAGTTCTCAGAAAATGAAAGTGAAGAAGACATATCGTGGCTATCGTACTACCGATATGTTGCAAGTAGCCAAATGCAGTACATGCATAGCCAAAAACCTTGGCTTGATTGAATGGCATACCATTCATTATAAAGAGAATTGTGATCACGACCAAGATACATAGGTCGACAAATTGCCCTATTACGATCTTCACCTATACTATAAAAAATCACCTTTGTTTTTATTTTTCAACCTTCTGGTTCTAAAACCACATTAAAAATGCAAAAACAAGTAATAAAGACAATAGAAAACATGAATTTTGTTCCTAAAACTAAAACAATACATTCATTGAACTTAATATAGGATATGAATTTCTTAAAATTAGCAAACGTTTAGGTTAAAATGTAGATATTTATGTGTAAAAAATAAAAATAAAAAAAATTCGGATTTTCGGGTTCGGGTGGAATATGAGCACCCAACCTGATCTCTTTTTATTCGATATTAAGTTCGGTTCAGGTTTCTCATGTTCGGGTTGTTCGGGTTCAGGATTTTTTGTGTTTTTTTTGGTTCGGGTTAGGTCGGGTTGTTCAGGTCGGTCGGGTTTCGCTCACCCCTAAATTCAACTAGGTAATTGTGATGTGATTCTGGGCATACAATGGCTGGAAACTCTTGGGTCGACTACTACTAGTATGTATATATATATATATATATGAATTTTCAAACAAATACATACACGGTGATGGTTTTGCCCACGAAGTAGAAATGAGCCGAGATACATGAGCACGTTGAGTAGACCCACACTATTAAAGATTATCAGTTGCGTTCTCTGCTTCGGGTCTCCGACACCATAGACGATCCACAGAATGAATGTCATAATACAAGGAACAGCAGTGTATGGTGGCCTCTCCTCAAGCGGCACCCCATTCAAGGTTCTCTTTTCTCTTCTCGTACAATCTCCCTGCAAACAAAATGTTTTTATTACATAAATCATTTACGGAATTCCTAATTACAACAAAAAATTAAAATGATGTCATGTTTCCTTGCGCTGTGGTGCTCAACTGGAACACAGTAAGCATGTTCCCTGCATAGAGAAAATGGAACAACAGAATGTATGTAAAATCTTCATAAACAACATACTGGTGTTTTTTAATTTTTAAATATAAAATCTACAAAATGCTCTCACCACAGAAAGATTTAAGGTGAAAATCATTGTAAAGTCAAACAAATTAGTTCTTAAATACAAATTCAAATTTATTTGGGATTCTGTTACAAAGTTAAACATGTTGTTCCATGGCAAAATGTATAGAAAATTAAACATGGGGGTGGTGAAGGAAGCTTGAATGAAACTCAAAATCTGATAGAGATGAAATGTTAATGTTAGGAGGAGAGAGAAAGTAGAAATGAAATACACATAAACCCAAAATTTTCAACTCAGATATCTGTTAATGTGAATGTAATATTAGCTATAATGTGCATTTATTCATCTATCTCCTTCTGTGTAAAGTCTTCAATGTCTTCAAAAGATGTTTGGTCTTTACCCAATATATAATAAAAGAGAATCTTTTCTTTTGTTGGATATTAACCAATGGACAATAGAAGAGCATCTTCAAGTACAATTTGGTATTGTTTTTATCATGGATATTCTCCTTGCACCTTTTCTCTTTTACAACTAACACCATCAGTGTTTCGCTCGAAAAGTCGTATTTATTCAATCTAATATCAAGCTTTTTCTATTGCAAACACAACCGCCAAAAGCTCCTTTTCCGTAGTCGAGTAATTCATTTGTGCGGGATCTAAGGTCTTACTCGCATAGTGTATCGCATGCAACTTACCATTTCTACGTTGTCCTAATACGGCTCCTAATGCATAGTCGCTAGCATCGCACATGAGCTCGAAGGGAAGTGTCCAATCGGGAGGTTGAATGATAGGGCCGAGGTTAACTCCTTTTTAAGTCGCTCAAAAGCATCAAGACATGAATCACTAAAAACAAAGGGAGTATCTTTGGCTAGTAGCTCGGTCAAAGGGCGGGCAATCTTTGAAAAATCCTTAATAAAATGCCGGTAAAAACCGGCGTGCCCGAAAAAGCTATGCACCCCTTTGACATTCGTCGGGGGTGGTAGACCCTCAATGACCGCTATTTTAGCACGATCAACCTCAATACCACGACTTGACACGATATGCCCTAAAACGACTCCTTAGGTGACCATGAAGTGATGTTTCTCCCAATTAAGGACGAGATGCACTTCTTGGCACCAGTGCAAAATCAAAGATAGGTTAGCAAGACATTCATCAAAGTCCGATCCGTGTACCGGAAAATCATCCATAAACACCTCCATAGATTTTTGGGTTTACTTCACCGGAGTGTATCCAACTTGTCACGAAAAGTTATTGTATGTATTGAACTTCTATTTTTTCTATTGTATGTATCAAACATATCAAAACTACCGAGTGTATGTATCAAACTTATCAAAACCTACCACGAAAGTGTATCCAACTTGTCACAAAAGTGTATCAAAATACATCAAATGGTAGGTTTTTATAAGTTTGATACATACAATGGACAAATCAAAGTCCAATACATACAATAACTTTTCGTGACAAGTTGGATACACTCCGGTGAAGTAAACCCAAGATTTTTCGATAAAGTTTGAAAAAATAGCCATCATACACCTTTGGAAGGTGGCCGGTGCGTTACATAATCCAAACGGCATACGCCGGTAAGCGAATGTGCCGTATGGACATGTAAATGTGGTTTTTTCTTGATCGTTCGGATGGACGGAAATTTGTAGAAAGCCCGAATAACCGTCTAAATAACAAAAGTAAGCATATTTTGCAAGTCGTTCTAGCATTTGGTCAATGAATGGCAAAGGGAAGTGGTCTTTCCGAGTGGCAAGGTTTAGTTTTCGATAATCAATACACATCCGCCACCCGGTGACCGGTCTAGTAGAAATTAACTCGCCTTTATCGTTTTTTATAACCGCCATGCCACCTTTTTTAGGAACTACTTGAACCGGGCTCACCAATGTGATGGGAATCGAGGGATACAAGAACATGCACAGCGGATAACAAAAACCCGATTCCCAATCGAGGATCCAATCCTAAACCATACAAATACAATTAAGGGTGTTTCAGTGGATTACCTTTTGCGAACAATAGCTCTGAATCGCAAGCAGGGGGTACACCGCTACTGGCACCGGTCGAGAGGGTTGCTAGACCACCGTTAAGGATTACCCGAAAACAAAACGCGAACCTTTCCTCTTACTGGTTTTAGCGCCGGTTTTGGGGAGAGGGAGAGAGAGAGAGTTTTCTGAGTTTTTCTATTGTAAAATCATTGATTCATCAAAGCCCCTGAGCCTTTATTTATATTGATGATATCAATTAAATAAGGCAGTGTTTGATTCCAAATCAAATACCTGATAATTATCAAATAGATATTTTCCATAATTATTCTCTTTGATAATTACCTCATTAATTAATCTAACTGATTAATTAACCTATAAATAATTTAACTAATTATTTATTTCTTTTTCTCTCTAAATAATTAATTAACCAATTAATTATTTCCCATAATCCAAACATTCTCATTTTGGTGTGCAGCAGTGTGACCTACTAGTGTCTTATAACATTGGACACGATAACCCCGTTACTGTCTCGCACATAATCCTAACAGACTCCCACTTGTGCTAGACATGTAACTGAACTGTTATCATTAGCCTAAGGAGGTCCCTAGCCAGACGCTTAGGTTAACCAGGTTATAAGATCTCTTATATTCAGAGATACAATTCACGCTTGAATTTGTACACAGGTTTATTCCTTTTGCACACGATATTTCTAAAGTGATTTAAGACATGGAGTGGAGGATTCATTTCTTAAAATCAAGTATTTCTTGACTCTGATTTCGATTGCCTGCAGTAACGGATATTACTAAATAACCCCTGTTATTCTATCCGAGCGTGGCCACGCGTTTTCTGCCAATCTTAATCGTCAAGGGGCCCGGAAATATCTCTCTTTTGAAAGAGGTGCAAATCCCTTCTTGACTACTTGCATTTGGATCCACGGCTTCCGCTGCATCTAGTCACGTCCCGTATAGCCACCCAGTTACGGTGCAGCGTTAGTACGTGCTAAGAGTACAGTGGTCCTCGTGTTCCCAAACCAAATATCTCAGGTCTAAGGACAACCTATCAAGTCAGTGCCTATGACTGAGGCTCCATGAAGCAGACTTGATTACTGGTCACTTCCAATACCCAAACACTCTGATGAGTATCTACAAATACTTGGTCACATCACTTGTGCTTTTATTCTCTACTTTGAATAAATCATCAAGTATTTATAATAGCGTTAAACTCCCTATTGAAATTCCCATTTCAATAAGTGGCTACGGAAATTTAGATTTCATACAAGACTTTGTAGAATCAAGGATACGTTAAATATGCGAAAAATAGTTAATTTAGAACAATCATGAAATTAAAACCTCCATTTATTTCCAACACACTGTGAAATAAAAACTTTACATGATTACATTGTTTCTAAATTAGACTATAGTAATAATTAATAAACTAAGTACTAGCTACTGGCTTCCAGGTACTGCATCCCAATGGAATTCGCATGTGCCTCATGCTTTGCCCTTGCTAGTGGCTTTGTCAGCGGATCTGCGACATTGTCTTCTGTTGGAATCTTGCATATTCTTACATCTCCTCTTCCAATGATCTCTCGGATGAGGTGATACTTTCTGAGCACGTGTCTCGACTTGTGATGCTCTCTAGGTTCCTTTGCTTGCGCCACGGCTCCTGAGTTATCACAGAATATATCTATCGGTCTCAAGATACTGGCAACCACTCTGAGATCCGATAGAAAATTCCTCAGCCAGACAGCTTCCTTTGCCGCATCACATGCTGCAATGTACTCTGCCTCTGTAGTTGAGTCTGCAATCGTGTCCTGCTTCGAGCTCTTCCACGAGATCGCACCTCCGTTTAGGGTAAAGACGTACCCTGACTGTGACCTGAAGTCATCTCTGTCGGTCTGGAAACTAGCGTCAGAGTATCCTGTGACACTAATTTCATCCTCAGAACCTCCAAAGACCAAGAACATTTCTTTCGTTCTTCTCAGATATTTGAGAATGTTCTTGACAGCCACCCAATGGGGCTCACCTGGATTCTGTTGGTATCTGCTCGTAACACTTACTGAGTAAGCAACATCGGGCCTAGTACATAACATGGCATACATAATTGATCCAATTGCAGAAGCATATGGGACCGATTTCATCCTGTCCTGATCTTTACTAGAAACAGGACACTGTGTTTTGCTTAACACTATGCCATGTTGCATTGGAATGAATCCTTTCTTGGATTCATCCATCCTGAATCTCTTCAGTACTTTGTCAATGTATGTACTCTGACTAAGTCCGATAAGCCGCTTAGATCTGTTTCTGTAGATCTTTATACCTAGTATATAAGCGGCTTCTCCAAGGTCTTTCATCTGGAAACATTTACTTAACCATTCTTTAACACTCTGTAAAGTTGGTACATTGTTTCCTATGAGTAGTATGTCATCTACATACAAGACCAGGAAGGTTACTATGCTCCCACTGAACTTAGTGTAAACACATGGCTCGAACTCACTTTTAGCGAAGCCAAACTCTTTGATTCGCTCATCAAAGTGTAAGTTCCAGCTACGAGATGCTTGCTTTAATCCATAAATAGATTTTAGCAATTTACACACCTTATTAGGATTCTTAGGATCTTCAAACCCCTCTGGTTGTTCCATATAGACGTCTTCTGTTAACTTTCCATTCAGAAAGGCTGTCTTGACGTCCATTTGCCAAATCTCGTAGTTAAAGTACGCTGAGATGGCCATTAGAATCCTAATTGACTTTAACATGGCCACTGGTGAAAAGGTTTCATCATAGTCGATACCATGAGTTTGTGTGAATCCTTTTGCGACCAGTCTGGCCTTGAAGGTGTGTACATTTCCATCCATGTCGGTTTTCTTCTTGAAAACCCATTTGCGTCCAACAGCCTTACAGTGTTGTGGCAAATCAGTCAACTCCCAGACCTGGTTGTCATACATGGATTGCATCTCGGCCTTCATGGCTTCCTGCCATTGTTCAGACTCACTGCCTGACACAGCTTCTCCATAGGATGTTGGTTCATTTAAGTCTCCACTGTCTTGAGAGACTAGGAACCCAAGATACCTATCTGGTTCTTGTCTTACCCTACTGGATCTGCGAAGGTCTTGTGTTCGCACTTCCTCAATCGGCTCTGATTGAGGTTCAACATTGTTATGTTGAATTTCTGGCTCAACAACTGGTGTAGTGTTTTCTTCGTCTACTATCTGTAGATCTACATCCTTTCTGGTGTTCTCTAAACTGAGAAACTTTTCTTCCAGAAATTTTCCATTTCGAGCAACAAACACTTTGTTCTCTTCAGGGTTGTAGAAATAATATCCCACGGTGGTCTTGGGATATCCAACGAAGAAACACTTGTCGGATTTGGGTTTGAGTTTTTCTGAGGTAGGTCGTTTGACGTAAACCTCACAACCCCAAATTTTCAGAAAAGATATATTGGGTTTCTTACCCTTCCATAACTCGTATGGAGTCTTTTCTACCGACTTTGTTGGCGCTCTGTTCAGTATGTGTGCTGCTGTTTCGAGCGCATGTCCCCAGAATGATACTGGCAGCGAAGAATGACACATCATCGTTCGTACCATGTCAAGTAAGGTACGATTTCTCCTTTCTGATACACCGTTCATCTGAGGTGTATACGGAGGTGTAAGTTGGGATACAATCCCACACTCCATCAGATGATTGTCAAACTCATCACTGAGATATTCGCCACCACGATCTGACCGTAAGAACTTGATCCTCTTGTCAAGTAGATTCTGTACTTCATTCTGATATTCCTTGAATTTCTCAAAGGTTTCAGATTTATGTCTCATCAAGTAGACATATCCATACCTACTGAAGTCGTCAGTGAAGGTAATGAAGTACCGGTATCCTCCTCTTGCTACATGACTGAAAGGTCCACATACATCTGTGTGGATTATTTCAAGCAAGTCAGTAGCCCTTTCATTCTCACTGTTGAAAGGTTGCTTTGTCATTTTACCAGATAAACAAGATTCGCAATTATCAAAAGGTTTGTAGTCGAAATTTCCAAGAAAACCTCCTTTTAGGAGTAGTTCAACACGTTTTGTTTATATGGCCTAAACGACAATGCCAGAGGTAAGTCTGATCCTCAATATCCTTGGATCGCTTACTTATATGATAGATTTCACTATTGTTGTCTTTAAGATTTACAGTGTATAGACCATCTACAGGTGTAGCTTTAAAATAGAAAATATTATCTTTAAAAACCGAAATCATCTTATAAGAATATTTATAGTAAAAGCCTTGGTCTACCAACAAATCAAAAGACAATACATTCTTAATCATATTTGGAATATAATAACAATTATTCAGTTCCAAAACTAGACCCGAGGGTAAACTAAGACTATAAGATCCCACGGCTTCAGCAATCAACGGAGTGCCTTCGCCTACTCGTAGGTTCGAACGGTCCTTCCTCAGAGTCTTTCTTCTAGTGAATCCCTGTAAATGATTACAAATGTGGTTACCACTGCCTGTATCAATTACCCATGATTCATAAGAAGTGATTAAGCAATCTATCATAAAGATACCTGGAGTATCGGATAAACCGATGTCCATCTGGTCGATGTTCATCGAGTGCTCGCAAATATCCTCGCTGCCGCACTCTGGGCAACTCAGATCTCCCAGCTCATCTATTATGTCAGTGTCCATGAGATTCGCAGGTTCGGGTACTGGCTCTAGACTGGCCAGGATATCTTCATGAACTTTATCCACGTCGCTCTTTGGTTCCTTCATGTAGGCACTAGCTGTGTCCTGAACTTCCTTTGTGAGGGAGAACCACATGAGATACACTAACTCTTCCTGAGTCATCTTGTACCCCAGACGCGATAAACATTTAAAAAGCCTTCTCATATCAACAAGATGGTTTTTAACTGACTGACCCTTCTGTAGCTTCAGGGAGAGAATCTCTTGCATGATCAATAACTTCCCCGTGTGCTTGTAGAGACCTAGCTGGTTCTCCACATCTCTCACAACCTCGTGACATGATTTAACTCTTAAATCTCCCGTGAACTCGGGTGACATAGAGAAAATCAGAATGGACATTACATCCGATTCATCTGTCAAGTATCTAAAATACTCAGCAAATTCCTCTTCAGGGGCATTGCTTTTAGGTCGTGATACGGGTTTGTTGATCACATAAAGCTTATCCTGGGCACATAAAACGTTCCTCAAGTGTAACTTCCAAACTGGAAAGTTATGGCCCGTAAGCTTGCACTTGCCCATAATAAGGCGAAGTGACTCTTCAGGTGAATAAAACGGAATACTAATTTGAGACATCTACAGAAGAATATAAAATTCCAGTTTTAGTTTATAATTATATAATTCTAATAAATTATTACCCTTAAAATAAATTTATTAGACTAGAATCCATATTTCACATGTGTCGGGAAGCATGTGATCATGTCATACCGACTCATGCGATCTATGGTAGGTAACACTATACCAATCGTATTCCCTATCTGAAAATACGACTTCTAGATCGTCGGGACATCGGATATCAATAATCCGTGCATATTTAGTCCCTCTAGTGCATTTTGGCCTGGTACCACCCAGTGAATAAATAATTACCAAAACAGATTGCACCACCTGGGACCTGGACAAACTCTGGCCGGTACCACCCGGAGATAATTCGCAGAGTTTTATCTCCTTCCAGTTTCGGTTTGAACACGGGCGTTCATAGTGTGAGCACTTACAACGCCCTATGTACCTTACACCGGAAGTGCCCCTAAAGTGGGTTGCACTTACTAATCTATGATTTTTAACAAGGGTCTAAATTGCCAGTTTTCTATTTCAATACCTTTGAAAAACTGGATCCAAACACTAACTGTATTTGTATCCTTTTAATTTTTAAACAATCCGTTCAAAAAGGGCAATTTATATTTAATAACAATTACGTAAATTAAACAACCACGCAATTTAAATATAAACAGCACAGTCATAGCTTAAACCCTTAAACTAATGTTGTTTTGTGAGCCAACACAAAAAACAACGGTCTCAACCCTAAGTGACAAAAGTCTTCAACTTCTGGCACTCCCACTGGCTCCGAGATCCATGGCCGTCGTCTTGTCTCCGTCTTTACGTAATTAAAATAATCATTACAAATGGGCTAAAAATGGCACGCAGGCCTCCCAACTAGTCTAATAAAATATTAAAATTACAAAAGGGGTTGTAAACGGCTCGCAGGCCTCCCAACTATTCTAAAACGGATAAAATAAACACAACCACGGGTCTAAAAAAGGGTTCAGCTATGACTCAATACAATTAAACGAAATAAAATACAACTGGATTTTAATCAGATAATTACGAAAACATAGATTAATTTAAAACAAATTAATTAAACTTAATCTTGAACTGTTTTAAACTTTATCTGATAAAACAATCCTTTTATCCCAAAAATTATCCGGAAACGAATCCTAATCTGGATCCGTCAACGATAAACGATTGGGACAATCAACGATTTTGATTACCCCCGATCCATCAAAAGGTGATTGTTGATCGGTGGTTTATCAACGCCGGCGACGATGATGACTCGATCGCCACCACCGCCGCCCGTGCTATCGTTGAGACTCCGGCGACAGCAGCAGTTGGGAAGCCACCACCGCCGCCGGCCTCTTTCTCGATCAACAACAACAAAACACCATCGCCACCACCATCCGACACCGGCGGCAGCAGCAGCTAGAAAGCCACCACCACCGCCGCTCGTCGTATCGATCTTCTCTGGCGACAGCAGCGGCTCGAGAGCCACCACCGCCGCCCGCCACCGGCATCTTAGTCGATCGACGACAGCAGCGGCTGAGGGCCACCACTGCCGCCGTGATTTCTCGGCGGATCGAAAACATAATCGCCACCACCACCGCGACTGGTGGTGTGGCGGACTAAGGACTCAACGGCAGCAGCTATCACCACTGCCACCGCCGTCCATCGTCGACAACAGCATGGGCCGCCGTTGCCGTTTGGTGGTTCGTTCGATCGATCGCCACCGCCACCACAAACGGTGGCGCGGTGGTCAATCGCCGCTTGTTGCGGCTCTGTTTCTCGATCGATGCCACCGCCACCACAAACGGTGGTGCGGTGGTGGTCTGTTTTCGTAGCCGACGCCGTCACCACTCACGGTGGTGCGGCTGGTGGTTTGTTGCGATGACAGCCGGCGACCACCACAAACTGTGGTGTAGCCGGTTGGTCGTTTGATCCACCGACGATCGGCCTGGAGGTCCGGCCGGCTAACTGCCACCGTTCCACCGCCGATCGTTGCTCCGTTAGGTTTATTAAAAATCAGATTTTTATAAATACGAAAAACAACGATTTTTACAAAACCTAAATCACCAACAAGCAGCTTAAACCTGATTTGTTAGGTTTAGGAAGTGGCTCTGATACCACTGATGGGAATCGAGGGATACAAGAACATGCACAGCGGATAACAAAAACCCGATTCCCAATCGAGGATCCAATCCTAAACCATACAAATACAATTAAGGGTGTTTCAGTGGATTACCTTTTGCGAACAATAGCTCTGAATCGCAAGCAGGGGGTACACCGCTACTGGCACCGGTCGAGAGGGTTGCTAGACCACCGTTAAGGATTACCCGAAAACAAAACGCGAACCTTTCCTCTTACTGCTTTTAGCGCCGGTTTTGGGGAGAGGGAGAGAGAGAGAGTTTTCTGAGTTTTTCTATTGTAAAATCATTGATTCATCAAAGCCCCTGAGCCTTTATTTATATTGATGATATCAATTAAATAAGGCAGTGTTTGATTCCAAATCAAATACCTGATAATTATCAAATAGATATTTTCCATAATTATTCTCTTTGATAATTACCTCATTAATTAATCTAACTGATTAATTAACCTATAAATAATTTAACTAATTATTTATTTCTTTTTCTCTCTAAATAATTAATTAACCAATTAATTATTTCCCATAATCCAAACATTCTCATTTTGGTGTGCAGCAGTGTGACCTACTAGTGTCTTATAACATTGGACACGATAACCCCGTTACTGTCTCGCACATAATCCTAACACAATGGACTATCGGAGATAGGGTAGATGATGCCCGCTTTAAGTAGTTTCATAACCTCCTTTTGGACAACTTCCTTCATATTAGGGTTTAAACGACGTTGATGTTCAATAGAAGAAGCATGCTCATCATTAAGTAAAATCCTATGCGTGCAAAATGAAGGGCTAATCCCCTTGATGTCATCTATCGAGTATGCCAACACACTACGGTATCTCCTAAGGATGACTAACAATTTATCAAGCTCACATGATGATAAAGATGCATTTACAATGACCGGATAAGTATCGTTATCACCTAAGAAAGCGTATTTTAAATTAGAAGGAAGAGGTTTAAGATCTACCTTTGGTGGCGCCGCAACTTCATCCTCCTTTGTGGCCGGAATGGCCTCAACCGCAACATTTTTCAAAAATGGCTCACTCGCATCAAAGATCTCTTCAATAATTCTCGCATCCTCATCATCAACCACCATCTTCTTCGAAAAGACGGTCTCCAAAGCATCCGCGATGTAAATGTCGTCCATAGAAGGCGGCAACCCCATTGACTTCCTCAACTCAAACTCCACTTTATCCTTCCCCACATTCAATGACAACTTTTCGTTCTGGACGTCAATAATAACCCCCGCGATGGCAAGAAAAGGCCAATCAAGGATGATAGGGGTGTTAACGTCTTCCACCATCTCCAACACTACGAAATCACACGGGATAATAAAGTTCCCGACTTGTAGCGGCAAATCTTCCAACACCCCCAACTGATACTTGATGGAACGGTTCACGAGTTGCAATGAGATGTTGGTGGCTTTTAACTCTCCCACGTGGACTTTGTTCGCAATTGCCAAGGGCATTAAGCTAACGCTTGCTCCCAAATCACATAAAGCTCGATGAATCGATAGACCACTAATAGAACACGGAATTGAGAAACTACCGGGATCTCCGAGTTTTTCGGGACAAACGGTAGTAATGAGTGCGCTACACTCCTCGGATAAAATGATTCGACTTCGTCTCTTTGTGGAAATGAGATCTTTAAGGAACTTTGCGTAGGTCGTAATCTCGGTTATCGCGTTTATAAATGGAATAGTGATATGCACTTATCGCATCATCTCCAAGAACTTGCCAAATTTTGGCCTCCAACTTAGCCTTGGCCAACCGGGCCGAAAATGGTACATTCGGAACTTGAGTTGGAGTAGAAACTTTGGTAGAATCCTTACCCATTCCCTCAACCGATACATTATCACCTTGAACTATCGTTTCACTTCCATTACCCTTCTCCTTGCCTTTATCACCACCACTCGGAACCAAACCTCTCGTCTTCCTCTCGACCTCCTTCAAAACCTTCCCATCTCTCAACATAATGGCGTTCATTTGAGCCCTCGGATTAGGCTAGAGTTGACCCGGTAATTGCCCTTGAGGTCTTACCGAATTGGCGATTTGTTGAGCCAATTGTGAGATTTGGGTCTCCATCATCTTGTTATGAGTCGTCATTGCCTCGAGAAGGGTAGTGACTTGTTGTAAGCAGTTTTGAAAATAATCGTTCTTTTGGTTTTGTTGCATAATGGAAGTCTCGAGGAGTGATTCAAGGTAAGATCTTGGTTGGGTTGGTTGAAATGGTGTGTTAGGAGGAGGAGCACGGGGTTGGTATTGCGGTTGTTGTGGTTGATAGTACGATTGTTGGGGTGGAAAGGGTGGTTGGGGTTGAAATAGTGGCGGTTGTTGTGGGGCTTGGTTGGGAGGAGGTTGATATTGGGGAGCTTGTTGTTGTTGGATTGGTGGTGGTTGGTTGTTTTTGTAGGAAATGTGCGGATGGTTGCGCCACCCTGGGTTATAAGTTTGTGAGAACGGGTCATTCACTCGGTATTGACCCCGAGGTTGGAGTTGCAATGCGTTCCATTGTAGCGGGACACACGTTCGAATCATGGCCTTGAACTCCACATACCAAACAAAAGTTCGGAGATTCTTGAGATGGTTGAGGTTGTTGAGGAACTTTTGTGATTTGAGCTATTTTATCCTCAAATGATGCATTCAAGCTTTCAATCTTCGCTACAAGAGTGGCCATCGCATCCGATTCGGTTGAAGAACACCCCTTTCGATTCACCACGCGTTCGTTCGGCCATTGGTAGTGGTTAATGGCTAAGTTCTCGATCAAATCCTTAAGAGCGGCGGGAGTCTTCGTCATAATCGTACCACCGGCCAATGTGTCAATAGCAAAACACGTCTCCGGCTTCAAACCATTATAGAAGAGTTGAATCAACCTCTAATCCTCAATGCCATGATGAGGACATTAACGTTGGAGGTTTTTAAATCGTTCCCAAGCCTCATAGAGTTCTTCTATAGGGAATTGAGAGAAATTTGTGATCGCCTTCGTGAGATTCGCCGTTTTCCCCGGTGGAAAGAAGCGAGTAATAAAAGGTTTGGCGAGCCCCTCCCACGTAGTGAAGAAATCCGGATCGTGTCCCTCTAGCCATTCTTTCGCACCATCCCTCAAAGAAAATGGAAAAAGCTTGAGACGTATGGCTTCCTCATCAAGACCATTTATCTTCAAAGTTCCGCACTTTTCCATAAACGAGTTAAGGTGCTTCGAGGGATTCTCCATCGGTAAGCCACTAAAGCGATCCGTCATGATAAAATTGATGAGACTTGTCTTAATCTCGAAGTTGTTCGCGGTTTGAGTCGGCCTTGCTATGCTTGAAGTGCTATTGAAACTCGGTTGAACAAAATCTCGAAGAGTTCTTTGATCTGCCATTCTCGCTTCCTTTAGTCTCCTTTTTTGTTCTGCGTTTTGTTTTCGATAATTTGCTTCGATCTCGAGATCGAAGAGCAACTTCTTCTTGACGTGTGATTGCCTAATCATGCACTATCTTGCTGAAGAAACATCGATAAACACGTCAAAGATAATGTGTGTAACAAATAACGAAGCAATCAAGGAGAATGGCACGAAAGAAACAAGAAAGAAACACAAAATATTGAAAAACAGGGCACCTAGCGATCGCTAGGGTGCAGGGCTAGCGATCGCTAGACCCTAAATTAGGACACCTCACGAGCGTGAGATTTCGGAAGCTGGAACAGAAACTTGAAAATTTTGGACTAGCGACCGCTAGGCTTGGCAGCTAGCGATCGCTAGCACTCTGTGCAGCTTTTATTTTGAATTTTTTTTTCAAAAATGGACCAAAAATGAAACTTTGAAAAGATAGGGAAACATGTCCTAGTTATTAGAAACCATATCCCTTGTCTATCTAATCGCCTCCCCGGAAGCGGCGCCAAAAACTTGTTTCGCTCGAAAAGTCATATTTATTCAATCTAAAATTAAGCTTTAAAATAAAACCGCAAGCGTATGGATCATGTAGCATACGGGTCGAACACGGGGAGGAAATGGATAAAGCATAGGATTACGTCTCCAAATCACTAGTCATGGAAAAATCGGATTTCGAATTTGGATTTTAAGCTAGGCACAAAAATGAATCTATCTAAAGATTTTAAGCTATCGAAAGTAAACTAATCAACATGAACCAAACAACTATCTAAACTATTACAAATCTAGGAACAATTAGCCTAAGAAACAATTAACAAATTGAAGAAAACGAACGCAATGCTAAACTACACTATCGAATTATACTAATCTACCGAACACGAAAGAAAAGAAAAGTAACAAACACGGAAGGAAAGAAAGTGAACATCGCATCTCAACCGATCAAGCGGAATCCAAACAATAAAGACATCCAATCTCTCTTCCGAGATGAACGGATTGTTCTCGGTTGGAAAATTGGTTATTTCCATACCAATTTACAACGAGAACATTGTTCGGAAAGTTTCCAATTAACGATCGCATCTATTTCCATGATGTTCTCATTGATTCTGGGTCAATTCATCAAAACGATTAGTAAACTTCCATTTGATTAATCATTAGTTGATAATAAAAGCAAACTTATGGTGTAATTGGATTTCCTAACTTCCGTTAGTCAAATTCCTCAAACCACCACTTGTTTAACAATTGATTTTGAATTACAAAACAATTAACCAAGACATGATAGTTGAAATCCAATGTTCAATCTACTTACACAAAACAATCAATATAAACCTAGATCTAAACTAGAAACAATAGATCTACTACTTGAATCGAATTCTATGCCTAACTTCTAACCTAATCAAGATCAAGAACCAAAGTAGACAAATCAAATTCAACAAACACACTAAAACAATTGAATTATTCAAACATTCTAACCTAGATTGAACAAAACTAAACATGATATCAATTGACCAATTAACAACTAGCAAACAACATCACATTTAACTACAAACCAAAATTAACATGCAATTAAGAAATCAAACCACAAAGCAATGAATTAACAAGATCTACAACTAATAAGTGCAGGAAATGAAGAAAACAAGCTAATAAGTGCAGAAAATAGAAATCAATTACCAAAAACACCATAGATCTACAATTATTTGAACTAAAAACAACAAAATCTTAACTAAAGATAGAGAATAGGAGATACTATACTTCAATATTGCAGAAAATCCTCCATTGATGAAGGTAGATCCAAGCAAGAGATCAAAGGTAGTATAGCTCCTCTAAAATGCAAAGTAAACCCTAACCTAGATCTAAATTCCCCCCAAACTCCAATTGAAAAGTAGTTATGTCAAAAGATGCCAAAAACAAGTCACCAACAAGTATTTACACCACAAACAATGCCAAAAACTGCAGAAATGAGAAAAAGTTCGCGGGTGATGTTTGCGTCGCTAGCAAGCATAGCTAGCAGCTAGCTAAAAATCACAAAAACTTCACTTTTTCTTCTTTTTCTTCCACTTTCGATCCACCATCTTCGGTCTTCCTTCGATCACGCATCTTTCCCATGCTCTTCCTCATCCTTTTCACCGCCACTCTCGTCCGTCACCGCTCCATCCCGCTCCTCTGCATTTTCACCTCGAACCTCGCCACCAATTTCGCCAAATCCCTATAAAAACGCACTCAAAACACCCAATTAAAGTATTGATGGTATAACAAACACAGTTTTGAACAATAATGCGAAAATGTAAATAAAAATGCATGAATCTATAAAACTAAGAAGAAAATCTACCTAAAAATTCATGCAAAAATGAGTAAAAACTATGCCAAACAAAATACCCACAAGCGCCCCTTTCTTGTCCCCAAGAAAGTACCGCTCGAGAGTAATGAACAAAGAAAAACTAACACACAAACAGGAAATTGACAATCTCCAAAAGTTAAATGAAATAGTACCAATTCTCAATAAACATAACCAAACAACCGGGTTTTCCGTATTAAGTTACAATAAGTCATTAATATTCGAATCACTAATCAAAAGAACACCCTAACGCACCAAAGTGCTCAAGCTCTCGCAACCCAAATTAACGAAACAAAAAAAAATGTATCACTTAGGAGTCGCCAAATTCCGCAACCGCTAAGGGAAGGGATGGTGATCTAACTCGGATAGACCCTCACATTGACACTCAAATCGCTCGTGTGTATCAAGGTTAGTGTATACGCTCAAAACTGTCCTAATTAACATGCACTTTTGACGCGTTTGAAAGGATTATCGACTCTAAACCACTAAACAAACCGCATATTGTAATGCCCCAAAATCCGTGAGTTATATTAGTTAGTAGTATTATTATATTAAAACTAGAGTTGACTTTAATTAGGATTGGTGTGGGCTTAGATTAAGTTATGGGCTTAGGCTTGGAGCATTAGCACGGCCCGGGTTTGTAATATCCCAAATCTCCTACCTTCTT
The DNA here is from genome assembly GCA_030169165.1 of Centaurea solstitialis. Lineage (NCBI taxonomy): Eukaryota > Viridiplantae > Streptophyta > Magnoliopsida > Asterales > Asteraceae > Centaurea > Centaurea solstitialis. Next base: position 88,309,654 of record CM058040.1, on the reverse strand, counting down.
CTCATAATTCCATTCTTTTACTTGGAGAGAAAGAAAGGGAGAGAGAGAAACCGAGAGAGAGAAACCGAGAGAGAGAAACCGAGAGAGAGAAACTGAGAGAGAGAGTGAGAAAGATCGAACTAGAAGAGGTGATCGAGGGCTTGGATTCGTATTCCGATCGCGTAAGGTATGGTTACTAATCTTGTTAATAATTGTTCCAGAATCTAGGGTTTTGATTGTTGATGTTTCAAGATTGTTTATGGTTGGGTTTTCGATGTAAATCGCATCTAGGACTGAGTATTGTTGGGGTTTTGCTTTGAAATTGATTATAATGAGTTTTGGGTTGAATTTCGAAATTGTTGTCAAGATTGCGCAGCTGTGGGAGATCGGCTCGTTCTCCCTCGTTAATCATCAGATCGTCGTGAAATTTGGACAACGGCTTCACGACTCATTGTTCTTCAATCTGAACGGAGGGATCGAGCATCGGAGGCTCCAGGAATAAGCAGCAACCAGTCGAAGTTGGCTGATTTTCGAGGAAAGCGAATTCGGTAATTTGGAGATTTAAGCAGTGTGTGTAAGTGATTCTCGAAGGCAAATGTAGCATCTCGTTTACTGTTATTATTATTATTATTATTATTATTTTATTTTAATTAATTATTAGGGTTAGGGTTTAGTGGGTTTCTTGAGGGTTAAGTAAGGAGAGAGAGGCCCACTTAACCTAGTTAAAACCCTAGGGTGAAGCCTCCTTCCTCATTGCGTTGCTTAAAGCTTAAAAAAACAGAGAGAGAGGAGGTCGATAGAGAGAAGTCAAAGGGAGTTGTCGGAGTGAAACGGTTGTGCCGCCGATAGGAAGGTAACCTCTCGTCGTTTGTTTCTCCGAGTCGTTTGAGTGTTCGGTGGTGGTGGATATGTGTCGGCTTTGGCCGATCATGATCTAACCACCGCCGTGGTCATGATCGCCGGCGGTGGTGGCGTGAGCCATAGCCGCCGCTGCTGTGGTTTTGTTTATCCGGCGGTGGTGGTGGCGACACCGCTGCCGCTGTTATCGTTTTGCTTCTTGGCCGGCGACGGCATTTAGGCCGGCTGCCCCAAATCGCGTTGGTTGGCGGCGGTGGCGGTATGTACCGCCGCTGCTGCCGCTGGTGTCGTTGTGGTGTCCATCGGCGTGGTGGTGGTCTCATGTACGTGGGTGCGTTTGGCCGGCGATGGTGGTGGTGATCCTCAGCCGTCGCCGCTGCCTCCTTGGTGAACGAGTGGTCGGCGGTGGTAGTGGTAATCCACAGCCGCCGCCGTGGCTGTCGTGAGTGGTATGTGTTCGGCCAGGCGGTGGTGGTGCTTAACGCCGCCGTTGCGGCTGTGCATGGTGTGCGGCCGTGCATGGTGTCTAGGGCGCACCTGGGCAGCCTTCGCGCCGCGAGGAGATTGAGGGAAGAAACCTTCGCGCCGCGAGGGTGGGCTGTTGGTGGTTGGTCGTCGCCGCTGCTGTTTTGTGGGCTCGGCGATAGTACGAGGCGGTAACTGATCTGAACTCGGGAGCCGCCGCGTCAGTGACTAGTACGACCCGATAGATTAAATTGTGTATCGGACAAATTCTTATAGAATGCGTGTATATTTATATTTTTCAGAGTTGCGGGAACGATTCGAGTTGTTATTTCGGTTGTATTTTATTCAAGTCAGGTGAGTGGGTTTTACATGCAATGTGTTATAATTAATATGTATGTATATATATTATGGATGATGTGTTGCAATGGGCCGGGTTGCGGGATGACCCGAAGAGTGGGAAACCACTAAGGCCGGATTGCGGGATGTTCCGGTGAACGGGAAACCGTTAAGATGTGATTGATGTGGATGTATATATATATGTCTGTTAATTGTGATATCTTGTGTGTGAAACGTACTCACTAAGCGGTTGAGCTTACCCCTCATTTATTTCTTCTTTTTAGGTGCGAGTTGGGGAGTTGATAAAGGCAAAGCTCCGGCTTGAAGGTCCCGGCTAGGCGGCGTTCCGATCTGTTTTTGGGTTTATTAGTAGTTATCTATTTATCAAATTGGTGATGTTTTAAACTTGGTTTGGGGGATTTTTGTTATTATTTTAACTTAACGTTTTTTAAGTAAAACTACTTTTATTTTAAAAAAAATGTATGGGTGTTACAACTTGGTATCAGAGCCTAGGTTTAAGAGAATCAGCACGCACACTTGCGAGTGTGTGTGTGGTTGGACTTAAACTAGGCGATTTTGGGAAAAATCGGTTGAGATCGGAATGGCCAGCGGAACCATCAAGACGAAGGTGAGCAATAATGTACCTTTAGTTACTTGTTATATGCACGTATGTTGTAGTAGTTTTACTTGTGGACACATGCTTAATTGCTTAATTACGTGTGAGCTTGATGAGGATGGAATATGTGATGTTTGTGTGTATCCGTTTAGTCAATAGGTTGAGGTCTAGATAGGACGGTATCAAAACCAAACGTAAGCACCTTGGTATGTTGAGGATGGGTTATCGGGCATGTTCTCGTTTGATTGTTGCCCGGTAACCTTGATTCGACTATCATGAATGGTTGGTTATAGTAATATGGCGCCAATAATAGTGTTACTATAAACACCTGTGTTGTGTTGGATTTGATTAAGTTCTGGGGGCCTTAACACGTTGACGAAGGTTGGGGATGGACATGTTTACATTTTATGACTATGTGTGGCTAACTGTTGAGTGTAATGCTTGTGTATGAGGGTATGTAAACTAGTCTGTAACTAGCATGCGCTGTAGAGACTAGTACTAGGTGTTGGCATGAGCACTAGTACTGTAGGGATGCGTATAACACCTCAGTAGTATATTGAACTGTTTCGTTCTAGTCGTAAATCTAAGATGTTTTTAAACCTTCAGAATGGTGCAAACCCGAAGCCAGCTTGATGATAGTGAGGCTGGGCAGTCGGATCAGATTGCTGCCCAGATTTCGGAGACCTTGCAGCGAATGCTGCCTGGGTTATTCGACCAAATGAAGAATGAGCTGATTCAGACCATGGACCAGCGCATTGATGCGGCCCTCACGGCCCGTAGCACGGGGTCTGGGAGCACGGGCCAGTCTCAGACCCGCGCGATCACTTTTAAGGACTTTATGGCGTGCCAGCCGCCATTCTTCGAGGGGAAAAAGGACCCCGTTGCTTGCTACCGCTGGTACTCGGCGGTTGAGGGGGCGTTTCGCACTTGTGGTTGCCCAGATGGATCGAAGGTTCTGTTCGTTGTGAACCTTCTTCGTAGTGCGGGGAAGGATTGGTGGGACCTGGTTCTCAAGAAGTACACGGAGGCGCAGATCACCGCATTGACCTGTGAGGAATTCCGGGCCATGTTTGATGAGGAGTTTGCTCCTCGCATTGAGAAGGAACGAATAGCAGCTGAGTTCCTAAAGCTGACTCAGACGACCGAGTCAGTGAACGAGATTACCGCGCAGTTTCTGGAGAAGCTGTTGTTCGTATCGGGCTACGCGAATGATGAGTCGCTGAAGATGGCTCGCTATATGGGGATACTGAGGACAGAGATCAAGGGAGCGGTGGCTACGGGAAGGTGCAAGAACTTCGGCGACATGGTGGACGTAGCGAGTGTGCAGGAGCTAATTTTGGAGGAGCGTCAGCAGGGAAAGAGGAAGGCAGAGGATCAGCCGGTGCCGACGAAGAAGTTCAAGGGGGCGAGGAGCGATAATAGGAGCGGGTCCTCGAGTTGTCCCAAGTGCGGGCGGTACCACAAGGGCGAGTGTAGGCCGCGAGAGTTGTCATGCTATAAGTGTGGCAAGACTGGCCATTTTAGTCGAGATTGCAAGGAGACGACGAAGACCTGCTTCCATTGTTTCCAGCCCGGACATATCAAGCCCGACTGCCCCCAGCTGAAGAGGGCGCCAGCTCTGGCTCCTGCACCGGCAACGCTGATGATTACTGACGGCACCACCAAAGGGAAGAGCGGAGCTACTACCACTCGTGGACGGGCCTTTCAGATGACTGCCGAGGAGGCGCATACGGCACCTGATGTGATTACAGGTTTTTCCTTATTACGTTTTATTGCAGTTATCAATTGTAGTCTACCTTGTTGTTAGTAATGTGGATAGTATGCCCATTATTTAAATGTGTGTGTTATAGGCGTTTTTCCTGTCAACTCGAAACCGGCCTTAGTGCTTTTCGACACGGGGGCCACATGGTCCTATGTGTCGCGTAGGTTCTGTAAGGATTTCCAGATCGAGCTCGGCAATCTGGATAGTCCTTTGGCGATCGATGTAGCTGCGGAGGAAGTGCAGGTGGTTGAGCATGTGTACCGGGGGTGTAGCATCGACATCTTCGGAGTTCGATTCAGTATTAACCTCATCCCCATTCCCATGAACGGAGTAGACGTGGTGGTCGGGATTGACTGGATGTTCCCGAACCGGACGACAACGGACGTTGCGGGACAGCTGGTACGCATCCAGAATCCAAGTGGGGGAGAGCTGGTGGTGTACGGCAAGGGGAGAAGGGTGTCCACATCCTTCTGTTCTGTCGCGAAGGCGCGGAAGTACATCCAGCGGGGGTGTGCGGGTTTCTTGGTCTATGCTATGGCGGATCAGACAGAGGAAAGAAAGCTGTCGGTAGCAGATGTACCAGTCGTCAGCGAGTTCCCAGATGTATTCCCAGAGGATCTGCCTGGCCTTCCGCCTGATAGGCAGATCGAGTTCGGCATCGACTTGGTGCCCGGAGCGGCTCCGATTGCGCGAGCTCCCTATTGTCTGGCTCCGTCGGAGCTTCAGGAGTTGTCTGAGCAGTTGCAGGAGCTCTCGGGGAAGGGGTTTTTTCGCCCGAGTAGCTCACCGTGGGGAGCACCGATCTTGTTTGTAAAGAAGAAAGACGGGAGTCATCGTATGTGCATTGATTACCGGGGGCTCAACAAGGTAACCATCAAGAATAGGTACCCTCTACCTAGGATTGGTGACCTGTTTGACCAGCTTCAGGGGGCGTCGTGGTTTTCTAAGATCGATCTCCGGTCAGGGTATCACCAGCTGAAGGTGAAGGAAGCGAACATTCATAAGACCGCTTTCCGAACCCGCTACGGCCACTTTGAGTTTTTGGTAATGCCGTTCGGACTTACCAACGCTCCAGCAGCTTTCATGGACCTTCTGAACCGGGTGTGTCGACCGATGCTCGATCGGTCCGTGATTGTCTTCATTGATGATATTTTGATCTACTCGAAGTCAAGGGAGGAGCACGTTGTGCATCTGCGGGAGGTTCTTGAGGTTCTGAGGAGGGAACGTCTCTACGCCAAATTCTCAAAATGCGCTTTCTGGTTGCAAGAGGTTCAGTTCTGGGGCCACATTGTTAACCGGGAAGGCATCAAGGTGAACCCGGCGAAGATTGAGGCGGTTATGAACTGGAAGGTTCCGAAGGCACCAACCGAGATCCGGAGTTTCCTGGGTTTGGCCGGCTACTACCGACGGTTCATCCAGGATTTCTCTAAGATCGCGGTGCCATTGACGCGACTGACGAAGAAGAGTGAGCCGTACGTTTGGGGTTCTGAGCAGCAGATGGCATTCGAGACGTTGAGGCGGAAACTGTGTGAAGCACCGGTTCTGACTTTGCCAGAGGGGGTGGAAGATATGACGGTCTATTGCGACGCATCACGGCTGGGTTTGGGGTGTGTGCTGATGCAGAGGGGTCGAGTGATAGCCTACACATCGAGGAAGCTGAAGCCTCACGAGGCTAATTACCCTACGCATGATCTTGAGCTTGCGGCAGTGGTCTTTGCCCTTAAGATCTGGAGGCACTACCTGTATGGGGTGAAGTGCACCATCTTTACGGATCACCGGAGCTTGAGATACTTTTTGGAGCAGCCGAATCTGAACATGCGACAGCGGAGGTGGCTCGACGTGGTTAAGGACTACGATTGCGAGATTCTCTATCATCCCGGTAAGGCTAACGTTGTTGCGGATGCTCTGAGTAGGAAGACGGAGCACACACCGCTTCGAATCTCACACCTTAAGATGGCTGTAACTACCTCCTTTGTGGATGTGGTTCTACGGGCACAAGAGGAGGCAAGTTTGGTGGAGAACCAGAACGGAGAGCGGATTCGAGGGCAGTTGGCCGCGATGGTCAGAGATAGCCGAGGGTTGCTGACTAGGTTCGGTCGGGTGTGGGTTCCTCGTGCGGGTGCGGCACGGCAGACCTTACTAGAGGAAGCCCACAAGTCCAAATTCTCAATTCATCCAGGAGCTACCAAGATGTATCGGGATCTGCGGACTGGTTATTGGTGGCCGGGGATGAAAAGAGACGTTGCTCGATACGTGGAGTCGTGTTTGATCTGCTTAAGGGTCAAGGCTGAGCATCAGAAACCTCATGGCAAGATGCAGCCTCTGGAGATTCCCGAGTGGAAGTGGGAGAATATCACTATGGACCTGATCACCAAACTTCCGAAAACCCCTCGAAAGTTTGATGCGATTTGGGTAATAGTGGATCGGTTGACCAAGAGTGCTCTTTTCCTTGCTATTCAAGAGAGTTCGACCGCGGAGCAGTTGGCGGAGATCTATGTGAAGGAGGTGGTGTCGAGGCATGGAGTACCAGTATCGATTATTTCAGACAGGGACGTGCGCTTTACTTCTCGATTTTGGGAGAGGTTTCATTCGGAGTTGGGTACTAGGTTGCATTTTAGCACCGCGTACCACCCTCAGACAGACAGTCAGAGTGAGCGTACGATTCAGACCTTAAAGGACATGCTTCGAGCTTGTGTTTTGGACTTCGGAGGCAGTTGGGACACGTATCTGCCCTTGGCGGAATTCTCGTATAACAATAGTTACCATTCGAGCATTGGGATGCCGCCTTTTGAGATGCTCTACGGGAGGAGGTGTCGTACCCCTATCTGTTGGGGCGAGGTCGGATAGCGTGTTCTCGGTAGCACCGAGGTGGTTCAGAGGACCACCGAGGATATTCAGAGAATTCAGGAGCGGTTGCGGACAGCTCAGAGCCGGCAGAAGAGCTATGCGGATCGGCGGAGGTCGGATTTGGAGTTTCAGGTGGGAGACCAAGTACTACTCAAGGTTTCCCCTTGGAAGGGCGTGATCCGGTTCCGAAAGAGAGGCAAGCTTGAGCCTCGTTACATCGGACCGTTCACGGTCCTCACGCGCGTTGGGAAGGTGGCTTATCGGTTGGAGCTGCCTGCGGTGCTGGGTCAGATCCACAGCACGTTTCACATTTCGCAGTTGTGCAAGTGTCTCGCCGACGAGACGGCCCACATCCCTCTAGACGATATTCAGGTAGACGAGAGCCTGAATTACATCGAGAGGCCGGTAGCAGTGATAGATCGGAAGGTAAAAAGGTTGCGGAGCAAGGAGATCAGACTCGTGAAGGTACAGTGGCAACATCGGAAGGGTTCCGAGTGGACCTGGGAGCCGGAAGCAGAAATGCGGGAGCATTACCCGGAGCTCTTCTCGGATTGATTTCGAGGACGAAATCCTTGTAACTGGGGGAGAGTTATAGCATCCCGTTTACTGTTATTATTATTATTATTATTATTATTATTATTATTACTTTATTTTAATTAATTATTAGGGTTAGGGTTTAGTGGGTTTCTTGAGGGTTAAGTAAGGAGAGAGAGGCCCACTTAACCTAGTTAAAACCCTAGGGTGAAGCCTCCTTCCTCATTGCATTGCTTGAAGCTTAAGAAAAGAGAGAGAGAGGAGGTCGATAGAGAGAAGTCAAATGGGGCTACCGGAGTGAAACGGTTGTGCCGCCGATAGGAAGGTAACCTCTCGTCGTTTGTTTCTCCGAGTCGTTTGAGTGTTCGGTGGTGGTGGATATGTGTCGGCTTTGGCTGATCATGATCTAACCACCGCCGTGGTCATGATCACCGGCGGTGGTGGCGTGAGCCATAGCCGCCGCTGCTGTGGTTTTGTTTATCCGGCGGTGGTGGTGGCGACACTGCTGCCGCTGTTATCGTTTTGCTTCTTGGCCGGCAACGGTATTTAGGCCGGCTGCCCCAAATCACGTTGGTTGGCGGCGGTGGCGGTATGAACCGCCGCTGCTGCCGCTGGTGTCGTTGTGGTGTCCATCGGCGTGGTGGTGGTCTCGTGTGCGTGGGTGCGTTTGGCCGGTGATGGTGGTGGTGATCCTCAGCCGTCGCCGCTGCCTCCTTGGTGAACGACTGGTCGGCGGTGGTAGTGGTAATCCACAGCCGCCGCCGTGGCTGTCGTGAGTGGTATGTGTTCGGCCGGGCGGTGGTGGTGCTTAACGCCGCCGTTGCGGCTGTGCACGGTGTGCGGCCGTGCATGGTGTCTAGGGCGCACCTGGGCAGCCTTCGCGCCGCGAGGAGATTGAGGGAAGAAACCTTCGCGCCGCGAGGGTGGGCTGTTGGTGGTTGGTCGTCGCCGCTGCTGTTTTGTGGGCTCGGTGATAGTACGAGGCGGTAACTGATCTGAACTCGGGAGCCGCCGCGTCAGTGACTAGTACGACCCGATAGATTAAATTGTGTATCGGACAAATTCTTATAGAATGTGTGTATATTTATATTTTTCAGAGTTGCGGGAACGATTCGAGTTGTTATTTCGGTTGTGATTTATTCAAGTCAGGTGAGTGGGTTTTACATGCAATGTGTTATAATTAATATGTACGTATATATATATTATGGATGATGTGTTGCGATGGGCCGGGTTTCGGGATGACCCGAAGAGTGGGAAACCACTAAGGCCGGATTGCGGGATGGTCCGGTGAATGGGAAACCGTTAAGATGTGATTGATGTGGATGTATATATATATATATGTGTGTGTGTTAATTGTGATATCTGTGTGTGAAACGTACTCACTAAGCGGTTGAGCTTACCCCTCATTTATTTCTTCTTTTTAGGTGCAAGTTCGGGAGTTGATAAAGGCAAAGCTCCGGCTTGAAGGTTCCGGCTAGGCGGCGTTCCGATCTGTTTTTGGGTTTATTAGTAGTTATCTATTTATCAAATTGGTGATGTTTCAAACTTGGTTTGGGGGATTTTTGTTATTATTTTAACTTAACGTTTTTAAGTAAAACTACTTTTATTTAAAAAAAAAAATGTATGGGTGTTACAGCAAACGGCGGAGAATCAAGTGTGGGTTGTTAATAGATCTCAAGGTATGAATTCTAAACCCCCCTTTAATTGTTGGATGGTGTAGTCATCACGATTTGGGTCAAGTATGGAAGTTAGGGTTAAGTTTTGGAGGGTAATTGCATGAACACCGATTTGGGTGTAATTGATTAGTGTTTTGGTGTAATTAATGTTATGTGATTGTTTATAATAGTTATGGGATGTTGTATGAACTTGATTTCGATGGTTTCGGTCGAAATTGGAGTTGTAGGTAAAAACCCTCATTGGTAGTCGCAACCCGCGACTTCCGTTTTGAGTCCGTTTTAAACCGTTTGGTCAAGGTAGCTTTTGGGACTTCTTAGGGACTTGTTTAGGCTTTTTTTAGGACTGTTTGAGGGTCCTAATTTTAGTTGTAAATTGTCACAAACACAGGATGTCGGTTTGAGGGATCGTGCGAGTTGCGTGCTTTATATATCTTTGCGGTCCAGGTGAGTTACACTATGCTTGTTTTATATTGTTTCGTGTGTATGTATGCATGATTGTGTGTGAAGGGAACCACATGCCCTTGATGAGTTGTGGGGGCAGATCCGTGTCCTAAGCAAGCGCAAATTTATATTCTCATGAGAATGGTTTATTATTTGGTTGAGTCACTTTTATATTTGTGAGTGGGTTTTTCGTGCGTTGTGTTATAACCTGTATATATATATATATATATGTATGTATGTCGATGTGCTCGATGGGCCGGGTCGTGGGACGATCCGAAGAGTGGGTAACTACTGAGGCGGGGTCGTGGGACGATCCGAAGAGTGGGTAACCACTAGGGCCAGACTGCGGGATGGTCCGAAGAGCGGGAAACCGTTAAGATGTGGATATGATGTGATTGGTATGTGTGATTGTGATGGCACCGGTTGTGGTATGTGCCCGAGTGGCAGTATGAAATAGGTATAGTGCTAGCTCACTAAGCGTTTCCGCTTACCCTTTCGTTGTTTACCTTTTTTTCCAGGTTCTAGTTTGGAAGTGGATAAGGGCAAGGCCCCAGCTTGATTTTCCTGTGGATAACGGTTCTAGCGACACCTTGGCATTTCATTGTGGGTTTTTATTTTAGAATTAATGGGATTTTTAGTTACTTATTTTTAGTTGACATTTATTGAGCCGGTTGGCCGTAAAAACGTATTTACTTCGTAATAAATTTATTTATTAAATTCTTTTTATTTAAAATCTTTAAAAATCTCGTTTTTTTGAAAATTGGATGTTACACATATTTTGAGGACTTTAGGGGTTAGGCTAAGGTTAGGGTGATTTGGGAAATAGTAAAGGCTTTATAAAGTGGCTAAAAAAATTATTATTCATTTTTTTTCTTTTCCGGGGTTTACACACTTAATTATTCCAAACATCCCAAGTACCAAACTTATTTCTATACTATCTAACTTTATTCTTTTTTTTCTTTTTCCTTTTCTTGACTCTTTTTTTCATTTATTCATTTATTTTGCTCTTTCTTTTTTTTTCCTTTTTTTTCTTTTTTTTTTTGTATTTTTTTTCCTTTTCCATATTTTTTCCTTTTCTTCATTTTTTTTTTCTATATTTTTTTCATGCAACCCACAAGCTATGCTTGTTTTAGGGCTCAACTAACTATCCAACTATATACAAACAAATGTCTAGTCCAAGTTCCATTTGAAATTTAACTAAGTATGCATTTTTGGGTTTTAGGGTGGTTTGAAACAAAAAGGTTGCAACTTTGGCTCAAAAGGGGTAAACAAAGGGAAAATCCTTTTTTTAAGGGATATAGGAAAGAAGGCCTCTATGCTTTTTTGTAAGAGTCTAAAGTGAGAATCAAATCAAACACCTAAAGCTACACACTAATAGGAGGTACACACAAGAAATGAAGATTTAGATTGATTGCAAAAATGTCAATCTTAGGCTCGAATCTCACAAGGCTAAATCTACCCGAGTGTCACTAATAAGATGTAGGGGGTTACGAAATAAGCTAATCCTTGGTGCATTTAGAGTATACCATCTGCAATCCATATTGAATTTGTAAGTTGAGATGTTTTTCAACGTTTTTGGTTCCATTAATTGCTTTCAAGATATAAAACATGAAATGAATTTAGTTATATCACATAAAAAGAAAAATAGTATAAAAAAGTGGGAGAAAAACAAAAGTTTATTTTAATAAAAAGGTTTTTAAAGAAAATGATATTTTAATAAATATATTAAATTAAGGAAACAGTTTGACGATAACCTCTGCCAGCATTTTTATTTAATTTTCAAAATATTAATGAGAAATTGTGACATGGCAGCATTTTATTGGGGGGCAGGATTAGTGTACGAAAATTTGGGACAATACGATTTTTCCCAAAAGGGGGAACCACGCCAATGGCAAGTTTGTTAAATAACGTGTAAATTGGTTCATTTCAGTTGCAAATTGAAATGAACCAACTTACACGTTATTTAACAAACCAAGCCAATACACACTGCGGTCACTGTACTTGGTTAAGGCAGACCAAATAGTTTACCCACGCACCAAGCGAGTTTAGTCGAGATTTCAAATGAGTCAATTGCATGCGTGCAAGTTTTTGAAAAGGTTCCATGCATAAGCTTATTGATGTTCAGTGTAACTTTTAAACCTGTGTATGTTTAAAGTGATTATATATGTTTAATGTTTTTAGTTGGAAAACCATGACCTTACTTAGCGATAGCTAATAGAGTATGTATCTCAGGGGCTGTTTACTAAAAAAATTAAATAAGTGCTGACTGAAATAAGAGGTCTGACTAAAATAAGAGATCTGACTAAAATAAGTTTTGATTAAAAAAATATGTGTTTACCAAATATTTTGTAGTAAGTGTTGATTAAGTTAAAATGACCATTATACCCTTATAACAAAAATAAATACTTTTAAAATTTATTGTTTATGAAATATTTAAAATATTAATTCCTATGCATTTAACATCATTTATTTCTTTTTCAATATTACTTGTATTTATCTTTTCAGCAGTATTTAATTCTTTTTAATTTAATAAAGTTAATTAATTATGTAATTTAAATTAACATAAAAAGCTCCTTTAACAAAAACCCAAGATTTAGGGCAAAATTGAAAAAGCAGGTGATACTATTCATCTTCTTCTCTCCTTTACCCATCAAAAATTTAAAAAGCACTATTCAACCATTGGAGAAGGATTTTGGTCTACATAAACAATCTGAGATAACTTGCTATGTTTTTATATTTTTTGGAGGCCTATGATGGTAAAAGATGAGGGTTTTCATCTCAACAATGCATCTTTCCCCTGCTTCTCCTTGTATCAATCAGGTATATATTTATGGTTCAGAGTTCAGAAAAGTAACCCTCATCGTCCCAATCTTTGCTCTTTTTAGTAACAAAACAAGAAAGAGAAAATACTGTACTTTCAGCTTCCTGTTTTTGATCTTGGTGAACTCGTTGGGTCTTTGCAAGCTATTGGAAAAGGGTAAATAGAGAAACTTTATCGCTTATCCTGGAAAGACATAACCTCTTCTCTGATTATAGCCAGAGCACGGTCAGAGGCTATAGACGGTCAGAGGTATATCTAATTTTTTAGTAAACACTTTTACCTCTTAATTGAGTAAGAGCTTTCCACCGGTAAGAGGTATTAAGAGGTTAGTAAACAACCCCTCACATGGTATCAGAGCCACCCAAAACCCTACTTTTTTATTAGCCGTCGTCGGTCCTCAGAACCCTAGTTTTCAGCCGCCGCCGTTGTTGTTCTTCCCTTTCCCACCAGCCGACGGTGCCCCTGCAGCCCTGTCGCTTCCTTTCGTCGCCGTCGGCCACCCTCTCACCACCGCTGTCCGTCGATTGGTTGTTGCCTACTGGCATATTCCTACCACCAGTCGACGGTGGTCCCTTGTCGGACGCATCCTTGCTCCACCTGCTGCCATTGCAACCAGTCCTCTAGGCGCATCGTCGGCGCTCTCTGGTCGTTGATGCCCGGTTCTCAATCGGTACAGTCGTACGACCTACCGCCATTGCGCCCTTCAGCCGTGCCGTGGGACCTACTGTTGTAGTACGATCTCCCTTCGCAGCCACGTTCTACTGCGCCACCGTCATGCTCTACTGCGCCGCCGCCGCAACCTGACCTGCTCGCCACCACTCGCGCCGCGAGCAATCTTTTCGCGCCACGAGTCATGAACCACCATATCCGTTGCCCTGCTCACTTTTGGTCCCCGACCCTCGCACCGCGAAGCCACCTGCTCGCGCCACGAAGCCACCTGCTCGCACCGCGAAGCCACCTGCAGACCACTACCCTCGCGCCGCGAACATAACATTCGCGCCGCGAGCCTCTGATATCATCGCCATCCTGCTCCTCCTTGCTGCTATCGTTCAGCGTTGCGCTACTGTGTCCTACCATCGCCACCATCCTTCAGGAGTGGTGTTTGCTAGGTGCATTACTTTCCCTCTACTTGCGGTTAAGTTTTTCACTTATTTCTTTTCTTTCTCTTATTAGTTGTTTTTTTTGTTTTCCGTTTTTTTGCGCTATGTCTTCTTTGTTGCCCTCCCCTACCCTCACTGCCCCTACCGCTAGCCAACTTGTTTTCGCATTCACCAACGTGTACTCTCAATTTCGTTTCAAACTGTCCACTGATGGGTCTAAATGCAAGCTTTGGCGTCGTATTTTTCTTGACATGTGTAAAGGTGCTAAAGTTGATGGTCACATCACTGGCAAATCCAAACCAGCTGATGATGATGATCAGGACAGGGAGGCCATTGACTCCCGCATCAAATCCTGGTTTTACTCGACTTGTGATGCTAATATTTTGCAAATAATATCCAGTGATAACTGTACAGCCAAAAATCTATGGGATAAGCTTGATGAGTTTTTTCTACATAATAAAATGTCTCATATGCTTCAGCTTCAAGAGCAATTTCGTAACGCTAAAAAAGGCACCTCCTCAGTTACTATTTTCTGTCATAACCTTAAAATTTTGGCAGATGCTCTGGCTGATTGTGACTCTAAAATTGATGAGATTGAACTTGTCATGCAAATCCTACGTTAGTTACCACCATCTTATCATAGCATAGTCGATGTAATTACAAACACCAAGCCCTTCCCTTCCTTTCTAGAAACGAAAAACATGCTTCTTCTCCATGAGTCCCGGGAAGAGTCCATTGAACCTCATACAGATACCCCACTCACTTCTTTCGTTGCCCTGTACTCCTCAGCCCACTCTACCCAAAATGGAAAATCGAAAAATAAACCTAATATGGGAAGAAATAATGGGCGCTTTGCTTCCAGGGGGTATTACTAATGTATTTACGAGCTCTCACTCTTTTGCAGGTAATTCGGGCTATCCGGGAGACACACAGGCTTTCTTTGGGATCTCGCCTACACCTTGCCATATTCCGACTGCTCAGCCTGGCCTTCTAGGTGCGCCCCCCGCGCAATTAGTTGGTGTTGATCAACCTCAGCCCTCATCCACGATGCCGATCTCATCTCAGTTTGGTCAACCCCCGTAGCAGTCTGTACCAGTGCAACCACCACCACAACCTTTGATGCAGTAATTATCGTATATAAAAAGCGAAACAAGTTTTAACCTTTAAAGCCTAACCACTGTTACCATATTCACAGGCAAGCGTACCTGATCGTGAGTAATATAGTGTAGGAAAGTCCAGGTATCGTATCTACCACTGGGAACGGTCAAGTTATGTAGACTAATAATCTTAGCTAGTTTAATTAATCTAAGGCTATTGGGGGGTTTTTATGAAAACGATTTGAATAATTAAAAGACAACTAATTAAACAACTAATTAACTAAGAAAGCAAAAAGAAGATAATTTAAACTATATGAAAGAAAACAATAGTACTTATCATGGTTTAACGACTCCCCAAGTGGATGATTTAAACTGGCCAAAGGTTTGGTTGTATTGGTTATTGTAAGAATTTAAGTCTGAGACACCCTAACATGCGATGATTACGGTTGTCAACTAGGTTGGTTGTCCTAGTCCCAATACATAGACTGCTTGTCAGACAATCTGGTACCAGCCACCCAATTCTATCACTATTGCACGGAATTCTACTATCTGGCTGCTCTCGGTCTGAGCTAACCACCTAACACAACTCTCCGGGTTTCCGAAGGGAAGATCAAGAGAGGTTGGTTAACCTATCGGAGTCTATCTATCTAGATTAAACAGATACACCCAACCAACGAATTCAAATATCCAAACAATACGAATCAAACCGGAACCGTAAAACACATTCAATAAACCAAAAACCAACCAATAAACATTAAATAACAAAAACATCATCCACAAGGTTCATCTACCACAATAAGTACCACTAAAGAAAACTACTCACTAAACATCACAAAAACAGCAAACACAAACAAAGAGACAGACATTATACCGACAGTACAACGAAAGATGATCGAAAAACAAACTCCGCAGCGTATCGGCACAACTCTCTCTCTCTTTCTCACAAACTAAGACTCTAATGATTTGTACTCGACTAATGCCAGGGGACTCATGATTTCCAACTGAAGGAGGAGGCCAGTATTTAAAAGGGGAGAGTCGGAGCCCGTTTCGCGGTCGCGAGGCTGCTGGCTCGCGGTGCGAAACACTTAATCAAACCCTAGATTTTCCATCTTTGCGAACTTGGCGACGCCAAACTAGAAAACTCGCAGACGCGAAATTGCTACTGGATTGAGTTTTTCCAATTTCCACGTTTTTTCGCCTTTTTCCATACTTTTCCGTTCCATGGCCTCCAGAACCTACAAAAATGATAGTCGATCCAAAGTGTGAGTAATCAGATCAGAAATGGGTAAGAAATGGGGTAAAATCAGATAATTAAGTACGACCAAAACATATATAATTTTGGTGTTATCAAAATCCCCACACTTAAGCTTTGATTGTCCTCAATCAAAAGACTGAAAGTTAAGAAAAATTACGCCAAAATTATCTCCACCCAAGATCATCTAAAAGAACAAAGAATACTCACATAATCGAACACAAGAACAAGATACATCAAGCAATCGGATACCAAGATCAACCTTTTACCCTCACAAAGTATGAATGACAATTCAGAGTGTATCTCTCGGGGGTAAAAGCGTATGTATGATAAGTGATCACACCAATACTCGACTAATTCCCGCATGCATAAGCTTGTCACCAAATCTAATCTCCACCACTGAGAAGTTGTCAACCGTCAAGAGGACTTTAGGGTTGTAATGTTAGGCTAAGGGTAAAGGGTAGGATAAAGGATATATAAGTGACTAAGAATTGCAACAAAAACTCAAGAAACTCAATCAATAATGATCCAACACTTTTGAGAAAAATCTGACTTTTGGAATTATGCACTTTTTCGGGATGAGCTTTCTTCTTTTTCTTTCTTTTAGCATCGGCCTAAGCATATTGCTTATTTTCTTTCTTTTGCTATTTCTTTTCTTTTTCTATCAAAAGCAATCCCTCTTTATTTGTCAGATATGAAAAACATGGATCACAACATCTCAAGTGCTCAAATTTAAGTCACGGCCAAAAGATAGATAAAAATATAGGCTAAAGGATATATGGTGATGTGGGTAAAGAAATGAAAGGCTAAGGCTCAAAATAATTTCAGGGGTTAAAGTACTAAAGGTGAGTACTTTCAAAAATTCGGTTAGGCAAATTAAATAACCTTAAGATGAGGTTATCTAACGAAGGCTAAAAAGGTTAGAAACGAAGGCCTCTATCAGTGCAATGGTGATAAATACTTCTCTTATGTGGTCTCAACAAGCATTCAAATGACAAGTTCTACCTTGGGTCAAAGTCGGTATTCCTCACGAAATAATAAACAATTAGGCTCAATCTATCAAAGGAATAAGGTGAGGCACTCATGGCAATTGATATTCCAAGGCATCCTTTTACTCAAATAATCCCATTCGGTGTTCTCCTACGCAAGCAACTAAGTTCCAAAAACAATCTCAGATTTGGAAAAAAATTGGGGTCAAGTCTCAAAGCTTTCAAAAATTTGAAAACGACAAATCAAAAAGAAAAAGTAAAAAGAACAAAATAAAAATAAACCAACTAAAGCAAACAATTAAAAGTCTTAATCCTAAGCAAACTGTAACATCACAGTTACACAACAAACACTTACCGAATCGCCATTAAGTTAATTAAGTTACTAGAACCTCAAATCACGGGATAACAATGTACAACCCAAAATACATGATTTCAAAGCTTAATAATTACAAAAGATGATCATCGGGAACATGTCTACCCGGAATGTACAAACCCAAAAGTTAAACATACATACATATATATATACCTAAACCAAAAGTAGCCTTCACTTGCTAATCCCTATTGATCAACCGACCTTGTTCTTACCTTTGTCAACTTGTCCTGAAAAGTTAAACCACTAAAAGGTAAGCTATAAAGCTTAGTGAGTTCATGTGCAAATATAACGGTTACAATGCATTATATAACTGTACATGCTAGGAAACGAAGAGGCCAAAAGCAAGTTCATATAGTACAAGGAAACAACTTAGTTATACACATGAAGTCATACATAAAACGTACTTTGAACGAGGGAAATCACAAAGATAGCATCATAATTAACCTTATCATTATCGATAACATGCAAGTTCAAATACCAATTAACTTTCACACAAATCATAAGACTTGGTACCGAATCCGTCCTTCCTCTCCCAGATTGTACAAAAGTCCTATACTCACCCCCTGACTCCCACTGGGCGGTGAGTACGGCATCCCCTCCGATTGTCTCACCGGACTCCATGGAATATCGACAATCGGCGCCCAAAACACACAACAAGGATAAACACAAGAAATATGACAATTCAAAGGGATATCCAAGATCTAACATGATTCATTGGTGAATAATAAAGCACATAAGCATATATAACTAGAACGTAACACATATGTTCACATAACTCACAGTGTTGCTCAATAAATTCGGTTAATCAAACCGAATGCCAAACCGAAAGGTCGAATCTCAACTCTTGCCCAGCGGTTACAGAACACTTCCAAGGCCTCCAATTATGCTTAAATATCATCTGGAGTTCTTATATTGAGCCTCATTAGCAAGGCACAACAATAACACAAACTTAACCCTTTTTAATTCAAGCATTCTACTTTGCTTTTGCGACACAACATCTACTTGCAGACCTGTTTTGCCTATCTTAAACTCAAAATCATCAAATGACTTTCAAAGATGAATTGTAGCCCTTTATGATACCTTTCCAGGGCCTATTTTTACTGATCTTAAAGATTTTTCTACAATTTTCTACAAATTTTGCACAACAACAGCAGGAAGCTGTCAAAAATCAGCATTACAGCTCTGAATATATGACGCTTTTTACCCATCCTAAAGTTGGAATTAGCTTTTGAGGTCTGAATACAAAACACAGTAGACAATCAAAGCTTTCCAATGCCGCTGACCTCATATTTTTCTGATTTTCCTATGATTTTATACGATTTTTATAAAACAGAGCTGAAACATGGTTTCTCTTAAATAGCTTCACATCTAGCTTAGATTTCATGAAATAAACATGTTTAAGCCACATGAAATTCATAATCTAACCATCCTTTCATGATTTCTAAACTCATCTACCACATGCATTAAACCCTAGCTCACCCAACACTTCTAATACTTCTCAAATGATTCTAAACTTAATTTCAAACATTCAAATCTTAAAATAAACATCTTTCGATAGAACCCAACACCCAAAGCCGTGCCGAAAATGGCATTTTAGCACTTATAAATCTTTTCTATTATAACAATCTACCTTGAGCACTTTAATCTACATACTATCACATAATACTCATTTTCAAGCCAATGAGCATAGAAAGCATGACCATTGATCAAGATTAGTAAAGTGTATGTTACAAATACCTCCTTTTGAGGATTTCGTCCTCGAAATCATTGTTTCTCAAATAGTTGTGGATACTTGGATTTCATCTCGTCTTTGTTCTCCCAAGTCCAATTTGGACCTCGGTGATGCTTCCATTTGACCAACACCAATTCTACATTCTTGTTTCAAAGGTTTGCCGTTCTTTCATTCAAAATAGCTTCCGGTTCCTCAACATATGTCAACCGCGTATCAAGTTTTACCTCTGCCAAGGGAACTGTCTCATCATGCTTACCAAGACACTTTCGTAAATAACCCACATGAAAGGCATCATGAATACCAGCGAGTTCTTCCGGTAGCTCTAACCGATAAGCTTGCTTTCCCACTCGCTCAAGTATCTTGAAGGGTCCAACAAAACGCGGACTTAGTTTACCCTGCTTACCAAATCTCAAAACTCCCTTCCAAGGCGATACTTTCAACATGACCATATCACCCACGAAGAACTCAATTGGTCGCCTCCGTTTATCTGCATATGACTTTTGCCGATCTTGCGCCGCTTTCATTCTTTCTCGTATAACTCGGATCTTGTCATGAGTAATTTGAATCAACTCAGGGCCTGCCAAAATCTTTTCACCCGTTTCTTGCCACACTTACGTCCGTACAAAGCCTCAAACGGGGCCATCTTAATCGATGAATGGTAACTATTATTATAAGAAAACTCTACTAATGGCAAGTGGATATCCCAAGTTCCTCCAAACTCAAGTATACATGCCCTCAACATGTCTTCTAATGTTTGAATGGTACGTTCTGACTGGCCATCAGTTTGGGGATGATATGCGGTACTAAGGGCAACTCGTGTTCCCAACTCTCGTTGCATACTCTTCTAGAACTTGGAAGTGAACCGAGAATCACGATCAGAGATTACTTTCACCGGTACACCATGTCGTGCAATAATCTCGTCAATGTACAATTGTGCCCATTTCTCCATCGAATAAGACTCGCGAACAGGAAGAAAATGAGCACTTTTCGTCAATCGGTCTACGATAACCCAGATACTGTCATGTTGTCTAGATGTCTTTGGCAATTTCGTCACAAGGTCCATCATTAATTCTTCCCACTTCCATACCAGAACTTCAAGAGGCTGTAAACTTCCATATGGTTTCTGGTGTTCGGCCTTCACCTGTAAACATGTGATACACTTTTCAACATATCGGCCAATATCAACTTTCATTCCCGGCCACTAGTATTCAGTACGTAAATCATGATACATCTTCGTACCTCCAGGATGAATGGATAACCATGATTTATGTGCTTCCTCCAAAATAACCTCTCGCAAACCCCAATTCTTGGTACCCATATTCGGGTTTTAAAGACTTTGAGACCACGGTTGTCTTCAGATAAGGAGTCTACGTAACCAACCATACGTTCAAACTTCATGTGTTATGGCTTTAAAGCCTCGATTTGCCACCTATGAAGATCGTCAATAAGAGTAGACTTCATTGTCACATGAGTGATAGTATAGCAAATACTAGCTACGTGTGCCTTCCGACTCAATGCATCTGCCACTACATTGGCTTTACCTAGATGGTATAGAATTTCACAATCGTAATCTTTGATCAATTCCATAGCTCTTTGTTGACGCATATTCAGAGTCGTTTGGTCAAAAATATATTTCAAGTTCTTGTGATCTGTGAACAATTGGCACTTCGTCCCATAGAGATAATGTCTCCAAAGCTTAAGAGCAAAGACAACGGCCGCTAACTCAAGATCATGTGTGGGGTAATTCTTCTCGTATTCTTTCAGTTGTCGAGAGGCATAAGCGATTACTTTACCCCGCTGCATCAACACACATCCCAAACCCAATTTAGAAGCATCACTCTACACCACAAAGTCATCATTGCCCTCGGGTAAGGCAAGTATCGGTGCACGAGTCAAACAATCTTTCAAAGTCTGAAATGCATCCTCTTGAGCCTCAGACCATACGAACTTCACATCCTTGCGGGTAAGTGAAGTAAGCGGTACAACGATTTTTGAGAAATCCCGTATGAATCGTCGGTAATAACCCGCTAGACCGGGGAAACTACGAACTTCTGAAGCATTCTTGGGTTGCTCCCATTTTTGTATAGCTTCAATCTTAGATGGTTCCACAGAAACGCCATCACCAGAAATCACATGCCCCAAGAATTGTACCCGACGAAGCCAAAATTCACAATTTGAGAATTTAGCATATAACTTTTCCTTCCGCAACAGCTCCAACATCTCTCGAAGATGTGTAGCATGTTCAGCCTCAGACTTAGAATATACAAGTATGTCATCAATGAAAACAATAACAGACTTATCGAGCATAGGACGACAACCTCGATTCATCATATCCATAAAAGCTGCAGGGGCGTTAGTCAATCCAAACGACATAACAAGGAATTCATAATGTCCGTATCGGGTACGAAAAGTTGTCTTTGGTACATCCTCACGTACTCTGAGTTGATGATAACCCGACCTCAAATCGATCTTTGAAAAATAACTTACGCCTTGCAACTGATCAAATAAGTCATCTATACGTGGTAATGGATATTTGTTCTTTATCGTTACCTTATTCAGTTCACGGTAATCGATACACATACGAAATGATCCATCCTTCTTCTTCACAAACAATACTGGAGCACCCCAAGGTGAAGTGCTCGGTTGAATAAAACCCTTATCTAACAACTCTTTCAATTGGTTCCTCATCTCCTTCATCTCGGCCGGTGCAAGACGATAGGGTGTCTTTGCAATGGGTGCTACACCTGGTGCCAAGTCAATGTGAAATACTACTTGCCTGTCCGGCGGTAGACCAGGCAAGTCATCAGGGAAAACATCTTGGAATTCACATACTATAGGTACATCTTTCACAGTTTTCTTCACTTCCTTGGTTGCATCCAAGACATATGCCATGAAAGAAGTGCAACCCTTAGTTATGCAGCGCATGTTTTAAGCATAGATATTATCTTCACGTCACCAGTATGTCTTTCCTCATAAATATACAAGTAGTCTCTATTCTTAATTGGTATCTGAACCATTCTCTCATAACAAATGATAACCGCACGGTTCTTTATTAACCAATCCATACCAATCAAGACATCGAAGCCACGAATATCAATAGGTATCAAGTCTACAAAAAAATCATGATTGTCTAACACTAAAGAGAAATCCCTAAATACTCTATCAGCTACTAGAGTGACTCCATTAGCAGTATCAACAGTAAACGGAATAGGAAGCATAAAGGGAACAGAGTTCATGTAGCGAACATAATCATGCGTCACAAAAGAATTTGTAGCTCCAGAATCAAATAAAATACGAGCAGGTTGGGAGTTAACTAGGAAAATACCGGTAACGACATCTGGCTCATCGCGAGCCTCCTCCGCGGTAATCTAAAAAGCTCGAGCTCGTTCTTTGGGTACCTCCTCCTTTTGACTTGAGACACCACCCATCGTCGGTCGTTGGATCGACGCCTTACTTTCTTCCTGTCTTATACGGGGGCATTCAAGTTGTCGATGACCAAATACTCCACAAGAATAACATGCTCGATCTCTTTTTAGGCAGCTTTTACGAACATGGCCCATTTCGCCACAACAGAAACATTTCAAGCTTGTTGATTCAATAAGGCATCGCCCTTGGTGAGTTTTTCCGCATCTTTGGCAAGGACGTGATGCATTTGACTGAACTGAATAGGCTTGGGATTGAGCACGCAGAATGTTTTGTGATTGACTCCGCCTTGGAGTGAAAGATCGAGATTGTCGTTGAGTAGGTACAGAGAATGTTTTTTCAGCCCGTTGCTTTTTCGGCTCAGAATTTGGTTCATCCAATATAGTTAAATCGTGCTCACGATGACGAGCGTACTCTACTGCTTTATTGAAACTCGGATTATCACGATTAGAAACAAACTCTCGTATTTCTCGCCTTAAACCATCGACAAAGTGTTTTATTCGCTCATGTTCGGAAGATAAGAATCGTAAAGCAAAACGTGCCTTTCGATTAAATTGAGTCTCATACTCAATCACAGACATGTTCCCTTGGTTGAGTTCCAAGAATTCTTTCTCAAGTCTCCGTTGCAAGTCGATCGGACAGAATTGCTCAAAGAAACGAGTCTTAAAAGACTCCCATGACAAGCTTTCCCGTTCATTTTCAGTCAGGGATTCAAAAGTTGCATCCCACCAAGTTAGTGCACGCTCTATCAACATTGCACTTGCATAATTCACTTTATCCTCATATAACACTTGGGAAATCCGGAACACCTTTTCGGTGTTCTGGATCCATTGCACCGCGATTACCGGATCAGAGAGTCCGTTGAATTCAGTAGCGCCGCTACTACGAAAGTTTTTAAACGAGACCTGTTCAGATTTGGATTTTGTGGAATCAACCAATACTTTCTCTTTACCCTTTCCCGTGTCATGTTTAAACTGTTCAAAAGTTTGTTGAACGAATGTCGTGAGTCGTTTCATTAGTCGTTCTCCACGGGGTGACAAGGGAGTCCTCATCCAGGTTGAGGTCCCGATCATTTTCTCCACCACCAGGGTTTGGTGGACTGTGACTAGCAGCATCGCCTTCAGACATCGTCCTAAAAAGGTGTATGTATAAGGAGAGTATTAAAACAACATCCTATTCATGGTCCCTTACCAAACTTTAGTCTCGCTTAAGGTCTATATCCCGTATTAATCATTGCTTAATTACTACTATATAACATCAATGCCTAGTTTAAGTCTAGATACCTTTATAGATACCTAGTTCACTTAAACCCACTGCTCTGATACCATATTTGTAACATCACAGTTACACAACAAACACTTACCGAATCGCCATTAAGTTAATTAAGTTACTAGAACCTCAAATCACGGGATAACAATGTACAACCCAAAATACATGATTTCAAAGCTTAATAATTACAAAAGATGATCATCGGGAACATGTCTACCCGGAATGTACAAACCCAAAAGTTAAACATACATACATACATATATATATACCTAAACCAAAAGTAGCCTTCACTTGCTAATCTCTATTGATCAACCGACCTTGTTCTTACCTTTGTCAACTTGTCCTGAAAAGTTAAACCACTAAAAGGTAAGCTATAAAGCTTAGTGAGTTCATGTGCAAATATACGGTTACAATGCATTATATAACTGTACATGCTAGGAAACGAAGAGGCCAAAAGCAAGTTCATATAGTACAAGGAAACAACTTAGTTATACACATGAAGTCATACATAAAACGTACTTTGAACGAGGGAAATCACAAAGATAGCATCATAATTAACCTTATCATAATCGAGAACATGCAAGTTCAAATACCAATTAACTTTCACACAAATCATAAGACTTGGTACCGAATCCGTCCTTCCTCTCCCGGATTGTACCAAAGTCCTATACTCACCCCCTGACTCCCACTGGGCGGTGAGTACGGCAGCCCCTCCGATTGTCCCACCGGACTCCATGGAATATCGACAATCGGCGCCCAAAACACACAACAAGGATAAACACAAGAAATATGACAATTCAAAGGGATATCCAAGATCTAACATGATTCATTGGTGAATAATAAAGCACATAAGCATATATAACTAGAACGTAACACATATGTTCACATAACTCACAGTGTTGCTCAATAAATTCGGTTAATCAAACCGAATACCAAACCGAAAGGTCGAATCTCAACTCTTGCCCAGCGGTTAGAGAACACTTCCAAGGCCTCCAATTATGCTTAAATATCACCTGGAGTTCATATATTGAGCCTCATTATCAAGGCACAACAATAACACAAACTTAACCCTTTTTAATTCAAGCATTCTACTTTGCTTTTGCGACACAACATCTACTTGCAGACCTGTTTTGCCTATCTTAAACTCAAAATCATCAAATGACTTTCAAATATGAATTGTAGCCCTTTATGATACCTTTCCAGGGTCTATTTTTACTGATCTTAAAGATTTTTCTACAATTTTCTACAAATTTTGCACAACAACAGCAGGAAGCTGTCAAAAATCAGCATTACAGCTCTGAATAGATGACGCTTTTTACCCATCCTAAAGTTGGAATTAGCTTTTGAGGTCTGAATACAAAACACAGTAGACAATCAAAGCTTTCCAATGCCGCTGACCTCATATTTTTCTGATTTTCCTATGATTTTATACGATTTTTATAAAACAGAGCTGAAACATGGTTTCTCTTAAATAGCTTCACATCTAGCTTAGATTTCATGAAATAAACATGTTTAAGCCACATGCAATTCATAATCTAACCATCCTTTCATGATTTCTAAACTCATATACCACATGCATTAAACCCTAGCTCACCCAAAACCATCATACTTCTTTATGCAACTACAAGAATAAGAACAAGAATGATATTTACCTTCAATTTGATGTTCAAATCTTCAAGATTGATGATAATCTCCTTAGAATGAAGTTGGATTTGATCTCTATAGATGAAAATCACACCTCAATTTTTCACACACAAGGCATTAGTTGAAATGGGTCAAAAATGGGCCAAAAATCGTGTTTTATACTCAAAACCCGAGTTGGGTCGGGTTTGACCCGGCTGGGTATCCATTTTGACCCCTAAACATTAAAAATGGCATAACTTTTCGCTCGGAACTCCGTTTTCGATGAGGTTTTCGCCTACGCGTTTGTAACGAGATATTCTACAACCTCCAATAAAAATATTCCAGAAAAGATCTCCCAAAAATCAATTTTACCGATTCGAAACTTAGACGTTACACCTTTGTTGATTCCAAAATTTGAGTTTTTGGTCGGAATTGCCTAAAATTTCTCCAACACTTCTAATACTTCTCAAATGATTCTAAACTTAATTTCAAACATTCAAATCTTAAAATAAACATCTTTCGATAGAACCCAACACCCAAAGCCGTGCCGAAAATGGCATTTTAGCACTTATAAATCTTTTCTATTCTAACAATCTATCTTGAGCACTTTAATCTACATACTATCACATAATACTCATTTTCAAGCCAATGAGCATAGAAAGCATGACCATTGATCAAGGTTAGTAAAGTGTATGTTACAAATACTATCACATAATATCATGGTTTAACGACTCCCCAAGTGGATGATTTAAACTGGCCAAAGGTTTGGTTGTATTCGTTATTGTAAGAATTTAAGTCTGAGACACCCTAACATGCGATGATTACGGTTGTCAACTAGGTTGGTCGTCCTAGTCCCAATACATAGACTGCTTGTCAGACAATCTAGTACCAGCCACCCAATTCTATCACTATTGCACGGAATTCTACTATATGGCTGCTCTCGGTCTGAGCTAACCACCTAACACAACTCTCCGGGTTTCCAAAGGGAAGATCAAGAGAGGTTGATTAACCTATCGGAGTCTATCTATCTAGATTAAACAGATACACCCAACCAACGAATTCAAATATTCAAACAATACGAATCAAACCGGAACCGTAAAACACATTCAATAAACATTAAATCACAAAAACATCATCCACAAGGTTCATCTACCACAATAAGTACCACTAAAGAAAACTACTCACTAAACATCACAAAAACAGCAAACACAAACAAAGAGACAGACATTATACCGACAGTACAACGATAGATGATCGAAAACCAAACTCTGCAGCGTATCGGCACAACTCTCTCTCTCTTTCTCACAAACTAAGACTCTAATGATTTGTACTCGACTAATGCCTAGGGACTCATGATTTCCAACTGAAGGAGGAGGCCAGTATTTAAAAGGGGAGAGTCGGAGCCCGTTTCGCGGTCGCGAGGCTGCTGGCTCGCGACGCGAAACACTTAATCAAACCCTAGATTTTCCATCTTTGCGAACTTGGCGACGCCAAACTAGAAAACTCGCGGACGCGAAATTGCTGCTGGATTGAGTTTTTCCAATTTCCACGTTTTTTCGCCTTTTTCCGTACTTTTCCGTTCCACGGCCTCCAGAACCTACAAAAGTGATAATCAGTCCAAAGTGTGAGTAATTAGATCAGAAATGGGTAAGAAAAGGGGTAAAATCAGACAATTAAGTACGACCAAAACATGTATAATTTTGGTGTTATCAGCCTTCCTTCAGCGGTTATGCTTCACAGTATGGACAGACACAGTTCACTGACCTTTCTTCTGTGTTCCAGGGTACGTCAGCTCAAGTGCCATAAGACAACAACTTCTATATGGATTATGGTGCAACCAGGAACATGACATTCAATCAAGGTACAATCCACTCTCTAACTTCTTGTAATTCTAATTTCATACAAGTTGGTAATGGTGTTGTGGTTCCTGCTACATACATTGGCCAATGTAGCTTTCCCTTTTCCTCTTGGCCTCTTCAGTTAAAAAATGTTCTTGTGTTTGATAAAATCATCAAGAATCTCATTTATGTTCGTCGTTTTACTGTTGATAATTCTGTCTATGTTGAGTTTGATCCATTTGGTTTCACTGTCAAGGATTTTCAAATAGGTCGTCTTCTTCAGCGCTGTGACAGCGACCATCCCGATCTCCATCCCATCCTTCCCTCCTCTCCTCCGTCTGCACTTGCGACAGCCAATGTTGCCATCTCCTTTGACAACTGGCATCGGAGGCTTGGTCATCCAGGTGCTACTGTTTTTCAGTTTCTTATGTCTCGCAAGTTTATCTCTTGTTTTAGTAAGACATCTTCCTTATGCCATGCTTGTCAGTTAGGAAAACATTATCGATTACCTTTTTCTGCATCTTCCACTAAAACCTCTCGTGTGTTTGAACTTATTCACTCCGATTTATGGATTTTTCCTGTCACTAGTCTAAGTGGTTTCAAATATTATGTCCTTTTTTGGATGATTTCTCCCACTTTTTATAGGTGTTTCCTTTACGTGCTAAATCTGAGGTGTTTTCAATTTTTAAAATGTTTCGTGCTTATGTACTCAACCAATTTAAAACGGATATACAACTTTTCCGATGTGACAATGGTCGTGATTAACAATCAACCCTTCTTGGATTTCTTTAAAACTCATGGCATTAAAATCTGTTTTTCTTGTCCCTATACTTCCGCATTTCAATGCGCTTAAACACATCTTACGGTATTTAAAAGGTACCTTGTCTCATGGTCTTAATATCAAAGTGTCAGCCCTTGATCGCTTGGTTGCTTACTCGGATGCCGATTGGGTCGGGTGTCCTATTACTCATCGGTCCACCTCAGGGTTTTGTGTCTATCTAGGTGACAATCTCGTCTCTTGGTCCTCCAAACGACAGCATGTTGTTTCACGCTCAAGTGCCGAGGCCGAGTACCGGGGGATAGCCAATGTAGTTGCTGAAGCTGCTTGGTTACGAAATCTCCTACTCGAGTTGTCTTGTCCTCTCTCTCGTGCCACTGTTGTCTTTTGTGATAATGTCAATGTCATGTATTTAGCATCTAACCCTGTTCAGCACCAGAGAACCAAGCATTTGGAAATTGACTTACATTTTGTTAAGGAGCGTGTTGCGACTAGTCATGTGCGTGTTTTGCATGTTCCATCCGCTTATCAGTATGCAGATATTTTTACTAAGGGTCTACCCTCTAGTTTGTTTCTTGATTTTAGAGATAGTTTGAACATTCAAGTACCACCTGATCAAACTACGGGGGTATGTTAAATATTTGTATAGTATATGGACCCCTATGTAACTTTATTGTCTATATATTGTTATCAATACACGCAACCCTAATCAAGGATTTTCCATATATTCTCACAGTTTCATTTAGGGGTAAGTTGCCCGTGAAACCATAAAAATGTAGGATCTAAGTGAAAAAAGTTTAAGGTATATAAGAGCATCTACAATCATGAACCTTTGTTATTTGACACCAAAATTATTAAATAATAATAATATAAATGATTAACATTAGTTCTAATAATTAATAGAGTAAATTACGAATTGGTCCTCGTGATTTGGTAGTTTTTATGGATTTAGTCCCCATGGTTTACAACTTCTGTTGAATTTGGTCCTTCGGGCTAACGACCGTCTACTTGGTCTGTTAAAATCAAGGGCATAAGGATCTTTTTCAATTTTCCTTTATTTTAACCTTTTTTTAATCAATTTTTTAAAACAAATGGTCAATAATGAACATATTGAAACTTGGATGCCTCAACAGGAAGTCGGGAATGGCTCGACCGGCCACCGCAATCCCGCCGCCTACCTCCTACCTTTCTCTGGCAAAAACACACACCACCCCATTTCTCCGTAAAAAACACACACACCCACGGCATTTTTCCGGCAAAAACACACACCGGCACTAATTTTCTCCGGCAAAAACACACACACCGACCCATATTTCTCTGGAAAAAACACACACCACCCCCATTTTTCTCCGACAAAAACACACACATGACACACCACCCTCATTTTTCTTCGGCAAACACACACACACGCTACAGCTATAAACCCACCTTCATCGGCAACCGCCAACGCCATTGTCACCCCTTTCTCCGGCGTAAACACACACACCACCCTTCTCCGGCACACACACATACACCCCATCACCACCACCCATCTCCAGTTGTGAGATCATAACACCACCTAACCTCATCGTCGTTCTTTCTCCGACGACCCACCCATGACCTACCAATGACCCATCATTCCACTCTGCAAACTTCCATCTTTGCTCCATCGCTACAACCTTCCATCTTTGCTTCACCATGAATCAATCGCGGACATGATCTTTTGCGGCATAAGAACGCAGGTGGGTGGTGGCGCGGTGGTTCTGGTAGA
Source organism: Centaurea solstitialis (assembly GCA_030169165.1). Classification (NCBI taxonomy): domain Eukaryota; kingdom Viridiplantae; phylum Streptophyta; class Magnoliopsida; order Asterales; family Asteraceae; genus Centaurea; species Centaurea solstitialis. Next base: position 88,280,095 of record CM058040.1, on the reverse strand, counting down.
GGTGGTGTTGGTGCTTCAGTGGTGAAGATGGTTGGTTGGATTGGATCGGAAGGTAGAGGTGGAAGGCGGGTTTGGATGTGAGGTTTCACAATGGAGAAAGAGGAGGATGCCCTCGTCGGAAAATGATGTTATCGGAGAAACGCAAGGATGTGTCACTATGCTATTGGTGAGACTAAAAGACAAAAAAAAAGAACAAATTTAATCTTAAAATAAAGGAAATTTTAAAATGACTTTTTTACCCTTAATGATAACAAAAAGGTTAAACGGATGTCAGGCTAAGAACCAAATCCAATAAAAAATGCATACCACAAGGGCCAAATCCATATTTAATAAAGTTTAAGGACCAAATCCATAAAAACCACCAAACCATATCACCAAATTTGTAATTTATATTTAATATTAAAAAATAATTTACATTGTTTAATTAATTAATAATTTGCATATAATATTAATTATTAATTATTAATATTGATCATGAGTATAGTTGAAGAAAAGAGACAAAAGATGTCATACAACTTGTTAAAATGGTAACACTTTAATAAATTAATTTATCAAACAGTTTTTGTCATTCAAATAAGATCTTTACTTTAAAAAAAAGTTTGCTTAATTAACTTATGGTTGCCAAAGATGGCTGGTTGGCATTAATGTGATATTTAGGAGTAAGAACTCCATTCTATATGTACTATTACAAACTAATAAATGCAATTATCTATTCATTTTGTTTTGTTAACTAGTTAATTTATTAAGTAATCGTGTTTATCTATTGTTTTAGGTTGGTTTTTCTTTGTAATATAAATTAAAACAATTTCTATTTATATCTATTAGAAAAATGAAGAAATTAATATAAATCATATATAAAAGTGATAAATGTATCTTAAATAATAGAATTTTACAAGATTCATTTATAAAAGGATAGGAGTTTTACCATTACAGAGTGAGTTTTATAAGACACAAAGGTTTGCACAAAATTAATATGAAAACAAAATTTTGGTATGACAATTTGATAGAATGGATAAGGGGTGAGCATTGGGATCGCAAGAACCGGATCGGACCCGAAAAAACCGGGGCCGGGACTGAAACCGAAACCGATATTACGTATACGGTCCGATTCTCGGTTCTAAGAATTGGCAATTTTCGGTTATGGTTCCAAACTGGTTCCGACGCCAAATACTTGGGTAAAAAACCAGGACGGGCCCGGAAATTTAAGAGACAATTTAATCTTCTTACTATAATAAAATAAAAAAAATAAAAAAACTAATTTTAACTACATTATTCAATAAGGCCGATCAAAAAACCCTTAAAAACCATCGGCGATCAAAAAATCATTGCCATCACCACACGAATCAATAATCGAGAAATTGAAGAATGAATGATAATTGGCTTAAAATTTTCGATAAACTATAATAAGTTCTTGGATTCTTGTATTTATAAATCCACAAAAACACATAGAGAGTGTGTGTTTTATTTTGCCGCTTTTGGCGTATTCGTTTACGTACTTAAAAAACCTCATTGTGTTGGTAACTTATTTATTGGGTTTGTATATGTTAAAGTAACTTTATTTTTAGGTAAAAAAATTGTTAAACAGCTGAATAATCTTTATTCGTAAGTAATTTAACTTCCGTCCAAGTACATTTCACACAATCGCATCCAACCGGGTTTTTCACCTGAAAATCGGGACCGGCACCGGCACCGATATTACCTATATGGTCCGTTTTTCAGTCTTAGGAATTGTCCATTTCCGGTTCCGATTCCAAACCAGGTTCGAGCCCAATACTCACCTCTAAAATGGATTAAATGTTTCATAATTATAGATATTATACCTAAATTAAGAGTTTAAACGTTATCGTTACTAACTTATTACTAATATTTAACATTTACTATTGTGCTATTAACAAAAAGTTATCACATTCTTAAAAGTCGTACTGATGTAGCCCACTTGCACTTGCATCAACTTGCAAAGCCTTTGAAATCCATCTACCGGTTTATCTCAATCATATTATTTCATATTGCTAAATGATAACCTTTAATTCTTTATAAAAAACCATTAAGTTTTTTTTTCCACTTTTTCATAGTATATATAAAACTAATATATTTATTTTTTAAAAGTAATTTCATTATACCTTCAAAAAAAATAGTAATTTCATTATTTTATTAATTACTTTTAGATGAGACTAATTATTTTTAAATTTAATACGAAAAACATTAAAATAAGTTGTTGATAGTATATAAGTTTATACTTGATAACGTTCTCATATTGTTTTCAGATCACGGTAGTAATGAAAAAGACGAATACAATGGAAGATGAAGATGTTCATACTCTTCCATGTTTAAGGAATCCCAAATGGTTTGGTAGCAAGAGTTGTTGCTTGCCTTGTGTATCCAAACAAAACCGAAAGGGTCGTTCTCTTTTATAGTTATTAGGAAAGCAACAAATACAATGAGGTAGTGTTTGCTTATTAAAACAAATGACTCTACCAAGTGGCAAAAGGCCAAAAGCAAGCGATAACTATTGGAATCTACAAAACTTGATTGAAAGCAAGTGGAATCCATAATTAATTTATCATGTCTAAAGGTCTATGTCCCTAACCACTCTTTTGGGAGGGACTTCAAAGTGAACGTAATCCAATGTTTACTCTCCTTAACATTCAGAAGATCACAACCAGTGGATCATTGGGAATTATCACAAGTACAATCAACAAACTATTTATTTAATAAGAATGTTCTGTCATCCAGTAAAATGTAAATAATAACATCGCTTGGGAAAGCTTCACATCATGATAGTTGGTTTAACAATATTTGTTGATATGGCTTGTTAACATGTGATCAAAATCGACATGCCAATTACAAAGCTATGGGTCTTTTTCAACAAAGCTTAAATCAGACTTCAAGAACTAAGAAGGGGGAGAAAATGTCGTGTGTTTAAAAAACCGACACTACTTAAAGTGTTGGTTCGCCCAAATAACAAGATGTATAAACAAGGCTTAAGGCTACAGTTGTAAGATTTTATAGAAATTAGATGCAGTTATTAATTAATGATATGACATGTAAAAAAAAACTTTACTCTTGAAGTCTTAATTCCAAAAAGAAAAGAAAAAACAAAAAACATAGGTTTGCCTATAGGGGCCAATATACGTGAGATGTAGCAAATCCACTATATGTGATAGCTAACATATATGCATTCTTTTTGGAGATAAATGATCTAATTGTGAATCACCCATGGTTGTTTATGTTATTGCTGATAAAAGAGTGTTATCACCACCAAAAGTGGTATTGACTTTAGGTTGCAAAAATAATATTCTAGGGTTCTTTGCAAAACCACAAAACTTTCTTTCTATAAACTTCTAAAATACAAGTGTAAAGAAATTCAACCATGCAAAATTCTATTAAAAGCCCTGAACACTTTATTATGTAACAATTATATGATTAAATGTTAAATTTCATTAACACATAAAGAATAAACGTCTTGTTTTCGAGTTTAATAAGGGAAGGAAAAGAAAGGAAAATGTAGGGAAGGAGAATCCTTTCCTCCTTCCAAAGCCTTCCATATTTTGGATGATAAATTTAAAGTAAAATAAACCTAAACTTCTTCTTCAAATCTCTCCATTTCTTTTGTTTTCCTTCGTTGAATGGAACTCGAAAACACAATTTTCTGATTTTCCTTTCAAATCCTTTCTTATCTTTTCTTTGCTAAAATGACTCATCAAGTCTTCATAACTCATTGTCAACTTCTTATATTTTAATTTTTTTTAACAACCCTTGCATCCGACTTTACCAAATGGTTAAAATAAGACTTATTAAAATAATTATAAAAAATTATTTTTTAACATTTAGGTTTATAATAATATAATATTTTAATTTCTTGATGGCAAGTGAGCAACGGTGACCATGAATTAAATCTTTACAATAGAATGGAATCGATTTTTTAATTAACTAAATAAGGTGAACTAAACATTGAAAGATTCAACTAAATTTTTAATTATCAGATAAGTTACAGATATCATCCTTCAATTATATGTCATCATTAATTTAAGACTTTAAGTGTTTTAGATATAAATTTTTTCAAATTGTCAATCCAGTTGCTAAATATGATATGTGTGTTAAGGATATAATTGTTGTTTTATTTTTATTTTTTTGGTTATTTGATTCATTCGAGATTTAAAGAATATCAAGTAGCTTTTAGTGACTCTGGTGTTTATTATTTAGGAACTAAGTGTTCATGTTCTTCTCAATCAATCAATCATGCTTGTAAAGAACATATTCAAAGAATATGGTTCGTTTGATGAATTATCCTCTTTTATGTATCTATGAGGTATGGAAATCTTAATAAGAGTATAAGACCATAAACCAAGATGTGTTATGTTGTTTTAAATACTTGGAATACATACATAAGCGGAACCCAAAAAAGTTTTTTGAGTGATGGCACTATTGCACAAAAAGAACTCATGTTCGAACCTAGTAATGACCTTGAACCTGGGCCCATTAGACATGAAATTTAAGTTGACAAAACAAACACAAAACCTGAACCTTTACCCATTAGACGAACGCCACAACACTAACCATTTGTATCATCAATAACTTGTGTTATATTATTCTAGTTTTAAAAAAATATAAGGACACCTAACGAAATGATATGGTGGCACCCTTAAGCACGTAACTCTTTCCCATCACAACGGAACCATGAAGTGACGGCACATGTCACCATATGCTCTTAACTAGATCCGTCCTTGAATATACACAAGTGATGTTAGCAATAAGTATTAAACTTGTAAGGACTATCTTCACCAAAATTTATCCAACTTTACCCTTATTCCTATTGTGTGTATCCAACTTAAAAAAGTGCTATTGCATGTATTAAAGTTTTAAAAAACTCTATTGTATGTAACCTTTTACCTAGAAACTTGTTGATGCTGATGTGTAACAAGTTGTTGCATACGTGGCGCATACGTGGCATTTGACTGAATTTTGACTTTAACTTGTTGACCTTCATCTTCTTCGTTAGAGTTCATCTTCTTCATTCTTCATTTGAGTTCATCTTCATTTGACCTAGAAATTGCATTCGTCTTCTTCATGAAAGCAAAACCTACATGAATGAATGATTACTCAAAACAAAACAAAGCAAAACTCAGATGAATGAATGATTATCCAAAACAAAACAAAGGGGAAATCCACCGAATTCGATTTCGAGTTTGAATTCCAGATCTGGAAATTTGGAGATAATAAGTTCATGGAGATAATAACAGTGGTTGACCTGAACCCTAATCGGAAAGATCTAAATTTGGGGGAAAACCCTAAATCCTAAATAAAAAAAAACCCAAATATGTAAATCGAAAATCAAGCTAAGTAGGATCGAAATGTGCACCAATTTGGTTGTACCTTTCGTGTTTTCTTGGCTTTCTTTTGAGACAAAATCACGAAACGTGAACATTTATTATCGAAAATTAGGGTGCCATGGTTGATGTTTCTTGTTAGGGTTCGACTACCATGAAGATGAGCTCCATGACAGAATTACTGTCGGAGAAACCATTGATGACCTCTGAATTTTATCTTACCCGAAGTGGATTTGGTTACGATATCTCAAAGGGAGATTTTTATGGGTTTTTTTAGTTTTGGGAAATTGAAATTACCCTTTTCAGCTAGTTTGAAAATTTGAAGGATTTGAATTAATTTTAGGAGTTAATTAGTGGATTATGGAGTATTCAAGATTCAAGATTTATATGTTGATGTTCATCTTTACTGCTCAAATCTAAATTTTGGGTTTTTGATGATCAATGGAGAAGGAGAAGAAGATGACTGGTATCCCACATGGCATCGGCATCCACATGGCATCCCACGTGGCATCCCATATGGCAACCAGGTAAGCAATTTTTAAAGGTGACCGGCTAAGGGTTTAGCAGGTAAAAAGTTACATACAATAGAGTTTGTTTAAAACTTTAGTACATGCAATAACACTTTTTTAAGTTGGATACACACAATGGGAATAAGGGTAAAGTTGGATACATTTTGGTGAAGATAATCCAACTTGTAATTAACACAAGACTTAGGCTAGTGCTATTAGGGCTAGAAGCAATAGTCAAGATGAGAGTATCCAAACTATTGTCATGGTAAATGTCCACATTATTTCAGGATTAATGAATTATATATTTGATATGTGCATTGTGTACGTGTTTGTTTAATTTAACAACCACGTTAGTTTAGTTTCTAATCGAGTTTGGCTGCTTTTAATTAGTAAAACTATTTCATCCTGAAAACATGTTACACGTCGGTTTTGATGAATAATTCGTAAAAATTATGCGATAAAACACAAAATATAATATTGATCTTACAATTTTTGAAGACTAAGGCAAAAATGTAAAACCATAATTCAAATGGCTAAAACTAAAAATTAATGGATAGTTGGTGGGCCATTTTTGCAATTTATTCTTAGTTATTTATAATAATATTATCCTATGCGATTGGCCATTATTTCATCCTAAAGGCCACCACCAATATTCAAGTAGTATCCGTCTCCATCGTAATCCCCACCACAATGTGTGGATATATATACATACAAATATAATTTTTTTCGAAAAGGGTATCCGAGACTTTGCCCTAACTAATTTTGATAAAGTTCACCGACAACTAAAGCAAATATAGTCATATTTATAGGGTAAGAAAAAAAATATTTACGTTATTTTCTAAATATTTTTACAATATTGATTTCGTGATCATAGTAAAAGATGTAGATGAGAATCATGAGATGTTTAGGATGGAGTGGACAGAGTGGTATTCAAATATGGTAAAAGTTACCTTCATAACTTTGGAATTATTCACATAGAAAACCAATAAAGATTCTAAATATAAAATAATTAAATACCTTAAAAAATGAAAACTATATACAAAGTAGAACCGTCACAAACTTTATTATTTCTCTGATCATTTAATAAAAGTTTTCTCATATATGATATAAAGCAAACAATATTTACTTTATATTTAATAATCTAAATGTTGCTTTCCAAGTACTCATCTTGTCTACCCGAAATATAAAATAATTTAACATAATGATGTCCGATGTATTGATTAAGGATCAATTTTTATTGGTATCAATTAGATGTTGTTAGATCATCTCGGTAAAAAGTAAATGACATTAGACATAAACCAAGAACTCCTTTCTTTATCATGTATATATCAGTTCAGATGTTTATGATTCTTGATCCAACGACTTTTAAAGTACGTTATATTTATCCATGCTTCGTTTACGTAACATAAGAATCTTAAAAACATTTGGATTATCTTAATTGTCAACATCAAATTGTCAACCTTTCTATCACCAATTGTAATATATAAATGCCTTTAGTGTGCAGTTGGTTAATTTGAAATCTATCATCAAGTGACACTATATATACCCACCACTACTCAAAGAGGCATTCAAATCATTTTTAAGGTTTTAGGAGATGGGTTCTCTAATGGCGGGTTGGGATTCACCTACTCGTGATTTTAAATCTGGTATGTTTTCCTTATCTTGTAGTTTTAGATTAGAGATCGAAATTTGTTGGTATTAATTGATGTATGAATTTGTTGTCGGTGAGTTATACTGAATCACGTGGTCAAACCCTATGTTATATCAATATCTTCAATTTCATGGTTTAATATTCTTTTTCTTTTGAACTGATTATAGAAAGGAACAAGTCATTGACAAAGGAAGAGATCGCTATATTTTGGAGATTGAAGAAGATGGAAGAGGAAGAACTTTTCTTTCTTAAAGCTTCTTCTAGGCTATCAAAGGAAGATAAGGTGTGTGTCAAGTACTTTTTTGTTTACACTATGCCTTGTTGAACCGTCTCAACAAAAAGGGAATGGACTTTCTACGAAGTCTCATATTCAAATTCAATCCTACCCAACCTGTCCTAGGACACCGAGATTTACCTCTCTCATGATGGTCATGGACCGCTATGGTGGGCCTCTTTAGAGGGACCCTTTTCCCAAAACGACACCCTTGTGTTTATGCAAAGTAACTAACACAGATTCAGGTTTAAAATGTTTTATCAGGATTCTTTGAATCAGAATTTTTAATGTTAGATATCAAGTTCTTTTTGTTGAAGAAAAAAAAGTTGTTTATTAATGTTTAAAGTCCTAGTAATTCAAATGGTGGGTTCAACAAGGCTTAGTAATTCATGTGATAGAAGTAGAAATAATAAAGTGTGAGGTTTCATCTACAAGATCTAGTAATTCATGTGGTAGAAGTGAAAAATAATAGTGTGAGGTTTCATCTAACAATTCCTAGTAAATCATGTGGTAGAAGTGAAAATTTCATCTAATAAGTTAAAGTTATGAAGTATGAGGAAGTATTCTCTCTTTTTAGGCTAAATAAAGTCCCACTTTTTGTGTTTTTAAGAATACTTGGACTTACGGTTCAAAATTTATGGCACTTGATTGATACGATTGAGGGAAAGACTACTCGGGGAGAGTTAATCTACTAAGACGTACTAATTCATGTGGTGGAAACGAGAAGTTATAAAGTTTGAGGGTGTAAACTGTAAATTATGTCAAGTTTTGCATTATTGACATTCAAGGTTGATGTTTATTTGTGCAGAAAGTTGTGTATGATGGGAGTGACCCTCATCCTCCAAGTCTCATTGCAGAGGAAGAAGGAATGGAGCCACTTTTAAAGAAACATGGCTGGTGTGTTTTCTGTTTTTATTTTTCTATTAAAACTTGAGAGAATATATATAAATTTTTATATAGATGGGGCACAAATTGTTTCATGGATGAAACTAAACATGAGAATCAGATTAAACTCACATGTGAAATTTACAGTGTCGTTTCATATGTAAAACAGACAACATTGTTTCACGAAAGAAACAAAACATGTCCATACATGTCATATATGACATAGACACACACACACACACACACACACACACACGAACAACAATACCTTCTTGAGATCATGTTATTGAATAGCTGGGATAGATTCTCGTGGATTTTAATATTTTTATGGCTTTTCATTTGATTTCTCTCTATCTCTCTATACACACACACATTATTGATCTCAATTTTATGTATTTTTCAAATTTAGGTGGATCAGTAGCAGTTGGGCTTTTTTAAACGAACCACCAAATATCTCATCAAAAGCATCATACAATTACGTTGCACAATTTCATGTCGCCCAAAAACACATCAACAACTTCAATGTCCATCTTGATACCTATGCCATTACTGCTTAAAACCACAACATATATGTTGTAGAATAATTGCTTTTTGTTCCAAGACAACAACAATGTCATCTATTGTGTGGATTTCTTGTAATTGAAATTTGTAATTATATATTATATGTGATGTGTTTCTGGTGTAATATTCTCATTTACCCAGTTTATTTCTCAATAGTGTTTTTTGTAAGTTGTAACTATATTTCTATTATTTGAAGTGATCGTCTAAAAATCCATATAAACGGTCATAACATGTAACTTATATATATAAAACTCTAATACTTTAATATAAACTTTATCTAATAAAGTTGTATAATTTACAAGATTCTTGTAGCCACTTGTATGTTTTTTTATAATTTTTCTTTTTTTTAATACTTTTTAGAGAACCAACGGTCACTTCGTTTGTCATCTCTCTCTACGTTATTAACACAACGTAATGAAAAGGAGAAAATTAATAGTTGGGACAATCGTTTGGTCTTGTCATGAAAGTGACATATAAACCATCAATATCTTAATAATTCTGTACAAAGATTGAATCTTTTTACTATCTTTTGAAATAATGGTGTTTGAGATTCGTTTTGCTAGATTCAAACCCGAAACGATCTACTTAAACTCGCTATCTACTCATTTAAATATCATTTTAGTTCTCACTTTGTAACTCATTTAAATGTAACTCTCGTCGATTGAGGCTAGCTTATTATCAAGGTCGGTCCTATGTTTTGGATGTCTTGGGCGGAGAGTGAGAAAAATGCCCCTAATCTAGGAAATAGATGGAACATATTTTGAAGAGGTTTGTAACCTAGCCAAACTCTCATACAAAATTTACAGAGGGATGTTACCTTCATTGGGAGAGAGTAGATTCAAGGCAGTAGGAAAATGTTGACCACAAATAACGAAATATCAACAAACCCCTACAAAAAATGGAAATATTAGCCTAGTTAATAAGTATAATACGAACACACACACAAACATATATAACTATAGCATGAAAATAAGACGCCTAGATTTAACCAAATAAGCAAATCACTTAAGTAAGTGAAAGAAAAATCGAAGAAAGAAAACACCTTTGTGTAAGCTTGAATGAAACTAATTGGGATTTAAAAGTTGAGAGTGAGAACTAAGACCGCGGGGTTAGACGATGAGTCAAGGTGAGATGTTGAGAGAAGGCTGCCAAGAGAGATGGTGAACATTGACAAATGTTGTGTGTCGTACGTGAGGGACAAAAGGCAAGTCACGAATTGTGAGGGGAAAAGATTGATATATAGCAAGAGGCCAAGAGTGATAATATTTTTTGTAAAAGGATCAAATAATGGGCCTACTAAACCCCATTTGACTATCGGGATGTGATGTCCACTGGGCTTTGATGCACTGGACCACCAGCCTCTTCGCCCAGCACTAGAGCCACCCCTGCTTATTATCTCAATGGTGAAATTGTTTGTGTTAAGAAAAAACAAAGGTTGCAATAGACAACTCAACTTTAAGACTACATGACTCGAAGAAAAAATAAGTGTGTACTTTTTGTCTATTATAAAATTTGCCAAAGATATCAAACTCTTTCTGGAGAGAAGGATAGATCCCTTATTCATTGTTTTATTCCGATGCAAAATCCTTTGCGGCCACGCTATAGGAAGAGGTTTTGATGGGCGTAGACCATATGGATTATTTATGTCGATGCCTTTGGGCTGCTAGTGCGGCTTATCGAAAAAATATGAAATGGTTAGGTTCCAATAAGAAGGAAAGTTATAGTAAGAATAATATAGAAAATTCCTAGATGCACCATACCTATTCTCGTTAGAAACACAATTCATGGATGGAGATGAGATTAAAAGTGATTAAGGATTCAGATCTCTTCTAATATTTCTCACCTTAACTTTTTCTCTCACACGATATTTTGTCAAATATGAAAATATAACAAATATTTTAATCACGTAAACAAGTATTTTTGTACAAGCCCCCCTCATAAAGAGGTATTCACAAACACACAAGTTATGACCCATTATTGTTCAATGATGGTTGATTCACCTTGAAGCTACAATCATGAGCTTTTAAGATATGCCATTATTGCCAACTACTCCATTATCACCCTAATCATTCATTCCTCTTGTTTTCGCCCAAAGAATGTCAAAACACTTGTCCATTCGACACGAGTTAATTAAAATGTATCTTCTATTCGGGTCCCAATAACCCGTCTTTCCTTTTTATCTGTCGTTCTGTAGAAAAAAAAAAAAGATTGATCAACTTGGTTCGCCACATGACTATACAACACGAACCAAGAAACTTCCAATGACTTGATCACAATTCACGAGCACTTGATATGATTTCAAGTTACGATTTCCATTTCGGTCTGGATGTAAGTTGGTCGAGCCACCTCTAGTTCAAATGTAATTTGTCCATGAGGTTCAGACACTCGTGTTGGTGTTGGTGCTGGTGCTGGTGCTGGTGTCGGTATTGGTGTCGGTGCTGGTGCTGGTCTCTCTGTCTGAGGACGTACCATTGATCCCAAAGCTCTTCTAGACCATAATCCAATCTCGTTACTACTTTGGCTCTTTGTTTCCCCTAAAATATATAATACTATAAGCCATTTCAAAGATATACATTTCTTGAACATAAGAGAACACAAAAACAAACGAACCCAATATATCCCACCTGGAGGTGGGGTCTACAATGGGTAAGATGTATGCAGATTGACCTCTACCCCAAAGAATAGAGCGGTTGTTTCCATGAAATATAAGAGATGAATTGACAGACAAAACGATGAATGCCAAATAGTTGCATACCGTTGTAATCCAATAGCTTTGCAGAGGCAGACATGCGAACGAGGATGGGAGTGATTATGGTGAGAGCTGCCCAGAAGAACAGTACAACAAGAAAGGTTCTCCCCAACATTTCTTCAACAAATGTATGATCTTGAAAACTTTGTTGGAGGTTTTGTATAAGCAAATCTTCAGATGATGATGTCTAAGTTGAGGAAGACCCTTTAAAATAAGATGATTCCCTATTGGGGAACTGAAATTCCCAAATCCAAATAAATGCTGTTATAATGACTTGTACATCTTCCAGTGGAACTTGTACAATGCTTTGGATTAGGGAATTCTAGCTTTGGGGAAAGGGGGTAGACTTATATAAAGAGATTAGCTGTAAGAAATAAGCATTACTAAATAAGATGGTTTTGAAAAGAATATAAAGATTATTAAAAAACCACTACTCAATTAAATATGCTTGTGGGAAATGAGAAAGTGAGGAAGTACTTTACAAGGAACTTGGTGACTTTCTGTGGTTGGTGGTTGGGAAGTGGTTGTACCAATCAGGTACATCCAAGTAAGATGAAGTGTCCACGTGGCATACCTCCATGCCAAAATTCCATTATAATGGGGTCAAAAATGCAATCATACATACCCTTGTGCTCTTATGAGCTTCTCAAACAAAAAGCCCACCTGTGAACTGATGATGCATATATTGCAATTAAACCAGCAGACAGTATTATTATTAGGGAATAATATCATCTAAAAAGGGAATCATTTGTGCTTGATCAGCAATCAGAGTTGTTTCTACTGTGTAAAATAACTGGAGTGAATTCTAAGATATTAGAACTCAAAAGGTTTGCTTCTGTAACCGAAATCTAAAAACGAGGGATGAAAAAAACCGAATTACTGCTATGCTATCTTAAATCCTACTCGACTGCTTTTCCAACCTCAGTGAATTGGTGAACCACCGCTTGCAGGTGACTTCTTTCCACCGTATTTCTGTGAAAGTTTAAGACGGGTTTAATATAAAAACTGGCAAAATAGAGCTAACTTTTCTTTGGGGTAGTTGGGATTTAATTAATTGAATTTAGGAGCTCTTACCTGCTTCCCGATATTAAATGGGACATATTTGTATTTAATCATGTGCATGATTTGACGCTTCATCGTGAGGGCAAATAGAACGATCCAATAGCAAAGCAGTATTGGCCAGAAAACAGGAACATCAAATAGAGAAAAGAATGTCATCAAGAAGGCCACGATGAAAGCCTTTGTGATGGCATACCTGAAATTATGGAACATATGAATGAGGTTAGTCTGTTTAACGACTAATTACAGATGTAGAACATTTTAAAGTATTACAAAATAAGCAGTCCACTTGTACCAGTCTCCTAGTTGTTCGAAAGAAACCCTTTACTTCCATTGATTACTTTTAGTTGACAAGATAATCAAATTTCGATAAAATTAAAAAAATACACTAGCAACTAGTACTTGTTCAAGTTGCTTCTGTATCTGCCTTTCTAAAGATTGAGGCAAATAAAAAAAACCCAATTACTATCCTCAAGATCAGATTATTATCCATGTATATTACAAAGTAACGATACTCCAGACAATGCACTCTCATTCAAAATGTACATAATGTATAAAAATGAACTAGTCATACACTTGATCGAGACTAAATCAACCTTCTATAACCAGTTAACAACAAGCATATCCACCAACCCATCAACATAATAAGGGGTCAGCTTATAGCAAAAGCATCAGATCCAGACAAATATTAAGCACCCATAGAAAATTTAGTAATGTGTTGAAGCAATAAAAATAGTTCCCTTCTGACCACAAACATAACTATAAAGAAATATAATAACAGAATAGCAACAGAAACCACTACTAATAGCTAAACAGGTTGAGGCATTGACTGCCAAGTGCAACTGCAAACTACTAAATTTCTAGTAGATTCCACATCTATTCATAACGTGAAAACTGAAAAGAATAATGTAGAGGATATCTCAAAATCAAAAACATGGTGTATCGAAATAGTAAAAGTAGTGATGTACATTTCATATATCAGTGACAAGTGGGAAAGCAACTGATATGACCAAATACATACGTGTTGTCAACTTTTCTTGCACAAGATATCTACGTTCTCACATCAACCAAGCAACTGTCCCTTTCAGTTCTAAAATGAACTGAAAGAATATTATAACAGTAAGAGAGAGAGAGAGAGAGAGAGAGAGAGAGAGAGAGAGAGAGTCAAGATGACAACAAACTGTGCATGCCTACTTTTTCATGAGCAAGGACAACCAAAATGGAAATGCCTGTTCCTATCAACCAAAGACAAGAATCTTACTGATCAAAACTAACAGTTCCATAATTGTTTCAATATAATAAGTAAGAGGCTCATGCTGCTTGTGTTTATTGTGTTTGTGTGAGAATTAATTTTTTCCTACAAATAGGATTGTTGTTATCGTGGGGTCTGTCACAACCTCACAACGCACAGAAATTCGTAACCGTAGGTAATGTGTACACTCTCACCAAACTCTGAGTTTATATGACAAATTGACAATAAGCCTATATCCCATATTCTTGATCACTTGTCAGTGTTAATCTTTAGGTTTCAGTTATTTTCATGATCTATTAGTCCTAGTCTCCTAAGATTCCCAGAAATCCAAGTTATTACCTTAAACCTGAGTGAAATTGGTTAGACCATTCATACAAGGGAAGGAAATCTCAAGTTCTCAACCAACTGGAAGTGGTAAAGCAGCTACAAAGTCATCTTGTATTGTCTTTTCCTAAATAAGTACGCAGATTCATAGGTTATTGACGATGAGCTCTTGAGAAACTTTATCCACAAGAATCCGCTATCAATCAATAAGTTGGCTTAATCTCAACTCAACTTAGAATTAAAAAAACAAATCTAGATCATTAGTTTAAATGCATATTAACATGGTTCCTATAGAGATCTTACATAGTTTAAATGCATATTAACATGGTTCCTATAGATTTGAATTCCAAGGATTGATAGTTTAATACTAGAATAAATATTGTCAAGAACTAATTAGAAATGTAAATGATGCGAGTCAAGCTCGAGTATTGGTATACTCGACTAGAACTTGATGGCTATTTCCCAAGCTCGAACTCGACTTGAAAACTTGCGAGTAGTTAATAACTAGATGGACTCGAACTCGATAGCAATTTTCCAAACTCAAACTCGTTTGAAGCTAGAACCAATCTCAAACTCAAATCAAGCTCGAACCAAGTTTACCTGTTGATAAAACTTTAAGGTTTACTCTAAAACTTTATAGAACTTAGAAGGTGCAAACTCAAATTTCTCCATTCACCTCCCACTCTTTTTATAACACCTCTTCACCCTTCCTTTGTTATCTCTCTTCTAATGTGGGACAATTTCGCCAACACTTCTATAATTTCTTTCTTAACATTTTTTAATTATGCTTTTTATAAAGAAAAATAATAATTGATTAATTTTTGTAGTTAAAGAATGTATAATTTTGTTCAAATATCTACAAGTATTCAACATTTTTCTTTGATTGGTAAGTTCATTAGTAAATTTTCACATTATATTTTACAAATTATATTATAAAACCAAATATTTATAAAAAATTGAGTATCTGAGTTTTTCGAGTCGAGTATCAGGTAGCTCGACTCGACTCGTTAGTATTCTCAGTAGAGTATGGACCGAGCTTTGACCGAGTCGATCTCTAGTAGCTTGCAAGTTGTCTTGTCTCATCTACACCCCTAGGATTGATCGAATTTTCTGAACTCCTATACATCAATCGAATATCCTCAGCTTGGAGGAAGTCACTCCAATTCTTGTAAGTAATTTGTAACAATGGAACAACAGAACTGATCGTTTTAGGAAGTAGATGTATCAAATTCTTAATTCTCACAATAATCAGCTTAATTGTCCGCCTACTAGCTAAAGGCCATCCAATATTAATTCTTATCATATCAATCTAAAATTTCAATTCTCATAATAATCTATCTTAGCCGGGGACAATGGTGAGAGAACGACGGCGATGGCGAGAGCACTTCAGCAAAGGGTTCCGAAAGTGGCAACTAATGATCGAGACTTAACAGCAAGGAATGAGTGAAGGTAGGGATCAGAGCTCCTTTGATTCCATGTGGGATTCTTTGCTCTTCTTATACACTTAAAGGATCCTTGAAAAAGGAAAGGAATCCCACTACAAAGGAAACCGACCTAAATATAAGATTCTAAATGATGAAACTAGTTAGAGTAAAGAATAAATCCTCATTAATACTTATTTACAAAGAAGTCTAATTCCTATTTACAAAGAACTCTATAAATCTATACAAATTGACAGTCTACCATCTTGGTATGCTCGTGGAATCTAATTCTTGAAGATGCATGCACCTACCTCATTAGTACAATAATCTCCATTGGACAAACAAAAGCATACTCATATCTCAAAGAACAACAATGTCATTATTTATGCTTCCCCAATCACTCCCAACAAAAGCATGGTACTTGCTAATGAGCTTCTGCTGTATGCACATCTTTTACCAGAAACGCCGTTTTTTCTATTATCTTTTCTACATAATCATTGTCAAGAAATTGATACTATATCAGACTTTAAGAGACAACAATTTACCATTGGAATAATGACGTCAAAGAAAAACAGAATAGAAGTAAACCATGGCAAGTTGCTTTTCCTTAAAATATGAAGTATCAAAGAAGATGTTGAAACAACTGTGGTATTACCATAGTGATCATCAAAGTAAAACAGAACCTTAACAAATTGTAATTCAAGTACATATGCATTATTTAGAGAATAAATTGATAGCATGGCAATATATCGTTTTATGTTATGCAAATTGCAACAACAAATGCAGTCTCTTGTTAAGAGGATGAAACTTGCTACCATCAAGGCGGCAAATATATATATATATATATATATAGAGAGAGAGAGAGAGAGAGAGAGGAAAGTTCAAATGTGAACCACTTTTTGGTTGTGAACGTGAGGACAACCGAGAGCGCGACACGTGGCGACTTTGAGTGTGGTCCCCCCCTTTAATTCAATGCCCTCCCATGAATCGCGCCTAGTCACCCGCCGTGGACCTGACGTGGCGCCTAGTCATCCGCCACATGTCGCGCTCTCGGTTGTACAACCAAAAAGTGGTTCACATTTGAACCCACCCCTATATATATATATATATATATATATATATATATAGAGAGAGAGAGAGAGAAATGTTCAAATGAGAAGTGCTAAAAAAATACGAAGTAGAGAAGTGATCTCCACCACTCATCCGGTCAATAAAGGTGGCTTTGACCGGTTACGGTGGACGCGATCACGGGGGATTGACGCGATTCATGGGAGGGTAGAGATTATTAAAGGAAGGGACCCGATCAAAGCCGCCTTTATTGACCGGATGAGTGGTGTAGATCATTTCTCTACTTCTCATTTTTTAGCACTTCTCATTTGAGCCTAATACTATATATATATATATATATATATAGGGGTGGGTTCAAATATGAACCACTTTTTGGTTGTGAACGTGAGGACAGCCGAGAGCGCGACACGTGGCGGAGACTAGTCAATAAAGGTGACTTTGAGAGTGCCCCCCCCCCCTTTAATTCAATGCCCTCCCATGAATCGCGCCTAGTCATCCGCCGTAGACCTGACGTGGTGCCTAGTCATCCGCCACGTGTCGCGCTCTCGGCTGTCCTCACGTTCACAACCAAAAAGTGGTTCAAATTTGAACTTGCCCCTATATACATATATATATATATATTATATATATCAACGGTTGAGATCACTTCTCTACTTCGTATTTTTTTAGCACTTCTCATTTGAACCATTCTCTATGCAAATATATATACACATAGTCACATATATATAATAGCATGATCTTTGTAGACATCTTAGGTTTCAATAATCAAGAAATTAGTTACTTTTATAATAATAAAGAAATCATAAGACTTTATGCCTTCAGAAGATAATTAAAATGTACAAGAAGACAGGCCTAACATGATGAGAATCATTTGATGGATGCTAAAGCTAAACTCACCAAAACTTGAACTCCGGAAGGCGGCGGATAAAAGGCCTAAATTCATCAGATTCTTTTGTAGGAAGTGAAGCCCCATCCAAAGCTTCTAACTCTGGATCAACCTTTGGTGAGAGAAATCCAATCAACAGGTTCAAGATATAAATTCCAAGGCCATACGAGATAATGTAAAACCCTTCAAGGTAATAGACCCGCAAGACGTATATCGATGCAACAGCAAGTGTCCCAAGCCACCTGTGAAAAGGAAGAGGCGTCGACTTATCCAGATAAAACTGAAAGGCCCTCGAGAATTCAGCTTTCCACTTGGCCAATGGTGCCACTGGGGAGGCAGCATCACCTCCTACTCCTTCCATCTAGACCAACCTTTAATCTTTCTGTACAATGCAATACATAACTCAGAGTCCAAAACCAGCTAATAACTACTGTTCAAAAAGGCACGCACTTATATGGTACAAGACGTGTCTCAGTTGTTATGAAATGGCCCACAGCGTTTTTGTAAGGCGTGGCTCACGCCATGGCAAACCGCACGGCCCACGTCGCGTTTTATTTGTGCAATGGTACTTTTTTTCAATAAAAGTTTTTTTTTTTATCTTTTATGTTTTTACATTTTAACTTTTGATTTTAGAGCATCTCCAACAGGATTTCTATAGTTTTTTTCTAAAATAGAGAACCAAGTGTTAAAATCTCTAAAATGATTTACATTCATCTTCGGCAGATTTTCTATTTTAGAGATTTTACCTCAAATGATAAAAGATTTAATCTCATTGGTGGGATTTCATAAAATATTCATTTCTCTCTCCTACCATTAAGTTTTAGAGATTTCTCTAAATTTAGGAAATCTTTAAGTTTTTCTATTACAGCAAACAAGATATTTTAGCAAAGCTGTAGGAGATGTTCTTACACTTTTATAAATTTATCTAATCACATCACTCGCAGTTTTCATGAATATAAAAACGAAGTTGTACAGTTACCTTACCGGGTAATTTAGTGCATAGGATACTGTTTTTGTGAACTAAAATCTTATCCGGGAAGTGACCAATAGTTACCCCAATACGCATTTGGTAAACGACCCATAAGAGGTCCTTTAAAGGTAACAAATTAGTAGGTGAATGGAGACAAATAAGGAATTTGGTGATCAGATACGGAAAGTGCATAAAGCAAATAAATTTCTACCTAATGAAATTATGAGTAGTAATTATTGAAAAGATAAAGTAGATGAATCGATCAACAAAACAGGTGGTGTTGTAGTGAGAGTATAAGAGCTGACACAAAAGAAATTTGTGTTTTAGGGTTTCAGCGCTTTTACCTCCTGACTGATACGATGATTGATTCTCCAAAAATCGTAAAAATTGAAGAGAATTGCACCTAATTGCTTCCTTTGATTTGGTTTTTGGATAACATTTTGGTCTGTTTGTTTTAGGGTTCTCAGCGCTTTCAAGATGAATAAAAGCTTTTATATTTTAACAAAATAATTCAGATTTTTATTTTATTCTTATTTCTATTTAGTTTTTTTTTGACACGAAAGAAAATAAAAACTTAGGCCATCCTTAGCCGTACCCCTCATACCTCTCATTTTTGCTGTCACATCAGCGCCACATCAGCTTTACCAACACCTTACCAACACCATACCAATCCATCCTTAACCATACCCCTCATTAATTGAATAAAAAAATAAATAAATAAAGAAGAGAGAGAGAGAAAAAGAAGAGAGAGATAGAGAGAGATGGGGGTAGGGGGTGGGGTGGTTCGCGTTTTCGAAGCCGGTATGTGGGTACCGACTAGGCCCACTGCCGGTTCCATACCGATGAAGCAAGACGGTGTTACCGTCGGGATGGCAACGACACCGGTCTCATACCGGTGCCCGTTAAGGATGGCCTTACAGGTGAAGGCAAACTCAAGTGAACAAATACACCAACACATAGGCAAAATAGTTTCTATCCTCCTCACAATCTACATATAATAAAGGGCGTTCCTAGCCGTTTATTTAACGCTTACTCGGGAAGTATTTACCAGATTGTAACGCCCCAAAATCCTTAAGTTATTATTTTATATTGATTGGGTTATTATTATTGTGTTATTAATATTAGTTAATTAGAGTTTTAAGAAGTTGGATTTTAACTAGAAATTTAGCTTGTGGGCTTAGGATTAGGAGTGGGCTTGGCCTAGGAGAAGGGTCCGGCCCGGGTTTATAAATACCTCAAACCTCCTAACTTCTCCTCACAATTCTACTTTCTAACTTGGAGAGGAAGAAAGAGAGAGAGAGAAACCGAGAGAGAATGAAGAAGAAATCAAACCCTAGTTCTCTTCCACTTGATTCAATTCGAAGCAATCATCACACTCGTTGGAGTCACCGGAGGCCTTAGATTCGTTGTTGAGTTCCGTCGATCAAGTAAGGTATAATCATAGTCCCTTTCGTTAGTGTTGGTTTTTTTTGTTCATTATGTTTAGGGTTGTGTGGGATGATGAAACGATCACCGAATCGTTGGGTTGTGTTAGGATTTGTGTTACCAACGTTAGTATATGTTTGGGGAACGTTTTACTTGTTGAATTCTCGTCAGAAAGTCGAATAATGAGTTTGGGATTGATTTTCGGAATTGCTGTCAGGATTGCGCAGCTGTGGGAAATCGGCTCGTTCTCCCTCGTTAACCGTTGGATCGTCGTGAAATTTGGACAGCGGCTTCACAACTCATTGTTCTTCAATCTGACCGGAGGGATCGAGCATCAGAGGCTCCAGTAAGGATCAGCAACCAACCGAAGTTGGCTGTTTTCCAGGAAAAGCGAATTCGGTAATTTGGATTATTAAGCGGTGTGTGCGATTCTCAAAGGCAAACGACGGAGAATCAAGTGTGGTTGTTAATCGATCGCAAGGTAAGAATCTTAAGCATGTTGTTGGTTTAATTGAAGTGATTATCGAGTAATCGATAGGCTAGGGTTTAATGTTGTTTTTGAACCGTTAATTCGTTGCTAGAAGTCGTTTAATGTTGGTTTTTGGTATTGGAATGGATAGGGATGTTATAGGACATCAATGTGTGAATTTTAGGGGCAATTGGACTAGTCTAGCTACGTCTAAGACCCTTGTTTCGGTATCGAGTCTTCGTATTGATTTGATAGTAAGTAATGTGCTTTACGATTGAATTGTTTAGGTGAGTTAACTTGCTATCGTGAGGATACCGAGGAGTACCCTAAGCTGCTATAAGGTGAGTTACACTGTGCTTGTTTTATATTGTTTCGTGTGTATGTATGCATGATTTGGTTGAGTCACTTTTATAATTGTGAGTGGGTTTTTACGTGCGTTGTGTTATAGCTTGCATATATATATGTATGTTGATGTGTTTGATGAGGCCGGGTCGTGGGACGATCCGAAGAGCGAGTAATCGCTAAGGCCGGGTCGTGGGACGATCCGAAGAGTGGGTAACCACTAAGGCCGGATTGCGGGGCGATCCGAAGAGCGAGTAATCGCTAAGGCCGGGTCGTGGGACGATCCGAAGAGTCGGTAACCACTAAGGCCGGATTGCGGGGCGATCCGAAGAGCGGGAAACCGTTAAGATGTGGATATGTGTGATTGTGATGGCACCGGTTGTGGTATGTGCCCGCGTGGCAGTATGAAATAGGCATAGTGCTAGCTCACTAATCGTTTTCGCTTACCCTTTCGTTGTTTACCTTTTTCTCAGGTTCTGGTTTAGAAGTGAATAAGGGCAAGGCCCCAGCTTGATTTTTCTGTGGATGACGGTTTTAGCGACACCTTGGCATTTAATTGTGGGTTTTTATTTTATAATTAATGGGATTTTTAGTTACTTATTTTTAGTTGACATTTATTGAGCCGGTTGGTTGTAAAAACGTATTTACCTCGTAATAAATTTATTTATTAAATTCTTTTTATTTAAAATTTTTAAAATCCCTTTTTTTTAAAAATTGGATGTTATACAGATGAATTCACCTTATAGGATAATAATTGGAATTTTACCTGGTAAGAGCGATGGTATGAACTGAGAGTCTTATCCGGTAAGTGAGATTGACGAATCTTATCCGGTAAGCAATTATCGGGTAAATTTCTGCATACGATGTCGTTTTGAGTGACTAAATATTGTCTGGTATGGTAGATGATGGTGTTCGCTTTTGCTGGTAAGCAGTTACTGGGTAAGTGTTTAGTAAACGACCTCTTAATTCAACCCAACCCATTCGATCCAACTCAATAATAGTTGTTACCCCAGGTTAAGATGGGTTGACGAGTTAATAATATACATAAAGTTGATAGTTGAAATACCATAAATAATACTAAAATACACCCAATAAAATTATTAATTATTACAATCATGAGAAAATATATTGAAATTCCTAAGTCTTGGAATTAAAGTTCAAAATTTTGAATGATAGCATTTAATTGAAATCATTTATCATCAATCAAGTACAAGCTCGAGTCTCCGGATACTTGTCTCCAACTCGATAGTCATTTTTCAAGCTCGAACTCGACTCGAAAGCTTGCTAGTAGTTAAAAAATAAACTTGAACTTGATTGAATTTTTTCTAACTCGAACTCATTTAAAGCTTGAGTATCTAGTATCTCACCACATTTTCATTTTTATTAGTAGGTTTGGTTATTAAAGTTTACAAATAATATTATAAAACTAACTATATATAATCGAGTATCACACGAGCTTTTCGACTCAAGTATTAGGTAGCTCAACTTGTTAGCATGTCGAGTCGAGCTCATTCGAGTCGAATGTTTACCAACTTTTGACCAAGTCGATATCGAATAGCTTGCAGGTTGTCTAACATCGTTTACACAAATAGTTGGACATCTATACTCTTGTAAGTTAGATTAATATATGTACATTTTTTGAGTGGTAAATATTACATATATTGTATATGGGAGCGATCAAATACAAACCGTACAAACTTTTGGTTTCATTGATTAAGTTTGCAAATGAACGTGACCCTATATATATAATATTTCAAAATTACATATACTAGCGACGGGTTGGTAGTTGGGGTTGGATTCAGTTTTTCCTAACCTAATTTCAACCTTCTAATTACTAATTATCGGGTTGATAGGTTGGTGGTTTAGCAATTTGACGATTAGGCCGACTGGGTTTAATGGGGTCGGCCGAGTTTCGCGGGTTGATGTTTTTTGCACACCCCTACCTAGTGATGCTATGGTTACAGATCGTGTCACAAAGATCACCTTACAATCCAAATTTACAGAGCCAAACAATTGTTTCAAACTCATACTACCTTGAAGGGTTTGGATCACGACTAAGCACTTTATTTATACAACCACGTGTGTTTAGCCTCTAGTATCTATACAACTCAACGCTTCCTTCATGCTTATTATAATTGGCTTTATTGTCCCTTGCCTACTTGCTCTTTTCATCCAAACGAACCTTCCTTCATTGTCTCGAGCAACACAACAAAAGGCAAATATCTGGTTTCTGTGAACAAGGCTAGACCAATATTAACCTTTATCATACTCCATAAAAGTTTGCACCTCCCTCCCACTAATCAAAAGGTTTTGCCATCGATACTTCTCCTTGTCTTGAGGTTTGAACCACGCCCACACCTAAGAGGTGACAGACATAATGAAAGAGAAAGGTAAGAGAGAGAGAGAGAGAGAGTGTGTGAGTGAGAGAGAGAGAACGGGTTGGACGGGTTCATGAACCCTCCACCGAACCCACTACTTGAACCCGCCCCCCCATAGCACGACCCCCTGAGCTCGAACCCGCCTCAATCCGAGAATGTGCGCTATGGCAGGCGTTATAACAAACAAAAAACAGAATTCAAATTAAGTAGGGTGGAACTTTGAGGAACATTAGATGCCCCATCTCACGTTGATGGTAGTTGTGTAAAAAAAGTGGACAAGTTGGAGGGGGATTATAGTCAACCGAGACAAATTATGAGGGACATTTTGGTAAGTTTCCTTTTCGATGGTATCTTCTTTTTCATTTCTAGCCGAAAACACACACACAGTACACACACATATACGCAGGTGGTGTCAAAAGGGGTGGTGACGCAAGAACACACAGTCAAACACTGATCCGCCATGGGAACCCTAGGAAGAGCCGCTTACACAGTCGGCTTTTGGATCCGGGAAACCGGCCAAGCCATGGATCGTCTAGGTTCACGTCTCCAAGGCAACAACTTCTTCAAAGAACAACGTATGTAATCAATCGAATCCCTAATTCCCCAATTTCTTTTAATCTAATGTTTCAAACCCTCAACATTTCTTCAAATTGGTGTTATTGGATTTCAATCTGAGTTTGTATTTCTATCGCGAAGATCGTTGCTTTCTAATGTGGAACTCAAAGAGTTCAGATTTATATTGATCGATTACTTTCTTACTTGGAATTTATATTGTATGCCGAAGAACGGAATGTGTGGAATTGTTTAAATTGTTATTTGAGGTACAAGCAATTAAATTGGTGTTTTAGCTTTTTTGATTAATGTGGACTATGGATTCTTGATATCTAGACTGCAATTTGAAGTCAATTAAGCAAAACTTGTATATGAAGCAGTCTTTGATCAGCATTACCAGATGACTAACAGAATGCAAGTAGTTCTGATGATAAATGCTGGGACTGAACACATATTCAGCACAAAACACAGAAACAAAGGCATAGATTACATGTTTGGGATTGTTTCTTTTATCTGCTGCTGTATAGGAGTATGCATATTACCATTGAAAAAGATTTGAGCTCCAATTATGTTTAAGTTGAAGCTGTCAGCATGTAGCCATGTACTGAGCTGTAGTATAGTTGATCTGAGTTCATTCTGATATCCCCCATAGAGAGCAGCCTAGCAGGGGAAGGAAGACACATGCTTCTCTATAGACAGAAACATGCTAATTATGTTTTCATTAAAAGTACAAGCTATAATCTAAAGATGTGATCATGTTTATATATGAAATACATACCAACAAAACTATCTTTACAGACTTGTCAAATTTTGATAGGATGCTGCAATTTTTCTGTATCTTTTCTGTGCTAGATGCCTACATAATTCCCGCACACTCTCCATTTGGTGACTCATCAGATGTCTATGTGATATGCGTACTTTTAATATAGATGTGTTTTCAAGAGTGTGGCACTAAGAGTACTTGCAGCTTGCCATTGTTTTTGTTTGAGATTGGAATAAAACAAGGGCAGCTTTTGCATTTAGACGTTGTCGATGATATATTTCCAGTTCTTCTTTCTAGGATGTAAATATTTCTAAACTGACATATGTATGATGCTGACGTTCATTCTTTTTGGCTTGCAATTTTGTGCTTAGCTACTTTGCGAAATGCTTTGTAATGTTCTTATGTTTGAGATACATACTACATAGAAACCCCGTAGAAATTTCTCAATGCTAGAAAACAACAGTATCCTTCAGGAATCACGAAGCGTTTGACGGTTGAAAATTCTCAATGCTAGATCACTTCAACTTTGTCATGTTTGCTTTCGTTTTTTTTGTATTTCAACACGATCATTCACTTTTCCATTCGTCAAAGAACAATCATGTTAATTTTATATTATATTATATACCATGTTGTTTAGGACTGAAACTTCAATTTTCTGAATCAGAAGTTACCAGGACCTAAATCTATGTTCATTGTTGCTTTTTTATTTCATCTTGGGATTCAGCATGCCTAACACTCATTCAATACTAATGCTTTCATCAAACCAATCTTGACTTCTTTTTTTGCCAGTGTCTAGGCATCGAACTCTTATGAATGTATGTGATAAAGTCCCTGCTGTTGCTAAGGATGCATTTGTGGCCCCAAGTGCTTCTATCATTGGGGATGTCCAAGTGGGAGCAGGATCGTCTATTTGGTATGGATGTGTTTTGAGAGGTAATGCTTATCATGGTAGCTTTTGTAAACGAATTCCCATAGTCTTTTACAGTCCTTTATGGAACAGCGGAAGACTGTCTTAAGCTTGATCATGTTGTAGCTAACAGTAATAATAAAGTAGAAATTATTCTGAAAAGCAAGAGATAAGTACAAACAACTTGATAAAAGTAGGTAAATTAACCGACAGAAAAGTGTAAATGAAAGACAAACTCATACAATTTGGTGTAGGTTATTTCTTGCACTTCATAACAAGCTTTCTTATCATTGCTTGTAATGCATCTACTCTGTCCATTCATTATCATGTTGTGATGCTGGAGGAGCTTCTACATGGCAACGCAAACATTTTAGCCTACATTTTATCAACTTTAAAGTTAGTCCACTTAGGTGTTTGCGTGTCTATGAAAGCATACTCTTAATCTAGAATATTAAAAATCACCAAAACTTTATATGCATGCTAAATGTTGATACATGATTATTGGTCTAATGTTGTAAGAGGATGCAATCACTATGCTTAGCACATTCTGAAATCAAAATGATGCAACACATTAAATATTTAGTACAACCAAAGGGCTGAAAAAGAAAGTCTATAGGGTGTGTAGAGGGCAGTCCTGGATTGGATATTTGGATACACTGATTCCAATCTTTGCCGTGGATTGAATTTGAAGGTTAACTTGCTTTGTTTTGCCCTCGACATAAGTAGTATGAATCAAGAGTAAGCTAGAATACCCCAAATCTTTTGCCTGAAGTTACTCAAATTATTTTTATAGTTGCAATTTCCACCCTTCTTTTAATTTCATATTGTAGCTTGATTTTGTAAACTTAACTAATTGACCATAAATCAAAAGGGTTGTTTATGTCTTCTATTTTAGCTACTTACTTTTCAAGAGAAAAGATGAAGAAGTACAAGTGGTCAAATGGCCACTTTAAGATTAAGTTCGGGCAGAATTTTCATATTTGGACAAACACCCACTTGTTTCCTTAACAAGACATCTCCTCTAGTCCTTGCATGACCCATCTGGGCAGATATTGTGATAATGTTCTTAACATGGTCGTAGGGGAGTTCAAGTGGGCATGATCTCACAGTCATCATAATACTGAACTATTGCTGTACAAATCTCCTAGAACATGTTTGTACTTCATTCTCCGACGTTTACCTCTACACACATTTCAAGCGAATCTAAAGGTTTCTCTATAATGTTTCTGTTAATGCAATATTCTATGTTTCCACTTGTAGCTCATCCGGCATAAAATTGTCTATAAGGTCATCTTTTGTGTCACTTTATTAGATACAACACAATCACACAGAACATGTTTATTTTCTGGATCATCTCGTCTACATATCCGCATTGATGTTACGATATCAGTCCATATATGTCCAGAGACATCATAAAAGAGTGATGATGAGATTGAAACCAGGAAAGGGAAGTCTCCAACTGCTTAACACAATGGATATATAATCCTCATCCATGAAGGCAGCATGTAAACCTTTGTATGTCCAATACATCCTCAAAACGGTGTAGAAGCTAACAAATATAGTGTGCACTTGTGCAACTTTGAGTTATACAAAGACATCCAATCGCAATACTTAAACTTAGATATACCTGCCCTGTTCCAAATAATAAGTCTGCTTGATAGTAATTCTAAATGTGGATTTTCTTTATCTTTCTTATCTGCTTTATTCAGCAATTATACATCTGTGAAATGGCATGCTCACCGATCAGATTCTCTTTTTTTACAGGTGATGTGAACAGCATTAGTATTGGATCTGGCACTAATATACAGGACCATTCACTTGTGCATGTTGCAAAATCTAATCTACCTGGAAAGGTGCTTCCGACAGTGATTGGAGACAATGTGACTGTTGGTGAGCAACGTGCCGGGAGCTAGTTGTCTAACATTTTTTAAGCCTAACTTGACAAGGCTCTACCTTTTTATTTATTTATTTATTTATTATGAAGTGACTTAGATTCAAATATGCAGGTCATAGTGCTGTTTTACATGGATGCACTGTTGAGGATGAAGCATTTGTTGGTATGAAAGCTACACTTCTTGATGGGGTTGTCGTAGAGAAGCATGGGATGGTTGCTGCTGGAGCCCTTGTAAGACAGGACACCAGAATTCCCAGTGGCGAGGTACTAAGCTCTTCTCTCTGTCTCATTAATAAATTTTTATTTACCAATATGGATTTGGCGACATTTATATTTCTTTGTTGGAGGTTTGCAATATGAAATCATGTGGGTCAATGTCTTACCTGGTTACCCCCACCCTTGGTGTCTTGCATTTGGTATTAAGATAGCATTGAGCTTCGTAAGAGCCTGTATGCAATTGGTGTTCTTGCTATTTAGAGAAAATGGTCGCCACTATGCTAGATCTAAATAGGTTTGAGGGATACTTTTGTCTTTTCAAATGTAGAGAATTCAAATTATGTCTTGGAAATAATGATGTGACCAGTGTGCCATCTAACTGTATTCCATGATCTTTACAGTCTCTACCCAATATATATTAGGCTGATTTCATGCTTTAATGATCGACAACTGAAGAGTAATTTATATGATGTCAAACACCAGTGTTTGTGAGATCCTAATATCAAAACTGCTAGGAAATTATGCTTTACTTAGCTAAGATGCATTTGTGCGTAAGTTGCTGAACCCCAAGGTTTTTAATAATCTGTAATTTGCTGAAACCCAAGGTGGATTGGTGATTGCAAATATTCGATGTTTTCCTGCTGCTTTTATGTCATATGATATATTGCTGGACTGATTGAATTTTATAGCCATCATACTTGGTTTTTCATTTTGGGCAAAGTAAAATCGTTTTTTTGAAGTCTAAAAAACATTTATAGTTGCCATAAACAAGTGGCTGTGGATGAATCCTGCACATGTACATCTTGACACTTCTAGTCAAACCTTTTGATTCTCACAAGAATGATATCTTGTCTGCTGCTAAAAATCAGTTATGATGATTTGAAAGGTGAATTAACTATATTTTTTAGTTATTGCCCCTTGAGGAATGAGTGCATACTTCTCTGGCTATCAAGTCATATTTAATCACACCTTGTTGCCAATTGTGCATACTAAAAAACATGATTTTCTGTTCATTCGTTATTGAAATTAGTCTATCAATAACAAATGAACAGACAATCTATTTATTAAGAAATTGGTTTTTGAATGTTCTTATTTATTTATTTTTTCGCGCACTATAGTTATGAAAATGGAAGCTTAGTTGGGAATGTGACAACAGGTATGGGGAGGTAATCCTGCTCGGTTCCTGAGAAAGCTTACAAATGAAGAGATAGCCTTCATCTCCGAGTCGGCTGCCAACTACAACAGCCTTGCCCAAGTTCATGCCACTCAGAATGCAAAGCCACTTGACAAGACCGAGTTCTTAAAAGTACTACAAAAGAAGGCCAATGTAGCCCAGACTCTGCTTCAATAAAATTATCGCCAATAGCAAGAAAGATGTTTCTTGCTAATAAGTCTGCCACAAGGTAGTTGTTTTTGTTTTCCTCCTGCTGAGTTTGATGTTGACGAACGCCTTTTTTTAAGCAGCTTAATGGATATTGGATCATCTTTTGAAATAAGGAAAAAAACATACTAGGGCTAGAATTGTTACATTTACGATTTGTTGTATTGTTTCTTCTTTCCATTTTTACATCGAAGACTTTGATTTGGATTTGATATAATTTTATGTGGATTTGACGAAGACATTCAGTATATACCGGTATTTGATGGGCGACATGAAGTTTTTGGAGTTGGTTATTCGTCTTGGAAACGGTCGTTTTATTCTTTGGGGTTACTAGAATCTCTTGGGCCAGTAACCCTTTAGGAGGTTGAATCTTGATTCCATTTTTGAATTTTTGTGTTGAAGATAATTTTCAAGCAACCAACATGCACTTAAAATGCAAAAAGAAAAACTCTAGTTGCTAAAAAGTAAATAAGAGACTTCTTATAAAGATTCTTTCATCTCTAAAGGATTAATAGTAATTATTTCTATAAGATATCTTTTTTTATAAAAACCGATGTTCTAAATGCTGTGAGATGCGGTGTGATATAGTGGCAGCCTTAAGTCTTACAAGTTGCGGTAGGACTTCGATATTTACGAGGCGTGCCATATAGTGTTTTATGTATACATATAAATATTTATGTATGTGTATATAGAGTTGGGTTTTGGTGAGATCAAGCTATTTCCATGAGATCGGTGAGACTAAACGCTTTTACATGAAACTTCACATCAAAACACTGTGAAGTTTAAAAAAATTCGAACATTCATCATTAAAACATACTAAAAAACACTATTGAGAAAAAATAATCCAAAAAAAGGTAAAAAACAAAACCATCACAACTCAAAAAACTGTGAATGTAACAAATAAATAATTCGAACCTTCACAACGAAAAAGCTGTGAAGGTAAAAAAAAATCGAATCTTTACCTCAAAAAACACCGTGAACGTAACATTTATAGTGTTTTTACGATGAATATCCGATTTTTGTTCCATCAAATTAGATTTTTGTTCCACCTTGTCCCATGTCATGCCAAACATGGGACTATTTTTTTTTTGTCCCAGCCTCATACCACTTAGTCTGCGTACCAAACGCGACCTTAAGGTTGTTCATTTTCTAAAAAACCAACAAAGTGTTTAAAGGCTTTCTAAAAAGCCTAACCGTTTGTAAATAAGTAGTTGTTTTACCTTATCTTTAAATCACAAAATAAAGAAATTTAAAACTATTATAAATTTAATAATTTAAAATTAAGAAAAACCTTAAATTTTTTATATGAATCTTAAGTGATTTAGAAAATTCTGAAATATGTCAAGTTTTCTTAAATAAGAAATGGTTTAAAAAGATTAGTTTGAATTTAGATTAGTATAAGAGAAAAGTTCAAAAAAAAACCCAATGAACTATTCCATTTTGAATGGTTAAGTCCTAAACAATTTTTTTGAACAAAAAAATCATTAAACTTTCTCATTTTGAATGATTAAGTCACTAAACTATTATTTTGAATGAAAAAAACATTAAACTTTTTCGTTAAGATTGATTAAGTCCTCGAACAATTTGTTTTTGATAAATAAACCATTAAACTTTCAAAATTTGGTTATATACCCCCTTTTAATAAAAATAAAAAAATTAAATGTAACCGACTATGAAGGTTTTAAAGGTAAAATATAACTATGTTAGTTTAGGTTAAACAAATACAAGTAGCAAATTTATAAAAATTCAATGATTAATTTTGTTGAAAAAAATGTTTAGGACTTAATCATTCAAAATAAAAAAGTTTAATGATTTTTTCATTCAAAAGAATAGTTTAGTGACTTAATCGTTCAAAATGAGAAAGTTTGATGGTTTTTTTGTTCAAAAAAATTGTTTAAGGACTTAATCATTCAAAACGAAATAATTCGTTGGGTTTTTTTGAACTTTTCCCTTAGTATAATGATAAGTTTAATTAGAAAATTTGGGCCGAAATTATTAGCTTTGAAATTTATAAATTTCGGGCCTCTTAGATTTTGTGTTTAATTACATGGGTATGTATCGAACTTGTCACGTTTTTATCATTGTATGTACTCAACTTATAAACTTACCATTGTATGTATCGAACTCTCTAAAACTGTCATTGTATGTATCCAACTTTATCAAAACCTCAAGTTCGATACACTTTCGTGACAAATAGAATACATTCAATGATAGGTTTTGATAAAGTTGGATACATACAATGACAAGTCTAGCAAGTTCGATACATATATACAATGATAAGTTTATAAGTGAGTACATACAATGATAAAACGTGACAAGTTCGATACATACCCATGTAATTAACCCTAATTTTCGATCCATCGAAAATGTTGAAGGATTCGATCCTTAAATTGAAAGAAAACAACGTTTGTTACCACACTCAGAATGATAAAAAAAAATCCTCAGTACCATTCTGAACTCAGGTTTTCGATTGTTGATCATTTGGTTTCATCATCTTCATTGTCGCTTTCTGTTGGATCGATGCCATGGGGTGTTTTCTTCATAAATTTGAAGGTCGTGATTCGTGGATGTCCCGTCATCAATTCTTAAGGGGAGTCTATCGACCACAACCTAAAAAGAAAAGATTGCGAGAGGTCAAATTAACACAATTTTTATACCCAAAAATTTAACCTTTCCTTCAAATAGTTTGGTGTAAAACTAGCATTTGTTATAAATTTCCTCTTGTCGAATCTTTCCATACATTGTTTCTTCATACTACCTACTTATCATGGGTAGGGATGTAAACCAGTTAAACAAGCTACTCGAGCTTGAGCTCGTTTATCTCATGCTGATCGAGCTAAATAATTTTAGAACTCAAGTCGATCTAGGAGACAAAATAGGACTCGTTTAACCTAATGAGCCGAGTATTATAACACATTTTTTACACCAATGTGCCATTTGAACTACCATTTTCCCAGCAAAACATGCTCGTATATCATACAATAACAATATTAAAAACTATCAAACTCAAGTGAATAAACGAGTTAATCGATCGTGAGTTGAAACCCACAAACAAGTATCAAGCTCGAGCCCTACCTTGATAAAGTTAATTGATCTCGAGTTGAGCTCAAGCCTAGCATTAATTTTTTTGGTCCAACTCCATTAACCTAGCCACTCGAGTTGAGCTCAAGCCTGGTATTACATTGAAAAAGTTTTTTAAGCTCAAGCCTGGCATTACGATTTCTAGTTGAATTTTTTTGGTATGGGTCCTGTGGGAGATATAAGTCATTTACCATGATTCCTGCTTCACTAATATCATATGTAGTCGTAGTCTCGGATATCGGTGTCTCCTCGACACTTTTATCAACAGAAGATGATTTTGACATTTCTGGGAACCTATAAATATGATCCTGTTTGAATTTCATTGATACAAGCACAAGATTAAGAAAACATGAATAGCTTAATTATTAAAATCAAATCAGCATATACATTTGATACAAGAGAAAAACACAAGGGCATTGAAATTTGAGAAATATATAAATTGTATTTGTACAACATCTTTGTCATCGTGATTTGTAATTTGTTGCTCTGATTTACAGTTTGCTTTATGAGAATTTCGGTTTTCGTCCTTAACCTTTGTTGATTATAGTTTTTGCCATTCTGAAATACAATATGTTGCTCTTTTTTCTGCTCATTTTCTATTAAAAAATAAAATATAGAGAGAAGGATAAATGAATCTGAAAACTCATTTAAAACTATTCATTTTTATTCCTTTATTATGACTGACTACATGATTTATCAATGTGCAATAATCTTAGACGTAATACGAAGTATTTTCATTAAATGCATACACTAATGAAATGCATATAGGAATGAAATTCCATGCGTACATCTATATGCATTTACACTGATAATTCTATGCACATCTATATGCATTCCATTAGTGTATGCATTTAATGAAAATATTATGCGTTACATGTAAAAATTATTATATGAAATCAATAATCATTGATAAATCAAGTAATCAATCATAATGAAATGGATAAAAATGAATGATTTTAGAGGAAGGTCCAAATGAGAAGTGCTAAATAATTGAGAAGTAGAGAAGTCATCTCCACCACTCATCCGGTCAATAAAGGGGGCTTTGACCGGTTACGGTGGACGCGATCACGAATGATTGACACGATTCATGGAGGGTGGAAACGATTAAAGGAAGGTGACCCGGTCAAAGCCGCCTTTATTGACCGGATGAGTGGTGAAGATCACTTCTCATTTTTTAGCACTTCTCATTTGAACCTAATACTATATATATATATATATATAGAGAGAGAGAGAGAGGGGGGGGGGGGGAGGGAGATTCAAACGAGAAACATATCAATTTATGAGAACGTGAGAAGCAATCTCAGCCAGTCATCTGGTCAACAAAGGCGGCTTTGACCGTCCCCCATTAATAATCTCTACCCTCCCATGAATCGCGTCAATCCTCCGTCATCACGTCCACTGTAACCGCGAAATGAATGGCTGAGATTGCTGCTCTCCATGTTCTCTTAAATTGATATGCTTCTCGTTTGAACCTTCTCATCATATATATATATATATATATATAGGGGTGGGTTCAAATACAAACCACTTTTTAGTTGTGAACGTGAGGACAACCGAGAGCGAGCCATGTGTCACTCTGAATTTTCGCGACTTAGTGTTATTCATTCTGAATAACGCTTTATTCAGATTGAATAACACTAAGTCGCGGGAAAAGTCGTGCGTGTCAGAAATTTTGTTGCTACGTGTCGCGCTCTGGATTGTCCTCACGTTCACAATCAAAAAGTGATTTGTATTTGAACTTTCACCTATATATATTAGGTTTATATATGAATCATTAAAAAAATCCATATGAATTGAAGATGCATACGCTAAAACATATACATCTTCAAATTGACCTTTTATATTTTTTCAAATAGATTCATATATAAACATTCCCCTTTTTACCTTGTCAGGTCATTTACTTTTCTTACTTACATAATTTTTTAACTTGATATACAAAGTTTCAATTTTTAAAGAATTTTGTATTCGTTACACAAAATAGTAACTAAAAGCAAGATTTCTTATATCTTTGTTGTATTTCTTAGCTTTGAAAATATTGAAATTAATTAACCCCACTTCTTCTTAGTTAAATTTTTTGCACTGTCCCTTAGAAGTATGAACATTTTGGCCCCTCATTTTATACTAGACTGCATAGATGGAATGTATAATTACAGCCCTTCATCTTAATTATCGAAGTAGTAAACTTAGGTAACTTAAGGTACTACTAAAGAATTTACCGATTCAGCCCAGTAGACGTTGCATTTAACGGTTTTCAATTCCGTAAATGATTGATATGACTGTTGAGGTCTACCGGTCTTTCTCCACCCTCGTACTTCTGTAACAATGCAGATATGAGGAAGCGTAATTCATTGAAATAGGCCTAGTATTATATTGACAAGAGGAACATACATGTATCATCAATAGTATCACCAACTAAAATGCTAAACCATCCTGGTGTTAGTCTGTCAACCTGCATTAATTCAAAGAAATCACACCGACAAAGATAGTATGCTCCGGTGCTAAGTTGAAACCTAGACAAATCTCCACCAAGAACTTCCATCGGATCCATGTTATTTTGCAAGGTGTCATATGCTACTTCATAATCAGTATATACAAGGGTTGCACCACACTCATGTATCTCGAATCCATTCATCACCAAAATAGACACGGTAACCAGATCTCCAACGTTTAATTTGCTTCCAATTGGCCAATAGCTTAACCATACACAAATTTCACCAGATTCAGGTTTCCCAAAGACTTTGGGATTGTATATCAGGTCAACATCAGTTGTTGTCGTTGTGATTTTAGCAAACCATACGCAATCATCACCGGATACTGTATATTTGGACATCACGTTTAATCCTATGAGCCTCTTATTCTTGGGACACAAAGGCACCTCAAAGGACAATGATATTGATTCTGATATATACTCGGGTATCATGTTTGGATCCTTTATGTCTGGCAGGGATATGCTCATTATATTGAATTCGTACAACATCTGCAATGACACATGGACCAAACTTCAATCAGTCATATATATTAATAAGTGTGCATATGGTTCTTCCATGTGCTTGTGTGTTCTTATTTGTGCATGTGTCTTGTAATGGAACAAAGAACCTGGAGATGGGAACTTCTGCCGGTCATGAGCTCATCATCACCACCGAGGCACAACTCATGATTTTGGTATTTCTTGAGCCACTTCAAATGTCCCAGATCAGCTTCATCAAGATTGTTTAACAACACCAATTTGATAAAGCCTTCAATCTCGGACAAAACACTACAACCTTCATAACCAAACTCTTGCAACGTGAATCGACCTGATTCGAATGTCACTTTCTCTAGTGACGTACAATAGTATGTATACAACTCTGCTAGTGTACTTGGTAGACATAGAAGCCATCGAAGCCTAGAGCAGAAACTCAATTCAAGGACCCGAAGAGTTTGAAGATGCTTGTACGTAGGCAAGAGTTCAAAGATCCCGTTGCCTAAATTCAAGTATTGCAGAAATGGTTGATCACTGAAAGTGAGAGGAAAATCATCGGTACATTCAAGATTGCAGTCCTTGAGGAACAAGCGCTCTAATGAATGTGGCAAAGAAAAGGAATATTTAAGATTTTGACACCCATTCATATTTAGTAAACCAAGACTTGCAAGTTTTTCAATGGTTTCGCAAATATGAACCAATCTGTGGCAGTTCCAAACAATCAAACTCTCAAGATTAGGAAGTCGAGAGATGAAAAGGATCTTTCGTAGATACAGAGAGCTTTTAAGATTAAGAATCTTGAGTGATGGAAGAACCTGTTGCAAAAGTAACATAAAAGAAAAGAAAAGAAAAAAAGATTTAATTAGCCCTCTACATCATATCCACTGAGAGCTTAATGTCCAAGCCATAGAAAGAGGATATGGAATTCATATGTACCATGGGCGGTTCAAATTCTTCCAACCCGCTATAGCTCATATCTAGAGCGACCATGTACCCCATGCATAAGCTGGAAGGCATTCTTGATTCAATGAATCCAACCCAACATAGCCATCTTAGATGTTTTGGAAAATCCCTTTGGAAATGTTTGAAATTCACAAAATTGAGTTGGAGTAATTGTAGTTGATCCATCTCCGGAAGCGGATCCGCGGAATGTAACATCTGCAATTTATCATGAAGAATGTTAGGAAATCTATCTCACATGTAGAAATAAATGCACAAAGATTTCCCCCCCCCCCCAAGTATTAAAAGAATACGTGTGCATAGCACCGGAAGAGTTCATACCAAAAAAAAAGGTAACTTATTTCTCTAAACGCATTTATGGTAATGAAATTAGAAAATTACAAGATCAGAATTTATGGCTAAAGTTATTAAGTTACACAAACAAACCTCTGTTATTTGCAAGCGTTCAGATCCATCCCTCAATTTGAAATCATCATCTTCCATTAGCATATGCATGTCCAGTGCTAGACCAGTCATTGTTTTTGATCCCTAAATGGAAAGATTATGAAACAATATGCTCTTTAAGATCAAATAGCTAGGAATGTATGAATGGAAAAAAGTAGGCTTAAACAAACATACACATATATGACAGGCATTTTACCTTTCCTTTTATCAACATATCGACAGATTCTGTATTGCGCCAAACTCTACTACGTTTGGTAGGTATGGTCGATTCTCGATCGACGATGCTTCTCCCCATCTCTTGAAGCAATCTATGCATCATTAGTTTTTTGTTTGGTGTAACATAAAGAAGGCACCTCTTCATTAGGGTTTTGATCCTAGATACTGCAGAGTAATCCGGCTCCAATATCTTTACCACATAATCTAGGTCTTTGCCAACAAAAAAACAAGCAATATGCAAAAACAACTCTCTATCATAGTCATATGGTAAAGAGTCGTAGCTCCGTTTGAGTATGGCATAGATATCATGATGCATATCTTTCCCCAATAACTTCACTGCACTTTTCCAATAATGGATGCTACTATCATCTCTTAGAGTTGAACCCAACACTTCAAGAGCAAGTGGATTTCCGTCACAATATTGTACCACCTGTTTTGCAAGATCCTCGTAACCTTTCTTCGGAATTTTGGCTCCAAAGGCATGAAGACACAAGAGTTTCAATGATTCATCATCTTCAAGTAATTGCATTCTGTACTCTTGATACCTTAGAGATCTAGACTTAAACCAAAAATCTAGATTATCTTCCATTGTTGTTATTATAATCTTACTTTGTTTGTTAATAATCCCTGCTCCAAGAAAAGAGTCCAATTGGCTTGGTTTAACAATATCATCTAGAACAACAAGAGCCCTTTTGGTTTGTAAGACCGCTTGAATAGAAAAGAGACCTTGACAAAGACCGGGTATTCTTCTATTCTTGCCACCTATAATATCATTGAAAAGTTGTTCACGTAGTTGAGGCACATCATGTGGTTCTTTACATCTACTACCAATGCGTTCAACAATACTAATGTTTTCAAAATATTGCCAATTTGAATATGTGATGTATTGGGCCAATGTCAACTTGCCACTTCCTGCCATGCCGCAAATTACTAAAAATTGTGTATCCGATTGCTTTAACCAATAATTCATTTCTTGAACTCGAGCATCCATCCCTATTAGATTGGGTGGAAGATAAATTGCTTTACGATCAAGTTTATTATAGATAGTGTCAACAATATCCTTTATAAACTTTGTTTCAGACCTGTAAACACAAAAAGAAAAAATAAAAAAAAATAGCAAAAGTCAACAACAACACTTACGAATATCATGATAAAACATAACTAAAAGGATGTTGAATAACTAAAAGATTAACATGTAAAATACAATGTACCAAGATATATTTTGATTTAAATTTGATTATTGTTAATTTAATGAAAGTCACAATGCATAAATTATGACAAAAATATAGTAAGAAATTTTTGTTTGTTTCATCGTCATCTTGAATTGAATAGGAACAATAAAATATGTCATTTATATGATTATGGAAAATTATAGTATATCAACACTATTTAGATCCAAATTATTTTCAGATGTCTTAATCAACAAAGAAAGAACAAAAGAGCTTCAATTGCATGGACGGGCCTCCCTTGGAGGCCACTGTTGTATGGACCACCTTATTGTATTATTTGTGCGTGGAAGGGTAAAATTTTCGAATTTTATGAAGGTGTAACTGTATTATTTTGGAGGGTGCTACCATATCGTTTTCTGAACTTTAAGGTGTGCACCTAAAAATCAAAAACTTATAGAAGAATCAACAAAAAACCCAACAAATCACCTAAAATCAACAAAAAAAAACGAACTTTTTTCTCAAAATCAACTAAAAGCCGAAAAAATCTCTCTAGGTCAACTAAACAACCTAAAAGATCTCTCGATTAAACAAAAAAAGTCAATTGAAATCAACCATAAAATCGAAGAGAGAAGAATTCTCGAAATCAATCAAAAACTTAATTATATGGTGCCACAGTTTGAAAATTGTTCTAGGTAACGATACATCATTTTTATAAAACTTGTTAATACATAAATTAAAATACACTTGTAAAGAACAATCTTGATCCAACGTTTGTGGGTTCATATACTAAAAATCCCAACATCATTATCTCAAATCCACAAAACATTTAAAAAGTCATAGTAGTTAAAACTAGTAATTCACATCGACATAAATTAAAAGGTTTTTGTGATTGATGATTAAAAATATAAGATGAAAAAATATCACGGAAAACATACCCCGAAAGAACCAAGCCTGCCAAATCAACAACCTTTGTAAGAGCTCCCTCCCACCGATTCACGTTATCGTCTGTCCACCTTGTAGAGGTTTTTACTTTGATGTTGAAATTTTCAGTTTGCTTTCTAATAAACGAGGGATCAACATCATAAAATACAGGCAAGACAAAATGATTGCACTCTCTCCTTTGCTTGAGAATCAACCAAAGCTCGTCTAGACACCATGTGGATGTTGCATAATTTTCCGACAAAACAATTATTGAAGCCTCGGATGATTTGATTGCTCTCTCTATCTCAGGCTTTAGTTCTTCACCTCTGTCGATTTCATCATCCTTAAAAGTACGAATTCCTGCATTGACCAACTTTTCATAAAGATGATCCGTAAAAGAATTACGAGTATCTATGCCTCTGAAACTTAAAAACACGTCATAGTTGTCACCATTAGTCTTGGGAAAAGCCGTGGTACTAGAAAAAGAAGTGGAAGCCATTGAAATTACAGAAGAAGCTAAGCAAAAATGAAATTTAAATGGTTAAAGGGGTCCGAGATGGGATATGAAGGGGGGTCTGAAGTATTTGGTCTCCTAATAAGGCCAACAATTAATGATTAAAAATAATCAAAACTTCCTAATCAAAGATGCCATGGGCATATTTCTAAGAAGAACAAACAAAAACAAATTACAAAATAGTGGACAAATAAATAATTTCTTATGATTAAGCCTTG
This sequence comes from Centaurea solstitialis, assembly GCA_030169165.1. Lineage (NCBI taxonomy): Eukaryota > Viridiplantae > Streptophyta > Magnoliopsida > Asterales > Asteraceae > Centaurea > Centaurea solstitialis. The sequence goes on along the minus strand of CM058040.1, from coordinate 88,240,347 downwards.
GGTTTGAGTTTGATTTAGTTCTTGAAGTTTGGATTTGGTTTTATTTTGATTTTGATTTAAGTTTGTTTTTGCGTTTTTGGTGTAAGTTTTGTGTTTTATGTTTTCTAATGATCAAAGATACGGAAAAGATGACAAAAAAAAGGTGGATAATAAAGATAAAATGATATAATACTTAGAAAGAGGTTCAAATGAGAATGATATCTTTTTAAGAGAATGCGAGAATGATTTTTTGTGTACAAAATCACATGTGATTAAGCACTGGACGAAAAAAAATAGACACGTGCGACCTTGCCCGCAACTTAAGGTCACGGGGCAAGTCGCGCAGTTGTTAATCACATGTGATTTTCCATATGATTTACTATATGAATCATATATGATTTTGTACATGTTTTTTGTACCTGAATTTTACTTTGTTATATATGATTTTGTACACAAAAATCATTCTCATATATGATTGGCCCGAGATGATTGGCTGAGATTGATTCTCGTATTCTTTTAAATTGATGTCATTCTCGTTTGAACCTTCCTCATAATACTTAACTAAAAAATAACAATCGTCATAAGAAAGGACCAAAACCGTTGAGAGAGAACAAAAAGTCGCTGAAATTGATAAATGTTACTATGTTAGGGACCAAAAGTGAATTTTTGGTCATCTGAAAGAAAAAAAGAAAAATTAATAAGCATTATTCAATTTCTTCTAATAAGCATTGGCTTGAAGAAAAAGAAAACCCCCTCTCTTTTAACCCTAGAACAGAGAGAGAGATCATCAACACACACTCACACACACACACAGAGGATTCGTTTTCCGGCGAGAAAATTGAAATCAATCAGACGCATTAAAGATGTTCAGAAACCAGTACGACACCGACGTCACCACATGGTCGCCGGCGGGGAGGTTGTTTCAGGTGGAGTACGCCATGGAAGCAGTCAAGCAAGGATCGGCCGCCATTGGCCTCCGATCCAAGACTCACGTCGTCCTCGCCTGTGTCAACAAGGCTAATTCCGAGCTCTCATCGCACCAGAGGAAGATCTTCAAGGTCGATGACCACATCGGCGTCGCCATCGCCGGTCTCACCGCCGACGGCCGTGTTCTATCGCGGTACATGAGATCCGAGTGCATCAATTATGGATATACCTACGAGTCTCCTTTACCTGTTGGCCGTTTAGTTGTTCAGCTCGCCGATAAAGCTCAGGTCTCCTTCGAATTCAATTCTCTACTTGTTTGCCTATTTGTGCTTGAATACTTGTGGTTGTTAGGGTTTACCTTTTGTTCAATTGTTCCACAAATTGATCATGGAAAAGAACTTATGATGGCTTAGAAACTCTTTAATTTAGGGACCTTATATGTGTAAGATTAGTAAAACATTGGACACTCTGTTATCTGTTTTAAGTAGAATCAAGTTGCTGATGGTAGATATAAAATATAAACTGGAAGATTAATTATATGTATACTGAGGTGTGTAGCAAACTTCAGCTCAATGAGCCTTTTACTTTGCTCAATTTTAAACAAATTATTGGTGAAGTGGTCTATGTTGGAGAAATTATGTAGTATAGCTTTCTACTTCCTGAGGAAAATCGGCGGTTGTTTGATACTGTGAAAGATGAATCTTAGAGTGTAATTGTGGTTATGTTTTGTGAATATTCTGTTGAAAATTATTGTTTGGATTGTAATAAATTATATGATAGCTGTGCACAATTAGTCTTGTTTAGTATTTTAAAAGAACATACGCATCACTCTTTTTAAGGTTATAGTTCTGAAAGTTCCATTTGTAAATTGTTTATCTCTGGCATTTGTAGTGTTTAATTAGGGGCTAAACAGGCTATTCAAACTGTGATTGAAGATCTATAACGATCTTAATTTTAGTGGGACATGAAAAAACAAGAGTGCTGAATAGAATATGGTGCACCATTTTTTCTCAAGTATTTGTCTGATTTTTCTTTTTGGGTTAGCGAGTAAAGTTCGTGTTGATCATAAGTTACCATTTCATTAACTAATAGTTTAAGAGTACCATTGTACATTATTTTCTTCAATTCTTCAGAATTATGCCAACATTTACTAGTTTACCTTGTATTAGATAGACTATTCATGCTATTTTTCTTCTACCTTGTGTTTCATGTCATATTTCATTTAAGATTCAAATGGCTTGGTTAGGTTTCTTGTATCTTACACGTGATTTCGTTAACATATTCTATGTCCATTCAATCAGTGTTTAGAAATGTTGTTCATCAAGATGTCAAATTATGTCAGTATATGTGGTTATTGAATACAATATAAAATGTGAAATTACATATTCAGAGTAGTCAAAATATTATGAATGCAAATGGAGGAAGTGCTGTAGGAGGGCTTGAAAGATCATTCAGATGAACAAAAAATAGGAAAAGAATGGTTTGGTAATGGTACTGCTAGACAAGAAACTATTATCTTCTTACCCCTTGACTAATTACTGTAGAGTATTAATCTAAAAAGCCTTCTCGTAATGTCTCCATGTTAGTACGCATGCTTTTGTTGTTGGGTCACTTATGGGGATCTTTGGAATTAAGTCATTAACAAATAGATGCTTCCTTTCTCAATTCAAGTCTTACTAAAATATGTTTGCATGCCAGGTAAATTGGGGTAAAAGTGATAAGTTTTTGCTCTGAGGTCTTTTGTCTTTTGACATTTGACCCCTTGAAGTGATCATCTGCCAGATAGATTGTGTAGTTTTTCTGAAGAAATGCAATTGGTTTTCTTAGTGGTGGACTGGTGGCATATGGTCATATGGTTAATTTTTCACACTTCTTAAATTTCTCATTATGTGTCTGATGTCACCATCTGTCATATGCTTGTATTTTCAACCATGTATTGATTTTGAGATGAATGAGGTTGAACAAGTGGACCTGCAATTTTCTGTGTTTGTAAACCATGTAGAAATTATTATGTGCACCTGATTTCCTATCTCATGGTTGATACGGGAATTTATAGCAGCATCATGTTTGAATTTAAACCTGGGCCGTTCATAAACAAACTTGAAACATAAACTTGCTATCTTCTTCTCATTCATTTGTAAAGATTACTGTTTCTACTTGGTGGGAATCGAGTTCTGTTTTTCCTTCCCTTACTTCCACTGTTCATTATTCAAGAGTTGCAAAATTGCTTTCCGTGAAACTACAATACCATCTGTCCATGAATGTGACACTTTCTAATGATTGGAATTTTCTTATTAGATGCAGCCAATTGTAATTTTGGGACAATTTTTAAATGCAGATGACTTATTTGTTAGCATTCTCGTCAATACAAAGCTAGTCTAAATGTCTAATATACATTTTCTGCACATGCTTTACTCAATTTAACTTTTGAGTTAATGATTTACACATGTTCTCTCAACAAGAAGGGAAAGATCATCAACTAACTTTGTTTAGCTCAACCACAAGGCTTGTGGCGTAGCGGCAAGGCCTGTGGGAAATGTGGATGGTATCCCATTCACCCCAGGTTCGAATCCCCTCGTGCGCATCTTGTGGCCAGGCTTAGTCTCAGACGGCCGAATTTTCAATTTCTGTTCTATATTGCCAAGGATGTAGTTTAGGCAAAGCCTAGATGAACCTTTCCCAAAAAACTTTGTTAGCTAGATGCATTACTATAATAAATATTTCATGTGAGAAGACCTTTTTTGCATATATGCAGTACCAGTACGGCATACGGTAACTTCATTGGATCATGAATATATTCACCTGTGCAAATAGACAGGGTCAACTTTTCTTACCTTAAAAAGTCACTTCACTTGTTGGCAGGTCTGTACCCAACGTTCATGGAAACGCCCATATGGTGTGGGTCTGCTGGTGGCCGGGTTGGATGAATCTGGGGCTCATCTCTACTATAATTGCCCTAGCGGAAATTACTTTGAATATCAAGCTTTTGCCATCGGGTCCAGGTCACAAGCTGCAAAAACATATTTGGAGCGCAAGTTTGAGAACTTCACAGGTTCGTCTCGAGATGAGCTCATTAAGGACGCGCTATTTGCCATCAGAGAGACCTTGCAAGGTGAAAAGCTCACTAGCAGTGTGTGCACAGTGGCTGTGGTTGGGGTGGGAGAAGCGTTTAATATATTGGACCAAGCAACTGTACAGGCGTTAATAAACGAGTTTGAGATCTCAGGGGAAGAAGGTCCGGCAAATGAGAGTGTTGCGGAGGAAGCTGGCGGTGATGCTGGTGGTGCCGCCCCCACCGAGGCCGGAGCTGCTACAGAGCAAGAAACTGCTCCCATGGATATTTAAGGAGTGCAGGTGTTTTAATGTTTGTTTTAGAATGATATTGATATTATGATGTTTACTTGCTCCTGTTGGAATCTTTTCTTTTGAGTTTCTTCTATTTTAATGGTGCAAACCTTTGAGCTTTTATTTGAACTTCTTATAGCCAAGATGTAGTTGGTTATGAAGCTAAGTTAAAAACACCACTATGTGAAATTACTTAAAAAAATGTGAATCAGGTCTCTTTAGTATGCAGGCAAGATAGAACATCACATAAAAACTGTTCAAATATTTGGTAAAATAGAATTAACTGTTCAATATAATTGAATATGACATAAAAATGTTTCAACCCTGATGTTGTTTCTAAACTTTATATATTTTGATTGATTATTTAATTGATTAACTTATGATTAAATATATATATCTTTATAGCAGAATATAACATTATAAAAGTTCACGATTAAAATGACTGGAAAATAATAAAATGGAAATGCAGAATATTGGGAATATAAATCGGCATTATATTGAAGTTGTTTGGTTAACTCAATATAATTGATGCAAAATTGTTTCATATTAAGAAAATATGTTCTTTCAACTTGAAAATATAAAAAACGTTTCATTTAACATCAAGAGATGAAACAACGCACGGAAAATAAAAACAAATAAAAATTTTCATTTTCCCAATTTGATCAAAAATAAATGGATTTGCATGAATGATTCCATTATACAATTATAACAATTTTCATTATCATTCTCATTACTTATTTCCTCATGCCTCCAACCAAACGCCCCTAAGTCTAAGAGGCGTTTGGTTTGCAAAATAGAATTGGAATTCATTGTGGAATTTGATCACACATTTTGATCGTGTTTGGTTGGATGGAATTTGAATGGAATTGTAAAAGGGAGCGTTGAGCAAAAACTGAACCGAAAAACCCCGAAAAACCGAAACCAGAAACCCAAAATGGTTTTGTTTCGGTTTTCATCCCGACTTAAAAAACCGAACCAAAACTGAACGATGTTGGGGCCTTTCTTGATGTTTCTTGTAGTTTATGTTTCATTCAGACCTTTCTTAGGGGGTGTTTACTAATGACTTAACGAGCTTAATGGCTAAAATGGCTTATTCGCACAGACATTTTATGCTGTTTACTTATGACTTAATCACTCATATTTGAGCTTATTCGCACAGCTGGTATGGGGCACTTGTCCCCATTAAGCCAAACTTTTTACCAAACTACCCTCATATAAATAAAGGATTTTAGGTGAAAAAGAACCCAGATGTCTGTCAATCACGCCTCCTTCTTCCTCCCTCTTTTGAAACCCTACCTCCCTTCCCAATTAAGTAGCTTGCCGGGCCACCACAGCTAGCCACCACCGTTGCTCGTCAGCCACCACAGCTGCTCTCCTTCCGCCGCTGCTCTCCGGCCACCACACAGCTCACCGACGCCGTTGCTCTCCTTCCACAGCTCACCACACAGCTCACCGACAATGGACCTTCTTTCCGGCGACCTTTGAACCATTCCATTGTTGCTTTAGATGGTGACGATGAATAGTCATTTGGATGAACAATTTTGGAAATGATGGGGTAGAACCCACTCGCCAGGGAAAAATACGTAATAAGCAAATGATGAAGATTGAAGAAAATGAGTAGAAATAATTAAATTAAAAAAAAAAGATGATGGGGAGGCAGAACCTAGTCGTTGGGGGAGAAGCAATCTTAGAAATGGTGTGTCATCATCATCTCCATGTGTTTATCTGGACAAAAAAAAATTCTTTTGATGGTTTTATTGATAAGACTATTTTTGGATCAAAAAGTCTAAATGGTAAACCAATATCTTATCTCTTTAATCATAAATTTTAAATTTTAGTTTTCTTTATTTTGAAGACTACAAAAAACATCTTGGATTATATAATGAATTAATGTTTTGAATTTTATGTTTTGTGTATATAATTTTGCTTAATAATTAAACAACAATTCATAAACCAGTTTATAATTTATACTCAAGGGTAAATCAATCATTTATGTTTTTTAATTTGGAATTTTGTGTTTTAGATATATAGTTTTGCTTAATATATATTCAGCAATTTATAAAACAGCTTATAATTCATAGTCAGGGGTAAATTGGTCATTTCTGACATTCAGACTATTGATTCAGATAAAAAGGTAAACATCAGCATCAATTTATCCAGACAGACAAAGTTTATCTAGACAGACAAATTTATCCATACAGACATACAGACAGGATTTGGTAAACAGTGTGTATTTGATGTGCGTATTTGATGTTTGTTGCAATTCTTGTGTTTGGCTCCGGTTCGACGATTTGTTTGTTTGAACTCTTTGATTCGGTGGGCTTGCCTTTAAAAAAAAAAGCATAAGCAGGTCAGTTTTAGCTTGTGTTTATCGTGTTTGGCCTCTGTTTCCAGTGAGTTGAGGCATGGGTTTTTAATTTTATCTTTGTTGTGCTTTCTGTTGTTTAATCGGCTCACTAGCCAACGTTTTGTATTTTGATTTTTCTTTGGTTAATAATGAAAAATAGGTTGCTGTGCAAAAGGACAAAAAAAGCACATTTGTTTTCTTTTGCATTTGGGTCATGTGATATGAAATCTATTTTAATATAATTTATAATTAAATGGTAAATTTTAGATTTAAAGATCTAAAATGTCTTCAAAATTCTTTTTTTAAGTACTTTCTTTTGTATAATTATGAATTAAATTAATGATTGTTATATAAAAAAATATGGAAGTAAATGATAAAATCGGTACAATTGTTTTTTAAAATATCTAGTGTATTAAACAAGAGAAATGATTCACTATATATTTTTTTTTGCTGAAATCATATGCTATCAAACAGAAGAGTCGATTCCTATTATCCAGACCAATTTTCTTTATCTACAATTATTTCTCTGCAATTCTATTATCCATATCAATCCACTCTAAGGTTGTGTTTGGTACAGAGAAAAAATTTGGAGAGATATGGAATTGGAAATGATGAGAAATGAAAATGGGGTGGAGAATTGAAATTAATCTCTTGGTTGGTATCATTAAAAAAATGAAATAGAGAAATAATGGCTCTCACCGGACGGCAACATCGGGCGACAACTTTCGACGGCTGCTCTCGTTGTCGGAGATGCACAGGTCATCAACGGTCATCGCCGACGCCGCTGGTGGTCGGAGGTGGTCTTCAGTGGTCGTCAGAGGTGGTCGTGGGCAGTCGTCAGAGGTGGTCGTGGGCAGTCGTTGGAGGTGGTCGTTGGGTTTGAGATTGAACAACATCAGACACCTCCATTTCTCTTCAAATTGAAGAGAATTGCATTTCTCTGTTTTTATAGTACAAAGAATTTCCAAAGAATTCTATTTCTCCATCTAAAATAATGCCAGTTCTATCAAATAAAAGATTCATATTCATTTCCATTTCTCTGCTTTCAAATCTCCGTACCAATCTCCCTCGAGAATAAACAAAATTGGTGTTTAATCGGCTGTGCCAGTGCCAGAAAAGCAATAAGTTTTAGCTTTTCCTATAAGTCGTAAATAAACACTTAAATAAACTTTTCCTATAAGTCGTAAATAAACACTTAAATATAACCGTGCGAATAAACCTATTACTAAAAAACTAAACAGCTACAACAAAAAGACAGTCCCTACTCCCTAGTCCCTGTCCTTTATTTTATTTTTCTTTTTTTTTTTTAAAAAGGAAAAAAAGAAGACCCTTTGGTTCATCAAAAGCCAGCCTTCAGCCTAGCCGTCGACCTCCTATTC